>JANEHU010001338.1:0-107517 GCA_027563435.1 Nasonovia ribisnigri | reverse complement strand
AACCAAGGCAACCAATAGTAATTAAATACTAATTTATACTAATTATTTCTCCTATAACCAATAGCAACAATTTAGAAATAAAAATTTCTATCGTAAATCTCAAAATCCCTGTTTGTCAGGGAAAAATCACCTCCCGGGTTGGGCCTACCGGGTGCAATTGTAAATCTAAACCATTCATGGACCCACTCAAGCACACATAGAAAATTTCATCAAAATCGGTTCAACCGTTTAGGAGGAGTTCGGTTACAAACACACGTACAGTAGAATTATATATATAATGATAATCAAAATTATCTTGACATCTTGTAACCAGTCTAATCCACTATAGTGGTAAGCACAGTGTTAGTATTTCTCTCGTTTACACATTTTTGGAGAATTATGTTAGGACAATAAAACTAATATCAAAACATTAATAGAATTTGTTATATTTTGATCCATCCATCACTTTGTAAATCTACAAACAAACATAATGGTAATATATTTGCGGATGCGTATATTATGTATAATTATGATTCCATAGAAAATGGTTCCAAATTATTTAGATAGATTTATTAGACTTAACTAAGATACTGTCGGATTTTGCTAAAACTTCTGTGTTGATTCGAACTATTATCCAATTCTAAAAAAAAAAAAAAAAACTTAACTAGATGGATATTCTAGATTTTTCTTTAGCACCTGTTGCTTTATTAGATCCATTATATCCACGCCTCTCTAATTCAAGTACCATATCTGAAATATATTATACTTTAACCAAAATTTTAGTTCTAATATGGAATTAAAAATGATTGTGAATACAATTTAATTGAATTCTATATAATTTTTTTCATTGAGTCTGCCTCTCTTTTTTCTCTTATTATTTTTAAACTACTAAACTGCATTTGTGTCACTAACCTTATTTTCATACCCCACTAATTATTTAAAGAACCAGCCTCTAAGTCGTATCGTAACACTTTCCAATTCCTCATTTAATTTAGTTTAAATATTCTATTGGTATAATGTATTAACTTTAATGTTAATTGATTCTTATGTAGGTACCTTATATTTTAACTGTTGGTTGTAAATTCCTGTATTTCATTATTAAATGATAAATAAATAACATGGTTAACGGTTTAAGTGGTACATTTTTCATATGATTATTATTTATTGAAGTTCATAGGAGGAAAGAAATTCGTATTAGCAAATATATGAGTTGATCAAATTAATACAAAATTAAATTGCTGACATTTTAATTTAATTTTTGTCAAATAAAGTTATAGATTAATTTTGCTGTATATATTTTATTTTTATATAAAAGTGTTTATTACTCAGTTGATGATTGTGTGAATCTCCAAAATATTCTTGATCGTTTGGCTAATTGATGTTATATAAAAGGTCTTAAAATAATTAGTTCTAAATGATTAGTCATAACGTTTACTTGTTCTTGTACTCCTACATTTTACGACAATTTTATCTCAGGTATGAATATTGTACGCGTTGTTGACAATCTAGTATTCTAGTCGATTTTTGTTTCAGATAAACTAGAATCCTTAATCCAAGTCCTCACATTGCAATGCTTTCTAGTAAAGCGTTTAAAGTTGTAGGGTTCATGATGGGTCTATCTAAAGACTTCAAATTAGCGAAATCACTAAAACTGTTATATTGTCTTTTAGTTTGTTCTATTTTAGAATACGAATCTATAACTTGGAATCCTTACACTGTTTCTGACTCTGATAAACTTGAACGTGTCCAAAAAAAGGCTTGAGATTCGCTTATCTTGTGTTTGGTATGTAGCTCAAAATTATGCCAATATGGCAATATCTCAAATTCACTTGACCTGCTAACTCTTGATAAACGAAGAAAAATATTAAATTTAAAATGTTTTCGTGGTTTAAAAACTAACCAAATTGATTCTCCATCTTTACTATCCCAAATCAATGTTGAAATCCCTTCGGTTAAGTTTTTAAAAATACTTTCCATATTCCTTACCAATAAAAAATATTTACAAAATGAGCCTTTAAAACGAACTATGTCACTCGCAAATTAGGATTCCTCATTTCCTGATGGTTTGTTTAATGCTTTATTGTTTTAATATTATTACTTTTGTTATTTTAATATATTATATAATATAATACATTTCGAATGCCCTACTATTATATTCATTGTCATTGTTCTGTTACTTTAATGTTAAAAGGGGTAACTCGTATGTTTGTAATAAATAAATAAATAAATAAATATTTTATGATACAATTTAAATTTGTTTGATGATAAAAACTGGATGATATAAATGTAGCTACTTATGGACGGTTCAATGATCTAGAAGAACGTATACACATAATGTAGTAGATTTAAATCGTTATGTGTCTACATAATATTTATAGTTTATTAATAATGTATACGCATAGAGTAGTCAACCAAAATGACAGCTGTCAAAATGTGTTTTAAATATCGATTTATGAAAATCAAATGTAATAAGTCATTCGATTCTGATAAGAGTAGGATGTTTTTTTTTAAATCATACAAATAATAAAATATTGCTGAAACTATTATAAATCAAAAATATAAATAATAGCATTATCACTTTAAATCCAGTTTTAATTAATATTAATTAAAACATAATATATTTTGAATGATTTATATCCCGTATTAATCTTCAGGGAAAAAAAGAAACCATTATATTATACAGCGTTTTGTTATATATTTTTTATATCTATGTAGAATAAGACATTAGACATAATAATATATGAACTGTGACAATTTAAATTTACTATCCTAACGGTTTGCTATTTGATATCAAAAAAATAGTTATTTGTACGTGATTTTTAGTGTAAAGTTATGACAATATTGTGATTTGGCCAACCTAGACTAAAGTGTCGTTGTATACAAAAAAATATTCTAAGCGAAGACACTCTGTCAGTCTATTGCTATTAAACTAATTTATTGTACTATGAGACATAATTTATACTGCATAGAAAATTTTTAACGGCAATAACAATATAAAATTAAATAAAAATAAAAATTGAAAACTTGTCATGCTTATAAATAGCTAAAAGAGTCAAAATATTATGGATATTTTATATATTATGGAAATTGGTCATAACATAAACTTTTAGTAAATATATTTTAAGTATTTATTAAAGTATTTTGCGTTACACCAAAAAACCCTCCCCTCCAATAAGACATTCTAAATACGCCACTGTATCTAGGTATATAATACTATATTGGATACTATTAAATAAAATAATATAAGGTCTAATAATTTAAACTTTAACTCAAACCCTTTAGATTAACTATACAATAATATTATACAAAAAATCTAGTCCTAATATTATATGAGTATATTTACTTCTATGTATTTATTAAGACCACTGCAGAACAATTAACATACATATAATATTATAATACCTATTGTTTTTTTTTTAAACACATACCAAAATAAAATTTCGGTTAACAGTTTTAAGTTGCAACCCTCCTAACGAGCATTTGTTATTCCTTTGTACTCAGTTTAAGGGTTCAGATTTTGAATTTTCATATTTTTTTGTATTTATTTTATTTTGAATAAAACCTCTTAACAAAAAATAAAATGCATAAACAACATCATGGGAAAAAACATATGAGGGTTTTTGTAGAGACTTCAGATTCGGTGACGCTACGATTTTTCCCGTAACAATAAATAGGAAATGGGTTATTACTCGATTATTATATTCTTGAAAGATTTGGCAAACGATTTTAGATCCCCAGCCAAAAAAAAAGAAATATTTTCGTGATATTATTCTTCTGCTAATACCATATGCGTGTTTTTGACTTTTTGAAGGACAACATTTGTATTGACTTTCATGAGCTAGCATTGCAGTCATTTTCTCTCTGAAACTATGAAGTACCTATACTTCGGCATTTAAATCCAATGTTTTCTGAAATTGAATAATTGTTGTCAGTAAATGTTTTGCAATAATTATAAAAATAAATCATATAATATTATATTATTACTTCACAATGATTATAAAATTGATTATTTTGAGAAAATTAGTCTTTTTTAATATAATGTCAGCAAATAAAATTATTATATTTTATTAACATATGAATGGGTCATAAAAGGCTTTATATAATTTCAAGTAATTCATACTTTAAGTCTTAAAAATAAGGTTATTTATATTACCTTACACAATTAAAAAATGATTGATAACCTGTGGGTTATACGACGTAATACAATAGTATGAAACGATCATCAAGTAAGGTACTGATGAGCGGATTTTGATCAATCGTCGATACACTATAAATACTTGAGGTGGTACTGAGATAAAATTTATAAGAAAATCATACAATTATTTTTTTGATTGTATGATGACCGCCAGCTTTTTGGAAAAATAACTTTTTAAGTTAGTTCATAGTAGTGTCGAGTAACATTGTGTTATTGATTTGATTTTATGAAAAAAGTGTATAATTTGGTGTCGATAACTTGTTTCACAAGCTGTGATGTTAGATGCATGATTTAAATAATAAATAAACGCTAAAAAGTTATTAATACTAATAAAACAATTTGTATTACTTATACTATCAAATTATAAACGATAGCATCAACATCATTTTTAATTCTCAAGCATTTGTACTTTAATTGCAAATGATTTAAAAATAAACCTTAATCATCTCATATTGAGATAATTTGCATACAAATATATTTATCAAGATATTATAAATACATAAGAAACGTTTTAACTCATCTCTGATTAAATATGTACATTATTCAACAAAACAACTATGTTATAAAAGTTTATTTTATAACATATTAATATAAGTGAGAATTTTTTATTTTTCCAACAATCGATAAAATACATTCCCTGATAGTTACAACCAAATAACATTCACAATATTATGGCTGATAGAGTATGTGTTACAATCTGATCGAGGTTAATAAAGTGCAATTATACCTAAAAATAACATGCTATAAGTTATGAAAAAATACTCATAATATTACATGGTGTGTATTTTAATTATAGTTATCATAGTCGTAAAAAGTATAATAAGTATATACTTTATTTCTTCAGAACCAGAAATTTTTTTTTTAAATAATCATGTAATTTCGTAACGAAATAACAGTGTACCGATGTCGATACCAAATATTCTATCAAAACTTAAATTACAGCAAAAATTAACTGTAATTAGAAAAAAATCAATCGCACATGTATATTTCAAACAAACGTAACAATGACTTTGAGTTTGTAGCATATCCGATGTGAGTAAAATATTTCAATACATCTGTTGTTTCGAAGAGCTCTGTTAAAATATTGATTAACTACTTCTATGGATAGATAACTTTACTCTCGATAATTATATCCCTTCAAATAATACAGGTAAAGTATAAACTATAGATAAACAAAACGAAAACATTATCTAAACGTTAATGATCGTTAAAACTTTACAGTTAAGAAGTTTACATTAAATTACGAATGTGATTAGTATATTTAGTAAAAAGAAAATCATAAGAATCAGTCATCCTAATAATCATCTTCAATAGCTGTTTTCTTTTAAAGTTCCAGCTAATATATATATATATATATCTACCCACATACGACCTACGTATAAATTATGTTATAGCATGGATAATATTTAAATAATAATTAAATAATTTCAAGATAGGTTATTAATAAGTATTAAGTTTTATCAAATTGATGTTAGTTTCATAGAAAAATAGCAAAAAATGAATCTCTTATTTTTAATAATTATTATTAGTGTTACATTTATTTCACTGATATATTTTAAATTCTGTGTTTTATTTAATTAATACACTTTATGAATCATTTCATAAACTTTAAATACAAAATTATAACAAAAAAAAAAACCAGGGGTCACTCTGCTGTACAGTAGGTTACAAGTGGGTCACTGTCAAAAATAGTGTTAAATTTGAATCCAATTATTTAATAATATTGTATACAAAAAACGATTCTGAGCGGAGACAGTTTGTCAGCTAATTATATTGTATATTATTAATAGCCAGTAAGTTGAATTAATATTATTTGCATATCATCATATTTCAATATATTTTGCATATTATAATAATATACTTGAGAAGTTTCAAGTACCCATGGATAATATTTTTAAATTACAATACAATATCTAAAAATCGTTATTCTTGGTTATTTAATATGTAATTTAAATTTGAACTTAAAATATCTATAAAAAAAAATCTGTATTTATATTACATTTTTTTAGATATTTTGAATTCAGAATTAACTACTTACGTGGAACCTCGTTTTAAATTACTAATCCTTAGCTATAAACATTGAACATTTAAAAAAATACGAAATAGTTTGTACATTTTCAATTTGATAAATTTGGTCATCTTTTACATACTCATATAGATACATCTATCATTGTTAGTGTTTATTTAATTTCAATAAGAAAATAATAATTATTACAACATATCAAACTCGTCTCTTGACTTTAAAGCTGTTATATATACCGACCTACTATTACTGAATAAACTAATTACAGGAACTTACAAGTTTTGGCAGTAGATGGGTCATTTTTTTGTGATACTGAACACTTGAAATAATGCTAAACTCAATATAGGTATAATAATTCAAAATTAATCTTTGGCACTATTATTAGCTATAATGGGATAAACAGTCAATACTCAAATTATAACTAATTGCGTCAAATGAAGTGCAGCTACAACATCAAACATCAGTATCATTCAGTCATTTTAATCAATATTCTATTAAACTATCACTAATTTTCCTTGATACGTTAGAATCTTTTCATTATACATAGATAATTAAATTTAAAATGTCATTATACGTTCCCATACGGCCATATTATTAGTTTTAGTTATTACAATCAATTACATATAAACTCTTGTGATCATGCTTACCTACTGACATCCAAACTTTCTTCCATCACTTCCCCGATAATTGAACATGATTAATGATTAAACTATCTCAAAAAATTGAACCATCAACCAGAACTGTGCATATAATATCATTTTTTACAAAAATAACTTATTATGCTTAGTGTACAGATAGTAAATATTATCTTTCTTAATTATAAATAAATAATAAAATATACAATAAATTTTGATTTTACAATGATGTGTGTTTTTTTATTTTTTTTTTATTTTTGTGTCTGTCATCACCTTTTAGGACAGTAAAAATGCTTCAATTTTCTTCAATAGTAACTTTTCTGATAGGAAAGTGAATTTAGTTGGTACATTGGGGAGTGAAAACTAAAAATTTCCCAGTAGTTTTCATGAGCGCCGTGAAAAACAAATGAAAAATTAAGGGAAAAACGGGAATTTTTACGCAAAACAAATTTTCGACAAAATCGATTTTGGTTTTTGAAGTAACTCTAAAAGAAATAACAGTATATACATGCAATTTTAACTGAATGTTTATATAAGCATTTTCTACACACCATAGCATTTTTAAAATATTCTGACTTATTTTGAGCTGTAAACGGTCATTTTCAGTTTCCAATTTTTTTAGTTTTTTTTCCTATAAATGTCGATAAATTTTTATTTGTTGGGTAAAAAATCTTGAAAATTTAATACAAGGCACCTAATATATTGTTACAATAGCAATTGAAAAATAGTAAAAATATAACAATTAATATTAAACAATTACAAAATGGTCAGTTTTTATAACTAAGGATTGAAAATTTTAAAAAAAAATTCTAATAAAATATAGGTAGTACATACTGTAATCAAAAAATCTAAAAAAGATATCAACAAAGTTATTTTTACAGACATTTTAAGTTCAAATTTGTACGAAATTACATATTAAAATCAATATTAACGAGTAAAAGTATAATAAATATTATAATATTTTTCCAGCATCACTGATAATTTTAGGTTAATAACTAAATAATATGAATAATATTAATTCAACTTACCAGCTACCGTATATTAACAATATCAATATAATTTAAAATATCTTAGACTGACATACCGTCTCCGCTCAGAATCGTTATTCGTATACAATGGTATTATATCATTGAATTCAAATTTAATATCATCCATTATACAGTGACCTACTTATAACCTACTGTACAGCGGAGCAACATCCACTTGACCTCCTTTTTTTTAAGGTTTGAACATACCTAGTATTTATGATTTTATATGGCTGAAACAGTACTACTTATTATCAATTATTTATTTAGAAAAATATCTTAACATTTCTTGTTAAACAAATTTGTTTGTAGTATAGTTATAAAAATGCAATAAAGCATTTATATCGATACCTACTCCAAAATGTAAATTGCATGTGACATGTCTTATTTGGCCACTTAAGTTCTGTATCGCGTAATAAAAACATATAAGTGAAATATGTATTTGGTTTTTTTTTTAAATCTAAAAAGAAAATAATATTTTTTTAGCTCACATGCAGACGATGATACTTATTAATTATTTTTAATAAACTACAACTTCCTATTGTATAATTACTTTTATGAAACAATTATTATAAATTATCCTTTAATATTAAATTACAATACACGTGATTATCACTGATTACAAAATAATAATATACCTACTACAGATTAAATGGGAAAAAATGCATGGTCAGAATTTAGATAAAATCAGTTAACCTAACCTATCGCATTGCCGTAATAATACTAAATGAATGAAATATGGACGGTGATTAAAAACCCATCTATCAGTATAAAGCCTCGTCAAAACAATAATTGTATTTGAACAAGATTGGTCCATTATAATATGTATGTAGTTTAAAGGGAAAAAAATGAGACAATTGTTAAACATATTTAATAGTAATGTATTCCTTTTTCGAGATGATGTCATCAATATCACATCAGCTATTTTACAAAAAATAAATGTCTATGGATATTTTATAAATTACTAACTTAATTTTGAAATAAGTATAAATATAATTTAAATGTATGATATTATAATTTAATATAATTTTCATTATTCATAGTTTTTATAAAAAAAATATATAAATTGCGATAAATGAGTGATTAATATAAAATAATATAATGTACAAAATACAAATACAATTTTTTTTTAGTACATAATATCAAATATGTATTATATTATTATGTTATTATAATATAATTCAATTCCGTAAATGTTTGATATTTATTTACTTTTATTATTTTAAAAGATAAAAATATTTAAAACTTAAATAAAAAAAGCTGGTAAGTGGATGTAGCTTTGCTGGATAATAGGTTACAAATAGGCCACTGTAATGGATGGTATATTGGTATTACATTTTAATTCAATGAAATTGTATCATTGTATACGAAAAATGATTCTGAGTGGAGACTGTTAAATATGACAGTCTAGAATATTTTATATTATATTAATATTGTTATTACTTATTATTAGTATTGGTAATAGGTGTGTTTAAATTTATTTCAGTAACTCATGTTTAAAAAAAACGATTATTACCTCCTTTTGTAAAAAACAATAACTAATTTAATTATATTGTAATATATGAATTATTACTAGGTAGGTATATAACTATTTATGTGTATTTTTCTTTTACGAAATTTATGTAAAAGACACACTACATCAACTTATATGGGTTAAATAACGAAGCAACAAAACAACCCCGAGTCTCAAGGAAACAACTGATATAACTTTTATTTTATACGGTCCAGTAGTTTTTGGGTCTAAAGTAACAAATAAAAGAAGAACCATTAATTTATATATAAATAGTTAAATTTTTAGTAGAATGGATAAAGAGTTCTGTATTTTAATACAAAATAAAATTATATACCTACGTATCGTTTCTATAGGTGATAACGAATGAGAACTGATGATACATTATAATATGTTTGGCATAATTTTAAATCGCATATTTTTTGAAATTTATAACACTTCTTTTATAATATGTATATTATGATAATATGATACTGTATACGATCATTTTTTAGGAATTTTTCGTCAAAATTATGGTAAAATGGGTTTAATGGTTTTCAGAGCAATTTCATATGTTTTAAAGTGAATATTCTGAAACTGTTCCAAATTGGACAGATAGTGGAGTTGAATTACAATATTATTATGACTAATTACTAATTGAATTTCTTTTAAATTAAAGTAAACCATTTTTATCACCAATGTAAAAAAAGCGGGTAAGTGGATATCGCTCATCCGTACAGTATGTTAAAAGCCGGTCACTGTTTAATGGAAGGTATTAAATTTGAATTCAATGATATAATATCATTATATACGAAAAAAAATTATTCTGAGCTGAGAAGGTTTGTCATTATGGATATTTTATATTATATTTATATTGTTATTACTTATTATTAATACCGTAGCCGGTAAGTTTCAATAGGTATGTTAAATTTATAAAGTAACTAAAATTGTAATATTCTTGGTGGTTAGTTAATATGTAATTTTGTCCAAATTTGATCATACAATAACTATAAAAAACTGGGTCTTTATATTTTTGAGATTTTTTGGGTACAGAATAACCTACTATTACATGGAACCTTGATTTAAATTTTTTATCTTTAGCTATCATAGTTGATAAATGTAAAAAAACAAAATTTAAATGCTTATAAAAAAAATTGTGTCCACGTACCTATTATTAATATTTTTCAACTACTATTGTAAAAATATATCAGGACCTTTGTATCAAAGCTTTTTGATCAAACGAATACAATTTTATTGACATTTATATAAAATTAAAAATTGTAAACAGAATAATATTTTAAAAATGTTATCAAGTAAAGGAATTAATAAAATAAACATATGATATAACTTTCAAATATCTACAGACTAAAGTTAATCGTTTTTGAATTACATCAAAATATGAAAACGCTACTTTTTTCATAAAGGTATACTAACTTATGAAGAATATGGTATTACATTTTCAAATTTTAGATTAAAAAAAAAAATTTTATGAATTCTTAACTTAAAATAATTTGCACATTTTTGTGATTTTTACGCCTTTTGTCAAAATTTGGAAATTTAAATGCTTAAAAAAAATTGTGACTATGGATTATTTTTAAGAGTTACACCAAATACCAAAAATGATTTTGTCAAAAACCGATTTTGCGTACAAATTCCCGTTTTTCCTTAATTTTTCTTTTGTTTTTCCCTGCGCTTTTGAAAACGATTGGGAATTTTAAATTTTGACCTCCTGAATGCAACAACAAGATTAACTTACCCATTGAACAAGATACTGTTGAAGAAAATCGAGCAGTTGGATTGCCCCAAATCACGATGACAGACACAAAAAAAAAAATTTTTTAAATAAACACACTATATCATTTATTGTAAAATCAATAACATCCGTCGCTCCGCTTAGAATCTAAAAATCAAACATAAAGAAATATTTTAATCATCTTATTTTTTTCAATTATACTTTCTTGTTAAAATACTTATTTAAATTTTAAGAAATAACACAATAGGTAGTTGTTTATTTTGTGAAACTGTTATCGGTGCCCACGCATTTCAGTTGCACGAGTACTATTATTACTTGGTATCGTTTTCCTGTCACCCCGACGCACCGCCACCATCAAAATCAGTGACCACTCAACCACTGTATGCCAAAATGCTACGTAATTCTACTTAAAGACGACTAAACAACAAAACAGTATTTACTTTAAGCAACCAGGGTACTAAATATTAATGCTGACAAATTTATTATAATGCAATAATGTATACAAATAAAATGGAAGTAAGATGTATTGTACCACTAATTATATATCTATTTGAATACAATACAGTTGTATGACATTTATTTTAGTAGTTGTTTTAACGTTATTAATAAAAACAATTTAAACAATTATTTTATACTTAAAAGTAATATAAACCCACTAACTACTCATTAGATAATTGTTTTTTTCTACAACTATTTAGATTATAAAATATTAAGTGAATACTTGTGCATTTGGCGTTTATTATACAAAGTTATTAACAAATATATTCATTCAAATATATAGTCATAAATACTTTCAATATTAAAGGTGAATCTATTGTTACAAGAATAATAAAACTATATTGTTGACATTAAATTCGCATTGAAATATGTTTCTAGTAGAATAATTTTGATTTGTAAATATATAGACTCCCCTTCCACTAACTACAAACATAATAAAATATCATTAATAAAAGTCATACAAAATAAAAAATAAATTAATTTATTGGTACTCAATCATAATTAAAATTAAATTTTGACTACTTTTTAGTAGGTACCTATTACAAAAACTGAATATTTTCAGTAGCTAAATATATTCCTTGATTAAATTTAAATTTGTGCAACTAAAATAGTCTCCTCGATTTGAAATCATTGAATTTGTCATCGTTTACCATTGTATCATAGTTGCGAGTGCCTACATGATTGGTAGTTGGCACGTTTTTTTCGTCACGAAAAAAAAATATTTTATAATAGTAAGAGTACCATATTAAAATCGTTTATGGAAAATATTACCACATATCGTTCGAAATCCATTTAATGTACTGAAATCGTCTATAAATGCCAGCCAGCAGATACAATTAATGATATTATATATTTAAAAAAAAATATCGAATCAAATATGGTAAACCTTAAGCCAATGTTTACGTATTAAGAACCAGTTGTGAATTTTCTTTTGATTTTTATCATAAATCCTCTTTAATTTGTTTCATAATCTTCAATCATCAATTTAAATGTACCTATATGAAATAAAACAACAAACATATGTATACAATATGATTGATGACTCATTGTAAAACAGTTTTAAATTTGTATAGTTTACCTATATCAGATTTTACTGTAAATTGTAATGTTGTTGTATGGTTTAGGGAAGATTTATTTCACCGTAATTTAGGACCATTTATGTGCGTAAAATATACCATAAAGCCATAATTTTACAATTTGTATTTATTAAATCAAAAGCGTTTAACAAATAATGGAAATTCAAATTGTCCATACATTTGTGTACATTTATGGTATATAAAAAAACACTTATATGAACTTAAAACAACTGTGACGGTTAACTAGATCAGTAGTTAACATTTACGTTTGAGTATATTGTTGGTAGTTGCTTGATATAATAACGAAACAAAAAAAAAATATAAAAAGCTACCATTAATATTTATTTATAATAATGTCTGGAAAAATTATAAAATAAAATTTGTTCAAACACGTCGTTTTATAATATTGTGGGCAGAATTTATAGCATACAATAATATTATATTGAAAATTGTGTGTAAATAATAACAAGTACCACAAGAACATATTCAACTTCAGATGTTTACTTTATTACATGTTTATAATTTAGGACACAATACATTATAAAAACATTTTAATATAGGTATTTCTTAATTTCACTGTATGTTTCCATCTACCAATAACTATAATATCAAAATGAATATTTAGCAGTGCAGGTGTTAAAGTGAAAAAATATATGATACTGACCCATATGGTCGTCATTTTCCTATAATGAGATTTATAAAAAAAAAATCAAGGAAAACATCACACATATCAATTTTCTTGTAAAATAATTCACCTGCCAGAAACAAACATTTATAAAAAAAAAAATCACATTTTAATAGACTTCCATGAACAATTAGGTAAGTCATAACTTTGTGATAGGTTTCTGATAAAAATGTGTAATAATTTAAATAATATATTCATACAATAATTAAAACATGTTATGAATCTAAATTATCGTTCACAGCGATTTGGTATAATTAAGTATCATGTCCAACTATTAGATTCTGATTTTTCTATCAATTTCCTTGTCGCTTTTAATATTTCCAGAAATTTCCAGGAATGTTTATGAAATGCTGAACAAAAATCTGTTTTCAGACAAATAATCTTGACGATAATCGTTCGTTTTATTATGATTTCTTTATATTGGTGTACAAATTGTCTAATAATTACTGAGACCATCCATAAAAATAATCAGTATCTATACTATTTGCATATACATTTTTGACAAATATAGACAGCGGTAACTCGTAGATATGAACCGTGCGGGTAGTACAATTTTTCATGTGAATAATAATAAACTGGTGTGAAATCGTGATGGATTTTGTAGACGGCCTTCAAGTAGTGGGATATTATTATTTATTAGTAATGTTTGTACACAAGGGCTGTAATTTGTAGTTGTGTAACACTTGCCCTCGTCAGCAATGTTGTGTTCATATTATATACATATTATGTATACGTATATTATATAATATATTGCGGTATACCTATAATGTCCTATATACTAAAAAGATTAATGTGAAGACTCCGATTTGTCTGCCAACATCGCTCGGCAGAGGCAAAGCATCAGAGAAAATAGGAATACACACCGTGCAAAATCCACTTCTTCTAACCTAACCAGAGGGGGAGGTATATTGGACGGGGTGGTTCTGAAGGGGTAAGAAGAGATACTGCAAAAAACAGTCTCACGTATGTGTCACCATCGGTGTGGTCGGAGAGGACCGGGCTGCGCTGTGTAGTGTATATGTGTCGTTTGAGCAAACAATGAAATCGCGAGACGTCTCGCCCATTTTCGCCTCATAAGTCAACGTCAAAAACTACCCACCGAATTGATTCCCACGCCCCACACGCAACCACAAAAAAAGCCCTATGTCTTAAAACAATAGCAGAATATATTTTTCCGTTTCTATTTTTCTTTTTTTTTTTTATTAAGTACGTGGAATTTGACCAAATTTACGCTTTTTGTATTGTCATAAATTGTCATACACAAAGAAGAGTATTTTTCTCATGAACTTTATGGTATTAAAATAACATAGAAATACCTACACGACCACCAGAAGTATAATATATAGGTTGTTGTGCAATCGTCGCTATCGTCACGTAGTGGTTGAAAAACAATTACGACTGTCAGTGAGGCTTTCAGACTATTAGTAAATATTGCGTAGTTTGTGTTTTTTAAGCTGAAACTAAGAACAAATAATACATATAATTATAATGGCTGCATTTTATCTCACGAGTCGTGACTAGTCTAAAATAAAAATAAAAATGTATAAATAGTAAACGTATTTTAAACTAACCCAATAAACAATAATTTAATATGCACTTCTTGAGTACCTATTACAAATTATAATTAGTATATAAAAAATTGTATTATTTTTTTTATATTTTAATTAATAATAATCATTAATTAATTATCGTTTATATAACAATAGGTCATATAATATAATTTAGTCATGAATAAATAAAATAACTAAACGTATTCATAACCCAAAACTGTAAACATAAGTTACTTATCAATTTAAATTCAAACAAAGATTTTTTTTCATACCTCTAGGTACTTACTTATTAGAGGCTAAAAGTCTAACTACAATATTGTATTCAATATTAATGAATAACGACATGGTTGTTTTTGAAAGCATGTTAATTTTAAGTTTATAAGTTATCATTATTTGACGTATGAATTTTATAAACTTGAAATCAAAGTTTTAAATTAAAGTAATGTGTTATACAATTGATTTATAATTCCAGCACATAAATGTAAAGTTAAAAATGTATTTATTTTAGTCAAACAAAAAGTATGATATTGTTCAAAAAATGTAGTTTAGATGGTTTTTGAGACAATAACCTTCAAGAATGTATATATAATATAATATACTATATTATATATGATATTCTTTTAAATAATATTGTGCTGGATATTCAAGTAAATCGAAAACATTTTTTCGTTAATAAATACGGATTTTTTATACTTAGCGAATATGATGTCAAACTGTATTGGAAAAAAATGTCAATAGAGTAATATTTTATCATACGTGCAGACCGTATACCAATTCTACCTTCCATTAGCTGCCAAAATGCACAGATGTATGAGACCATGATAAGAAATTGAATGGTTACGTGAGAATTGGATGGTTTGCAATAACAATAATGCAATATAACTGTTCTATAATGTAAGTTCTTGACGTTTTTTTTTTTTTTTTAATACGCACATACAACAGTAAACTGTTTATTGGAAAAGTATAATATCTATAGAATTAATCCTACTATATTAATTAGATCTGGAGAGATTGAAGCTAACCTCAAAGTAGAGACGAGGGAAGAATAAGATATTATTTTGCTTTCAGATTCTGAGTGGAGCGATGAATGTATTGATTTTATAATGATGTGTGTTTTTAATTTTTAATTTTTTTTAATTTTTAATTTTAATTTATTTTTTCTTTTGTGTTTGTCATTACCTTTTAGGACAGTAAAAATGCTTCCATTTTCTTCAATAGTACCTGATAGTAAAGTGAATCTAGTTGGTACTTTGGGGAGTCAAAACTTAAAATTTCCCAGTAGTTTTTAAAAGCGCCGGGAAAAACAAATGAAAAATTAAGGGAAAAACGGGAATTTTTACGAAAAACCAATTTTCGACAAAATCAATTTTGGTTTTTGGTATAACTCTAAAAGAAATGACCGTACAGACATGAAATTTTGACCGAATGTTTATATAAACATTTTCTACACACCATAGCATTTTCAAAATATTCTGACTTATTTTGAGCTTTTAACGGACATTTTCAGTTTCCAATTTTTTTAGTTTTTTTTTCTATAAATGTCAATAAAATTGTATTTGTTGGGTAAAAAATCTTGAAAATTTAATAGTAGGCTTCTAATATATAGTTTCAAACGCAGATGAAAAATATTAAAAATCTGTAGTCACAATTTTTTTTTATAGGTAATCAAAGTTCAAATTTTGAAAAAATACGTAAAAATGACGAAAATGTGCAATTTATTTTGAGTTAGAAATTCAAAAAATATTTTATTTTTAAATCTAAGGTTTGAAAATTTGATACAAGAATCCTTATAAGTTTGCCTAATTTTATCAATGAAAAAATGTTTATAAGCAAGTCAACATAAATTTTTATGAGCATTTTAAGTTCAAATTTGGACAAAATTACATATTAAAATCAATTTTAACGAGTAAAAGTATATATGATAATATTCTTCTAGCATCACTGATAATTTTAGGTTAATAATTAAATAATATGAATAATATTAATTTCAACTTAGCAGCTACCATAAAATAACAATATCAATATAATTTAAAATATCCTAGACTGACATACCGTCTCCGCTCAGAATCGTTTTTCGTATACATTGATATCATATCATTGAATTCAAATTTAATACCATCCATTATACAGTGATATACTTTTAACCTACTGTACAGCGGAGCGACATCCACTTGACTCCTTTTTTATTTTAGATATTTAAGAATATAGAAAATATATTTGCACATTTTTTTTAGGCATTTTAATTTCAAATATTAGAAAAATTGTGGACATTTCTCAACTTAATTTTTCTAGTTACAAATCAAACAAATATTTTAGTATACTTAACCCATTGAAACAGTGGTTTTTGGGATATATATTTAAATATTATATTTATTTGTATAAAATATAATATAGATAACATTAAAATGGATACATGGTTAAAAAATACGATAGTATATGTATATTATAGGGTCAAGCTCTAACAGGTAATAAATGTGGGGAGTTGATTGGTGGTAAAAATAAATTGTATACTGTATGGTTAGACTTTGAAATTTTAGTTTCGGGGTGCCAGGCTGACGACCTTGGATTTGTTGGTGGTGGAGTCGTGGATATATAGTCAGAATAAGTACTGATTGAGCGATTCCGCCTGTGATTCCGGAAGTTTAGAATTTTATTATTCCTGGGTACCTATATGTGATGCATTCAGGCATTTCATAAAAATATGTTTAATGTTGATATGAACTACGTAGAATGTAAATATTATTAATAAGTCATATTTTCTAGGGAGGGCCAATATTTAAGTCATTCTCAATATCATGCAATTCCATGTAACATAATCTTACCATGCATTCGTATTATTAAAATCATAATTATTGTATTATTATTGAATAGTATACCTACGTCTTTACAGTTATTCAGTAATTTTATAAATTACCAATATTTGGGTATTTTGTATTTTTTTTTTAGTTATATTAAACGTAATTATTATTATCTTAAGAAATAATATAAATAATTTATAAACATACATTAAATAATATTAAATTATATTTCTGGAATTTCGGGTTTAATATTCCAATTCATGTAATATTAAACTGAATAGTATGATAGACGTCACATTTTTTCAAAATGCAATGAATACCCACCACACCAGAAATTATTAACATGTCACCGACCACCGAGAACACGTTTTGTATACATTAATGTTTCAATTGTTTAGAATCTAGACGGATAATATTATATGTATATAAGAAGTTATGCATGGGGTAGTTAAATAGAAAACCTATCATTATAGCATATAAGCTACTATAGATCTGTAGCAAAGAATGGGTTTTTTTTTACATCACATTTTAAAGCGGTAAGAATTCTTTCATTTTCAACTTTAATATCTCATCTTAGAGGCAAGTAAACTTAGGTTCTTAGTTTATATATATTGGTGGTAGGGGGGTCAAACGCATTAAATTCCCAGAACATTTCTTAATAATGGGTACAAACTACAAACGGTAATTTTTATGAAAACCAGTTTTCAGTAAAATGTTATTTTGTTGTACCTACCTAATTCAAAAACAAATAACCGTAAATACTTAAAATGTTCACCAGATGTTTATACTATATTTTATCTACACAATTATATTTATTATACAATTTTCAAAATAATTTGACTTTATTGAGATTTTTATATAGCTATTTATAGTAGGCAGTAGCCATATACGTATATATTATAAAATTAATTTAATAACAGGTAATAAAAGACTGTCTTTGCTCAGAATCATTTTCCGTATGCAATATTTTATCATTTGATTCAAATTAACATAGGTACTCAATGAAGATAGGTACACTCGACAACTACTAAACAGTACAGTAGAGCGGTTATCAATTTTTTTTTAAGTCTATGGAAATATTTAATTACATATACGTTTGTAATTAAACATTATGTACCTTTTGTATTTTCTTAAATAAATATGTTGTAACAACTATCAATACTTGTTGAATATGTATGGCATATGGTAATTTTTATACTTGGTAGGGAGTTATGTCCTTAACCTCTTAAGTACATTATAAATTACTTGTTTTTATTTTTCCAAATTATATTATACCAAGATTTTGTATAAATTCAGTATATTTTATTACTTAACTGACTAAAAACTATAATAATAAATTAGATTTTATACACCACACTTTTTTTTAAACGTTTTGTTAATTATAAATCAGTTATTTGTAAAAATATGACTTAAAATATATTTTATTAAATTGAATTAAAATGTAATGTTTTTAATAATGTAGTTTCTATTTAAAATGCAATATATCATTCACCTTAAAGAATAAAGGACATCACAACACTAAAAACAAGTTTGCCTAGATTTAAAGTATGTGATTATCTAAGAAATAAGATGTGAGTCTCACACTTAAACACTATTTATTCAATGAGATATAGGAGTTTGAAAATATGCGGGTGACGTCATAGAGCCGAAGTCGGAACGGTGGCGTATATCTCACACGTAAAAGGGTCTGGATTAACACAATAATTTCAAAGATAATACCTATATTTTTTTTTTTAAGTAACCTAAAGTTTTTTTTGTGTTAATAACACTGGCGTGATTATACATTTGATATACTTTCTAATTTTTTTGTAGTAGATAAGACTATTAAATTAAATTTCAAAACATTGAGTTTGAACTCAATAATTTTACTTAGTTATAATTTATTATATGTATACAATATTAAGATATAATTAATTTTATGACACACCATCGTCTCAAGCACATAAATATACTTAGGATTATGAAAAAAAAAAAGTAAGTTTTTTATATTATTATGTTCATCAAACTAGTTTTACACGTAAAACCTGGAGAGGCTGCTCACTCGTGCGGCTCTATGACGTCACACAGCTAATAATCAACTCTCATTACCTCGTTGAATAATTTTTTTTAACTTTGGATTTTTACCAACAATTTTATCGTTATTTGCACTAAAATAATACACCAAAAAACTTAAAACTTAAAAAAAAAATGTAGTGTTGTGGTGTACTCTAACCTATTCTACAATTCCTCCCAATAATCTTCGTTAGAGGATTAGTACTTTCGTATATATTAGTTTTGATGAATGAAGTTTTTGTACAATGAATAGATTTTATGTGGGTACTGAAAAGAGTTCTTTTCGCTGATACTTGTACATCATTCTAGTAGGAAACTTGAAAATAATTGGGTGTTTCTTTGTAAAATATATATGAATTAAAATTTAACTAATTCATATTGGACATTCATTTAAATATCATTATTCATATTATGTATAAAATTAGTATTAACATGCTTAACTGATCAACTTCAACGAACACTTAACAACGTCTCCAACTGGACTAAGCGTTGGAAAATCAAAATTAACAGTGACAAATCGGTACATGTAAATTACACTTTGCGTAAAAGTGTTTATTGTCCAGTAATGTTGGATCAACAGATCATCCCACAGAACGATGCTGCAAAATATCTAGGAATGGACATTGACTCGCGATTAAACTGGAAACATCACGTTCGACAGAAAAAGTTGCAAATTAAAGATAAATTGAGGAAACTTTATTGGCTAATCGGAAGACACTCTGAACTAGACCTTACAAGCAAACGTCTTTTGTACGTAGCGATAATTAAACCAATATGGACCTATGGAATACAACTGTGGGGTTGTGCCAGTAAGTCCAATATTGAGATTATTCAACGCTGTCAAAACATTGCTCTCCGTGCTATAGTCGCAGCGTACCGGTACGACAGAAATGACACTATCCACCGAGACTTGATGATGCTCTCAGTCCAGGACGAGATTAAAAAGTTTGCCCGAAAACACGAGATAAGGCTAGATCAACACACCAATCCAGCAGCAATTCAACTACTTGACAACTCTCAAGACATAAGGCGTCTCAAACGCCGAAGACCATATGACTTAGTATATAATGTTAGACTAAGACCGGGCCTCTCCATTGGGAGTGATAACCCAAACATGTTTTTGTTTATACATATCTACAAACTATTATTCATTAGTATCTTATATTTATGTATACCTTTGAAATGTATTGTTAAAGATCATTGATCGTTATAATAAAAAAGCCATCAGGGAGTTTTTAAAAAAAAAAAAAAAAAAATTAACATGCTTCAATTTTTTTTTTCTTTAATTCCTTGAAAAGTCCATTATTGTATTTTAATTTCCCAAAACTACAAAATATATGTATTATATGTATAATAAAATATACGACATTTTTGTTTCACAACTATAATAAAAATTTTAAAATTAACCTATATCTATATAATATACATACATTTTTTTTAGTAAATAGGTTTATAGGTATTGTTTCTTATCTAAAGAAACACTTTAAAAGTTAATTTTAGCACTGAAGCATTTTTACCGCTTCAAAGGCAAGCAGACAGTTCAAAAAATATATATGTTTTTTTTTTATTATTATTTCGGTACGAATGCCGTTGAAATAATACCTATGATATATTGTATAATCATTTAAAACCTAACCTAGCATTTAACTTAAAATTATAAAAGACCAATCAAAAAAAAAAAAATATAATTATTTTTTATTCCTATATGATCCATCCCGTTACCGTGAAAGAACGATCCCAGGAATTTTAGTGAGTGCTAACGCTGAAAATATTACATTAAATAGTTCCCTTTGATACCTAAAGCTTTTCATTTAAAAATAAAATTCATTGGAACTGCGTTTATAGCTGCGATGGATAATATTATAGAATGTCTACTTACCTACTCTATGTGAAATTGTTGCCAAAAAAAAATAAAAATAAAAATTATTTATATAAATATAAGTTTTAATTTATTATCCAGAGGTCATATACCAATACAATTTTATGTTAAAATACCCTAAACATCAAGTGAATATATTAGTTTAAAATTACCAGTAAATGGGCAAAAACTTTTAGGTACGAAATGAAGTAGGTAGCTACTCAACATATTTCAGTTACCTATTAATTGTAACCATGTAAAAAAATTAATTATTCCAGAATTGGAGTAGATAATAAATTAGAGTTGGTACCTACTATTATTTTTTTTATTATTAATATTATTCCTTTTATTTGTGCTCAAAAAGTAAAAAGAAAGAACATTTTTTTGTAACTTTTATGTAATATATACAATCTATAGAGCTTAAAGTTGTTGAATACGAACCGATTTAGTGGATTCTTAATTCAGTTAAAATTAGTTTTAATAATATTGTGATAATAAAAATAAGTGTATGGTTCTTTTATTTTTTAGCCAAGTAATAATATGCATTAATTCCTATGGCCATTTTGTTGGATTTTTATTGTGACTATCATTGTAACTTTTAATATGTATTTTTTTTAAACAATACATGTATTACTGCAGTGTTCCGTATACGAGTGCCTTTAGGAACGAATCTTGTGGAGATACTTGTATTATTAGTTATTAATAAAAAATAATCGATGTATAGTTGTATAGGTATTATTACAACCATAGTAAATCTATAAAAGTTTTAAACTTATTTTTAATAAATTATTAATTGCCAAGTGGATTTATTAAAAGTCCCTAAATAGAGATGTATAATATTATAGTAAGGTCTGATTAAGAATCAGAATTTAAACAAAAAAAAAATATTTTACGTTATCTATTATCAATTTATTATGAATTAAAGATTTTATTTGTTTTAACGTGTAACGTTATTTAAATTTTAAGTTCAACGCTATCATGATTTCTCAAGTAACCCAATTTTTGTTATGATATATTATAACATTATTTTATTTTTAACGTTATGATACTTGTATTTTGTGGGTTATTTTATAGTAATTATGTAGGTTCTTACATATTGTTACACCATTTTTACGACAAACCTTTCCTTCATCCATAATTAAAAATCAAAACTGTCCTTCTATTTGATTTTTAGTTAAATATTCACAAATGTCCATCACTAAATATCATGACCAAAAAAATTGGTTGAATGCATTTTTCCAATTCAGAGTTTCTGAATTATTTAAAATATAATTTTTACATGACGTGGAACCATTAAGTATAATTATGCACGTCATTTTTAGTAATGCAATTTGTAATTCAATGCATTTTTGCATTATATAAAATTTGTTGTGCAAAGCATTGAGTAAAGACTCGTTTTTTATTACTGTACTAAATTTGATTATACATTTTAAATTGTAAACTGTATAGCTTAAAATCACAAGCAAGCCTAGTAGCTTAATCTGATTTTTAAACTTAATTCCATGTACCTACTAAGTACCTAACCGGCTCTTTCGAGTAACAAATTTTTATATTGTATTCAAATTACACCAGGAACACAGGGCACCACAGAAGTCCATTGAAATAAGTCCTCTATGTTGACGGAGAAGTCTGAATAATAATAAAAATTGTCATGACTCATATAAGCCTCGACTATTTTTACTAAAGTGTAGTAAACGAACGAGCCCTCCATGGCTCCAACCAATTCCTACGGGATTTTAAGTTAGCGAATGCTGATTACAACGGTGTCCCCAGAATGTATATGATATTATTTGTCTTTATTTTATTTAATTTAAATCATAAATTAATACTTTTATTTCAATACCTCTTTTTTACATTATTTATTAAAAAATATTATGCAACAAAACCTGGGATTTTACTAGCGTCCAAGCATCCTTATGTAAAATGTTATAAATTATGATGACTAGTACATAATACATAATATTATATAAACATAATTTTATCTTTGTATATAATATACCTACTGATTGTGATCATTATAATATTATAGTTGTCACAGTGTGGCCTAATTCTTAATTTAAATGTACAATATCTATATATATTTTAAAAATCCTCTCAAGTAGATTTTATATCTGTTTGAACTTTCCTCCACTTCCACGATACATTCATAACTTTCATATAAAATCTGTTCGTATTATTTCAATCAAAATTAAATATTACCTATACGTAGATGTTGGTGTATAGTTGGCGATTCGTGCTATATTTGGGGCTTGTGCATTATATAATAACAATTTGCCATCTTGGACGCACGGGGTTATATGTATATTTAAAACATATTAATTATTGACTATTATGTATTGTAAATAAATCTGGAGAACTCTCAAAATATAAAATATAATATAGTCTTTCGGCGTGCAAGGAAAGTTTGTGTTGTTCATGAACAATGTCATTAGATGTATCTATATTCTGTGTCCATCAATATATTTTATTGTTATTAATGATTGCACTTCATGCAGAGTAGTGGAGTGCTTCATCAACAAATAGTGTCCTGAAATCCAAAAACGTATACGGATTTATAGTATTTTTGTTTACCACACAAAACAGTAGTTTTTTACAAAACCCGTGAACGAGTTATAACCAGGTGGTCCAAATTGTCGAGTAGCTCTAATAATTTGTAGATGAAAAATTGAAACCCCGATAGAACTTTATTCATATTCATTTATTATTACATTATTTACTGGAACAAATAAAATAAATGTTGTTTTTTTTTTTTTTGGAAACCATAGAAATAATTTTTAAATAATATTTAAATAAATACATTTTTCTTTGAATATTTTCATGTAGAAAACTGTTTGAACCTCATAGATTATTTATTTTTTTGTTATGTTTTCTTAGAAATAAAAATAAATACATAGTTATGAGGTTCAAACAATTTTCTACTGGAAAATATAAAATTAAACTGCTGTAAGCCTTAGCAAATCTAAGTATCTAAGTAAAATATGGTTATTGATTACACTTAAATAATCCTTAGTTATAATTTTATTTTATTTTAGATTCAAAGAGGAGCTATGATGGTTTTCGTTTTATTAGAATTATTAGAATATATTTTTTTATTTTTATTATTTTAAATCAACGTAAGGGCTGTATTTTAAAATACATACATTTAGGCAGTGTTCTGTATTGTGTCAATACAAACTTTTATTTCTAATGAAAACCATCCATTAATATATTGAGTAAATCATCAATGAAGTGTTTTTATTTAGATTGGTTCTGGTAGTAAATTGTATTTATTTATGTATTTTAAGGGTCAAAAGTAATAAACCCCTTGTCATTTCAAATTAGTTGAGAGAACTAGTAAAAAGTTACTGAAAAAAGAAATATTTATGCAAAATAAGTTTTTAAAAAACAGAAGTAGGTATCGAGGAAGACGGGATAATTTAATAAAATAAGTTCACAATCGTTCGATAGAATTTGACTAACATCATTATCTATAGGCCCACCGGGTTGTACTTATTTGGCTATCAAACGATTGAGAACGGTATACCCTTTTGGCTAAACGATTGAGAACACTTAAAATTAACAAAGAACTTCCTGCTGACCCAAATACCGATACGATGGAAAACGAATTGACGTGCAACGTTGCCAAATTATTTGTTTTAAGCTTTTTTATCACAGCTATGTTTTAAATCGTTTCTGATTAAGTTTCAATTAGAATTTTAATTTAAAAAAGCTCAAATTTTATCGTTTGATTACAGTTATTAGTTTTTGGAACGTTGGAAAAAAATCGAGTGTTCTCAATCATATTACTAAAAATAAAAACGTCGTTTTCTACCGTGTCGTTCTCGATTATATATGTTTTTCCGACTTCAAATAGGCGTTATTGCTATCTTAATTAGTAACGATGGGCTTGGATGAAATATAAGAGGTACTTAACGATGCATCGATATATATGAATTTTTTTCTTACCAACTTGTTAAAATATTTGGTTCTTCAATAATGTGAAGAGGCCGGGGCGCCTCTTAGAGTTAAAAGAAAAAAAAAGTACGCACAATTTTATTTGGTGGTACTTAACTGGGTGGTATTGTATACATTTCAACGATTATATTGTAAATAATTTGTTTAGTAAAATATAATACATTACAGGTGTTTGTTCTACACATGTAACTTAATTTGAACATGAGCGAGTACGTAGAATAAAAATGTTAATGAGCAATAATAGTTATTTATAATATATTGAACAATATAGTTCATGATGACGTACCTTTTCATTACATAACCTAACTATGGATCGTTTTTTATTTATAAATTCAAAAAGTATCATTCTTGTATTTCAAGTATCAACTGCCATTTATAGATGATGAATCTATTTTTTATTTTTTTTTTACTCTATATCGAAGTTCTTTCTATCAACTCGATTACAAGTAACTGAGTCCTTTTATATCGTATATATTCTATAACTCCACAAAATTAACTTGGATAATAGAATATAAATTACGAGCGATAAATATGAAGAATGTTATTTCTAAACGGTGAATTATACAACGCTTAATTATTATTCAGAGTACTAACAATTTTCAACTAGAACATTGAGTAAGTTGTTTTTAATGTAAATTATTATTAGAAGGGAATGATGGAAAATACAAACTACTCACATAAAAACGATAACTAATGAGTTCAGCACAAACTGTTCTCATTACATAGTTTTAACTAAAATATATTTATACTACTTTGTATATTTTCTTTTTATAGCAATATACATAATCGGAAGGTTTTGAATTTTTAATTGGATTATGATGTAAATTAGTCAACAATAAATAAGCACATTTTTAATTTTTAATTTTTTTTTTTTTTATCGTTTTATCATTATAATTATATTCGATACTTATATGATATTATTGTTTTAAAAATGAAAATGAAGCCAATTTTTTTTCCATCATTACATAAATTATACAAATTTTAATAATTTTAGTTGCAGGTATACATGTTAGGTAGGTTTAATAGGTATATGACAAACTTTTGTAATCATTTCATTATCTGAGCGGAGCGAAGAATGTATTGATTTTACAATGATGTTTCTTTTTTTTACTTTTTTTTTTGTGTCTGTCAACACCGTTTGGGGCAATAAAACGGCTTCAGTTTTCTTCAACACTATCTAGTTCGATGGAAAAGTCAATCTAGTTGGTGCATTTAGAAGGTCAACATTTCAAAATCAAAATAATAGGTTTCAAAAGCGCAAGAAAAAACAAAAGAAAAACGGGAATTTTTAGACAAAATCTCTTATGATTTTTGGTGTTGGCTGTTTTGAACTGTTCAACTCTTCAGTTTTCTTCAATTTGTATTAGTTTTTTTTTCTATGAATGTCAATAAAATTTTTTTGGGTAAAAAATCTTGAAAATTTAATACAATAAGGCTCCTAATATATATTTACAATGATAACTAAAAATTTTTAAAAATTCAGTATTAATTTTTTTTATGAGCATTTTAAGTTTAAATTTTTCCAAAATTGGATATCACTCGAATTACAATGTAGCGATTTTCTTATTTTGCTGTTATTCAAAAACGAATTACTGGAGATACTTGAAATTTTCATCATATGTTTATTTTATCAATTCCTATAACTGATAAAATTTTCAAAATATTTTGAGTCGTTTTGAGCTATTTATGGACATCTTGTTTTAACAATTATTTTGGTTTTTTTTTTCCATGAATGAAAATAAAATTGTATTTTTTGTGTAAAAAGCTTTAAAATTGAATACAAGACTCCTGACATATTGTCATCAAAGCAGTTCAAAAATATTAAAAATACATATTCACATATTTTTTTTATTGGCAGTTAAAGTTCAAATTTTGCCAAAATGTATCAAACTTACCTATAATATAAAAATAATTTTGTAGTTAAAAATATATAAAATGTTCAACTTTTATTGCTAAGGCTTGATAATTTAAAATAAGGTTCCACGCGTTAATAGATAAATAAATAACTTTATTCACAATAATATCATCAAAATATATACTTAGTAATATTATATCATAGGCTGACAGACCTTATTCGCTCAGAATCGTTTTTTGTATACAATTATATTATATCATTGAATTCAAATTTAACACAATCTATTACAGTGACCACTTGTAACCTATACTGTACTGTAGAGCGACACCCAATTGCCCACATTTTTATTTTTATTTCATCTTTCATTGAATTTATGTCAACATTAATTTAATTAATAAACAAATATATACATAAGTATTAAGACTAAACAGTGTGACGTTTTCGTCTACTAAACAAATTATTTTCGACCCGTTTAATAATATTTCATTTTTTGTTGACCTAAATCTAGTTTTTACGTGATTTAATCATCGAAAAAAAACCTCGCGTTTTGAAGAGTGATTCTAAGCACGTAAGTTATGCTTTCTAATAGAGTTCAAATGCATCAAATCAATAACCGTGGATTATGAACGAAGTATGTTGGTATATAGGAACTTTTAAATATAAATTCCCATAAATAAAGGTAAAAATCAATGTTTTTTTTAAAATACCTTATCATTATATGGTAATTCTCAAGTGAGAATATTGAGTATAGATACATGATAATATATTCGATTTTAAATTATTTAATTTTTCTATTTCTGTTCTGTTATAAATAAGCTAATACTATAGTAATTTTTTAAGAAACTTTAAATAAGACTTGTACTATCTTGGGCAAAATTACATAGCGATAGCAAACTTGTATTAAGCTTTGTTATTTAATATATACTGTTAAATGTTGTTAAACTGTGTAACTATATATTGGCATTAAGTGGTAACAATTATAATATTAAATACATTTGTTTTACGAGGTATTGAGGTCCGGAGGAAGACTTGCTGTTGGTATTGCTTCTATTCCAGCCAACAGTTTATTTATGTAAAAAAACCCAACGTTACAGCACAATATGCAACCGGCTTTCCCAGCCTCACGACCAGGCAGACTTTCCTTGGCGTGCGCTAATATATATGTGTCTGCCACAAACCATGCTCGAGGGGCTAAAATAATATCACATAACTAGTTGAAATTATATAATTAATTTTTATTAAAAAATAATTTTTTTTCTATATAATATGGTTGCCTACATAAATAAATTGTATATTATATAATTTTATCTTTGCACCCGGGTACATTTTATATATATTTTTTTAAATAAATTCAGTTTTTACTTTTTTATAACATAAAAATTTTTTTTTATTTGACTGAAGAAATGTAGTGATGGTTACTGGTTAGTATCTACACAAATATGCAGATATTTTCAGGTGTTAATTAATAATACTATTCTGTAATCACCTATTACAAAGTTGAGTACACACGTAATGTTGTACAGAAAATGACCACTCAAAATTACAATTCCAATAAGATAAATTCGTTAGCTTAAATTACAACATTAATATGTAAGAACTACATATCAATAGATCTTTTTTTTATATAAATTTACTAAGAAATTAAAAAAGATCGTATCTTAACATCAATATAATTTAATTAATTAATTGACATGATTAAACGAATAAAAAAAATCTTTGCATCAGGAGGCCTGGAATTCAATTTAGATTTTGATTCAATTACCAAACAATGCATGACAGCCCGTATTATTTTATTCACTCATTTAATTTGAGCTGAACGCTCCTACTACATATTACAATGCTCTTACAAAATAACTTCAATGGAACTGTAAAAAAAAATAATAGTACCACACGCTGGTTACAACAGTACTATGTTTTTATAAAACAAATATAAGTTTTTACTTAGTAGTTATAACTACCTACTATTAAAATGTTTTTACGAGTTCTATTATATGTATAATATAACAAAAACATGAATTTATAGTCTATGTAATTCATATATATTGTGTAATCATAATCTTATTAAAACGAAATATCTGTGATTAATGTATATACATATATAAATGTTCGATCGTTTTACGTGGGTGATTACGTGATTTTATTACCGAATAGTATTATGTCATAAACGTTTTATTATTTTCTAACATAAATAAAATACTCTGTTAAATCTTAACATGACTTATTTTTAAAATTATTTAAAACTTCTATGGTATGTGTCGTAAAGTCTTCCACTTCAAATATCTGTGACACAATTTAACTATTGATAATAAGTTTCACCTATCAACTTAATATTGGACTTTTCATATTGACTATTATGCATATTGCTGGTAGCTGGTGGCGTAAATAAGTGACATTTACATCACTATACTTTATACATAATAGTATTCGTAATACTTACTCGATTCGGAATAGTTGTCGGTGTATATATGTTTACAGTATAATACTTTAATGTACAACTGAAGACTGAGATTGTAGTAGTAATAGTAGGCATCAACGGTATTAGTTGTGGTCGTAGCAGAGGCATGGTGAAGTGGTAGTCACAATAATCACCGAACGTTAATAATTAATGACGGTGTCATTAAAAGCCTGTGACGGTCGGCTGGTCGATTAAACCAGGTTCCAATTAGTATCTGCTACCGGCACAATGTCGTGATTGATAACTGCATAGGGATGTTCGAAGGAGCTTTAGTTGTACGAGCGGCCGACAAAAGAGCTGATTAATAATTATACGTCTCAGATACCCGATCAATCATAATAATATGCGACAGGCCACTTTGGCGGGACACGTGGGTTTATAGACGTTTTAGCACTTTATCACCTTCAAGTCCCGCATGGCCACATGATAAACGCTTTTTTGTGAATTCGGTGTACACGATTTTGTCTCTTTACACTCATTTAGCATAGCTAGATAACTAATTACGATTTCGTCATAACTTTTGACAATCATTTTTTATGTGCCCGTTCGCGATGAAAGCTCATTCCAAACTTTTAAATCAATACTGTTGAAAACAAAAACGCATTGAAAAGTGTCAAGGGATTATGATGAAGCAACTTGTTTAGTGAATTCAATAAAAACTGTTCATACAATATATTATTTTAAATCGTCATGACCGAAGACCACAAAGTGTGTTACAGACGCTAGAGTGACAAAACGACTACAAATTGTACGTATAGGTACCTACTGCGTGTATGTAGTGTATACTAGGTATGTACCTACCTATATGGCTATATAGGTACTATGTACATAGAACATAATATTATCTTATGTATATAAATACGGTACTGGTACCCGGTTACAGGATTGCTTTTTAAAGGAACAATCGATTATAATACGTGCGAACAAAAAAGGGATTTTAGTATTTTACCCACCGGCAGACGGCACAGAATTGCGATTGAATCTGAACGAAATGTGCTTTACGCCTCGGTGCTCGCCCGCGTGATGCGATCGGGTTTTATTAAATATTGTATTATATTGTTATATTATGTAATATTATTGTCGCGCACAATAACAATACAAAACGGCGCGCTGGCGTCATGCGTGTGTGCCAACCCGCAGAGATTACAATAATAGATGTTTTGTATACAGTGCACGAGATAACTAATATAGGTACCTAATATATGCAGCTTGAATTCGGATCGTATATTATAAAACTCCCATACACATATTATTATTGCTACTGCAATGCTCGTGGGCTTATTCGTTTAAGAAAAAAAATTGTTATTTCTACGTTGAAATGAACACACACACACACACACACTATCATATGCACAACGAAAAAAAAAAACTTCGAACACGATCTATACTAAGTCTATAATAACACTATTTTTTATTTTTCCATCCAAACTGGGTCCAAGACAAAACTGTTAATTTGTCAACTGACGTTCGATGAGACAAGTTTGATTTTTAGAAAAATAAATGAAAGTTTAATTAAATTTGAAAAGTTTGTTGTATGTTTTTTTCAGCCTGTACTATATTTTCTTATTGAGTGACAGTTGAGTCATACAGTAACGCATAATCAGTAAACAAAAATAAATTCAACAATTATTATACCTAGTAGGGTACCTAATTAGTCATTAATTGTTTCTTAATTATAATTGACGATTCTTCATCAGTCAGTCCTATTATTGTTATACATAAACATTTTAAATAAAATGTATTTAGTGGCGCGGTGTTTGCATTCTTTCATAAAACGTGTTAGAAGTGTACGTACCAGCCGGTGTCACTAGTTCCCGGATGGGTGACCAGTGGCCACCCGGTTTTTTAGTGACAAATCCCTCCTACATAATATACTCTTGCGTGTTCAAACAAACCATACACTTCTCCCCCACAGTAACAGGTTAGGTCAATTTTATTGTCAAAGCCTTAATTAAAAAAAAAAAATGCATTTAAACGTCTTAAATAAATTTGTTTATTTTATTTATGACTTTATGAAAATGGCTATTTTCGTGGTCTTTTATTATACTTGCATAAAGACATTATTTTCCAATATACACAATGTGTAGGAAATAATGAAACTCAGTAAACTAGATGACATAAAAACAAAAAATCGGTATATTATTATTTTTACCATACAAATATACTTATTTTTTCTTATGGGCTCGGAGCATGGGCGTTCTCACGGGGGGGGATATGGGGGGTAGATCCCCCCTAGGATCTTTATTTTCTTACATTTTAGTAATACACGTTGACGTTTTGTCTACTTTTGATATTATATTATGTTTGTGAATTGTGACTAGTTATTATTTTTTTGATATTTTTTCTTTATCGTGATTATTGATATATTATGATATTATGATAATAATAACAACACGCAATGATAACAACTTACAAACATATTATGTTGACCAAAGTGTGGTTCGTTATATTATGTGATATCATTTTTCGGCTGGTTATTTACCACAGACTTAATCTATATCTATTATGATTATTTACAATTTGTCATCATAAATGTTTTCGTATTTTTTCAATTAAAGAGTGGCAATTAACAATTGTGTTCTGACGTTCTGTTCTATTCTATCGATGGTACGAATCTTGTTTGATTTATTAAAATTAAAATAAATAACAGTAGTATTTTGAATTTTTTCTCGAAAAAAAAGCTGTCGATTCTACTTCTACTATTTTCTAGGACCGTCTTAATGGACGAACATTGTTGGCCATTCATAAAGATGTGCCTGTTGATTCAGAAAACTTTCTTGACATTATGACCGAAAAATCTAGAAAAATCAATATTTTAATTTGAATTAAATAAAAAGTAAAATAAAATATCCTATAAATATTCTTATATATACAGAAGTACCTAGTTAGTTGTGTAAAACGGTAAAGAGAATGGATAGAGATCATGGACTGAGAGTTGAAAGTTGAAAGTATTTTAAGTATTGTGTTTTGAAATTCAAGTAAATTTTAAGAACCCCCCCCATAGAAAATTCCTGAAAACGCCACTGGCTCGGAGTCATAAAATAGCTTAATTAGATAGCTTGATAATCATTCTAAATACTAATTATAAAACATATTATGTATCATATTAAATTATTGTTATTTTTTAATGGTATTCCAGCATTGAATAAATATGATAATATTTTAAAAACAAGTACCTATTTTTGTGAGCAGGTTTTTTTTAATTACTTTGAAAAATATCTGTATACTCGAATTAATATTTTATATACCTATCATAAAAATATGATTGGCTGTTCTTACTCTCTAGTACTCATTTCATATAAGTTATGTAAGTTATAAGTTATACCTCTGTAACTTGTACCTTTTAAAGTTATAACTCAATACAAATTATAGTTAACACATTTTTGTTCCGATACATATCAGCTAAATAATATATTCAGTACCAGATTAACAAATATTCAACCCTTTACAACTTAAGTAATCATCATACAAATATTGATTACACTATCTAATATAGTAGTATTATACTATAATAATTATAATATAAAATTATTGAAACAATCTGACAATAATCATTTAAGCAGTCCGATTAGAACTCGCTCAATTTTGGTTCTAAAGTAAAAATATCTATTATCAAATTGAATTGTGACAATATTTCTTATAGAAGGACGCTACGTTTTTTTTAAAAACATTTAATTTTAATGGTTAAATTTCATTTAAAAATTTTGAAATTATCTCTATTTTTAAGCGATATAATGAACGTTATATTGTTAATAATGGATAAGAACGCAACGTCATGCCTTTAGAAATATTTTCAGAATTAAATTTAAAAATAGGTATTCCTACTCTAGAATGAAAATTGAGTGTTGTACTCGAACTGCGTAAACGCGCTTTGTCTATGTCATAGCTATATAAGACGAAGACAACGCATGCAGGTGTGGCGTCCTCTTAAAACAACTTCATGCCTCTTGGTAGTGTACAAATATTAAAACTATCAACATCAAATTTAGTAATCCGATAAATATACAATAATTATACAGAGAATATGATATAGAATTCCATACTGCCATATACATATTGACGTATTATCATTGTATACAATAAATTACATACAATAATATACATTAAATTATTTAATATTTAAATTCTAAAATCAAAATGCCACGATCCTAGTGCTCTAATAGTATAATGGTCTTTCCATGAATACCCCCACTTGACGTGATGCACTAAAATAAATACATTGAATACGTAAATTAATCAAAATATAATCCTGATAGGAAATACCCATATACATTTCTTTGATGTTTTTATAAATAATTATGTGAACTATTTTGTTTTATTTTGAGTTACCACCTGCTATTTTAAATAAATATTAAGGTTGAAATTCAGGCAGTTTTTTAATAAAGTTATTTGAATTAAATAATTTTTTGTACATGTCTTAAAATTCAATTATAAAGTTTAAGGAAGTATGGGTGAACACTTGATTAATTTAACAAGAGTTTTGACATTTAATTTTAAATATTTGTTCAATTCTATAAGTCAATTTTAAAATATATTTTGTACTAATAATTAATCACTATTATTGTGTGCTCAAAAGCTGATGAAACGAATTTAGTCAATTTAAAATTAAAGAATAAAATATTAATATAGGTATAATATGTTTATATTTCTTTGCTCATTCCAATCAGTTAACTTAAATATAAAGACATATTATAGGTAATACCATAGTGTAGGGTAATTTTATTGATAAAGTTATACATATATAAATAACTTTGCTTGAAAGTTGATCGCATTACTGTGGAAGTTCGGTAAGTTTTTTATATGAACATTTCTCACTATTTCGTTTAAGTACTATTCTTTTAAAAGAAACAATAACATAATATATTTACTCAAATGAATATTATAGTTTATAAATAATACCAAAATATCAATTATTTGAATATTCCCAATAAGTATTTTCCATGTTGGCGATCTATATTAATCGTGAGCTTACAATAAATTAAATAGTCATTTTAATAGTGTGATATTGTGATATTTTTTCTTTATTGTTTTGGATCGTTAATATTTTATTTAAGTGTAGGTATGTCGTACGTGTATAATAATATAAAAAAAATATGTGCACCTAGTTAAATGTACATCAAGTATCAACAATCAATTACTATTTATTTATTTTTTGTTAAAAAATACCTATTTCAGAACCTATTAAGACATCAACATTGTTATAAAAAATAATCCAGTTACTTTTTAAAAATATTATAAGAGGATATCTGTTAAATATTTTTTGTCTCTCAGACTTGATTTTTGAGTATTCTTAAGGTGAAATCACCTATTACAGAAATTATAGAGGATAATATTTATGGGAGGATGAAAAATTGGTTTTAAATAATATTATTATTTGTCTTTATATTGGACTTTAAAAATATAAAATATATTTTGCAAATTGAAATGAATATTGAATTATTTTAAGACAATATTCAAACAAATAGCCAATTCTATACCTACTGTCGTACCATCAAAAATATTATTCTCTATAGTTTTTGATATAAGTGATTTTACTAAGATTACTCAAAACAATAAAAATAAATAAATATTTTTCGTAACCACATTTTGTCCATGTTGTGCGGGGCCAGAGAGAGGGAACAAAGCAGTGGGCTGACATCCTCTTAAATCTTAAGACCAGTCTTCTTCTTTTTAAATTGACGTCCTTCAGTGATTTCTATTTTATTTTATTCAGCAACAGTTTATTACTATTAACATTTGATATAGTTTTACTTCAGTTTAGTTTTTAGCTAAAATAATTCTTGAACGACATTTACAATAATCCACTACCCACTCCTTGTTCCGGGTACGACATTTTTATCAAACAAAAAAAAAACACTAATCGTTTTAAATAAAGTAATAAATTTCATCTCTGAAATATGTACAGACAAACTTATAATTTATAAACAATAAACAAATAAATATTCATATTCTGATTAAAGGCCAGTGGGGTATTTTATCGTTATTAATAACGCTGGAATTGCCTAAACATTGACATCATGATATATTAATATTGTAATAATATATACATACTACATTTTGTTAAATTATTACAGCTTCGCGGAAACAAATTCTATAATGTGGTCGTGTTTATGGAAATAGGATACAAACATAAATTTTCGAATAAACCACGCTATACAAAATAGGTACGAAATCGATTATAACTGTGTCAGTTACATTGATATTATCAATTAAAATATACGGGTTCATACTAATTACCAATACTAAAGTTTTAGTGTCTCCGTTCAACATAATTCCATTTATTTTACGATTAATTTTCACAACCATTTATACTTTAATTTTTAAATAAACAATACAATTAATGTGAAAATTATAAAACCCATAGTAATAATAATAATAAAGTAAACACATAGGTAATACGTTATGTACCACCCAAAAGTCAAAAATCTTTATTTGTTATATTATTCGGGTACAACGATGCACAACTACATGACCTATTTACAGACTATACTCTGTTTTTATCACCGAATTAACCTATTATTAGTGTGGATGTCATTAAACTGCAACCCACGTTCTGAAGTGAGAAGAAAAATCAGCTCAAGACCTTACTACAATATAGAATACGCATTATAGTTCTATGTAAAATCTATGATCCATGGTTATTGCTTTTTGTTGCGGGTCTTATGGTGGGGATAGAGGGGTAGTAACTGTTTCTGACACTATTCTTTAGTTTCTACGAAAATGGCACCTCATGGTGTCCTAATACACAGGGGGTAGAAAATGTGTCACGTAAATCATTGGGTGGATGGTGGATTTAGATTTTGGGTACTGTGTAGAGTATCGAATGTACAAATTCTCTCGTTTCGTTTGACATATATATATATTATATAAATAACACATATATTATTCATCTGGACAGTTTTTCCATTCCTTTAACTTTCTGACTCGTCGAAGAGTTGTATAATTCTAAGAAATGATTCTAATATAACGTACGTCTAATAAAGCCTTTTAACACCAAACATTTTCTTATAAATTTAACTAGTGTGATGAGTTGCTTTTACAATAATATATGACTATATGAGACGTACGTCATACATTCTAATTTACTTAATATACGCAGTCGCAACAGCGAAGTTTTAAATTATTTTTTCTTGTACCTAAATTATACCTAATATTATAGTTCAGCTGTATACTACTATAATATGATAATATATATATTATATAATTGGAGTAAGTATACTAGCAATATATACTTAGTATCTGAAAGTTAATAATAACTACTAATAATTATTTGAACATAAAATTATAACTCTTATTCTTAAACATTTTGCATATTATTACAATATATAGGTTTCACTAACTCCGTTTCTACTATCCCAGTATGTGTTAATAATTTATCGTTTTTTTTCAGTTGTGATAAAAATATATCTTCAGTTACCAATATTGTATAATGTGTCTTAATTATGAAACTATTGTGATTATTTATTTGATTTATCGTTGTTTACATAATGATTTGTAATTATTATTTTAACGGTTTCTAATTTAACGTATAAAATTTAGAAAGTTTAGTGAGCGGGGAGCACTGGTCCATTTATTCATCCAACTAACTGTAAGTTGTAATATTAGAAAATCGACGATACAATAAATTGAGAACTGCAACAAACATGTATTACCTTGGTACTCTAAATTGGTCTCGCAGGGTTTCACACAATAAGTATTTATTTTTATTTCATTTAACTTTAAACTTCCATTACTATGATTAATCACTAACATAAATTTTAATTAGAATACGACTTTTAGTTGATTGTGTAATGTAAGTATCAATCACATTATGTTTTCATTACGCGCCTACATGCTATTGTTCACTACAGAGTCATAAGTACAGGCCAAAAATTAAATAATAAACGTAACGTCATACTTAATGGTAGCCAGTAGGTACTAGGTTTAAGTTGAACAATTTATATTTAAGTTCACAATATTAATATTATGTTGTTTATTATAAATTCTGATATACATAATATTATTCCAAACATAATAATAACCAAAATAATATCGCATAACAAAGATAACCTAGGTTACACTAAGTATACTGATTTACATATAGTTAAACGTTACAGTGAAACTGTTACAGTCACTGAATTAATTTGATTTAATGACACTCATAATAATATAACTGTAAGAAAAACATTGTAATGTTTTAGGTTTTTTAGAAATTATAGTACGTAAAAATATTTTTTAGAGCTTATCAACGGTTTGTCGTAAACAATATTATGAATTCTAAGCAAACTTAATGTTTAGCTAATATTTAATTTTATAATTTTATAGATGGATGATTATCTGTGTACCTACATGTGAATGTGGCAAGAAAGAATCTTGAATTGACCATATAATTTTGACAAACTACTGGAAAGTTCACATATTATAGTTATTGAATTATAGAAATTTATAGTGATAAATGATAATAATATAGTATATAATTTATCATCAATTTACGAAACACGTAAAAATATATTGAATAATTGTATTTAATTTGAATATGAAATTAGTTAAAAAAGTGTCCTTTATAAATTACAAAAAAATAATATACACGTTATAAATATTTTTTCAATGATAAATTTTAAATTAATTAATACTTTAAGCCTCTACGCTAATAACTATTGTTTAACGATATTTTAAAAATAATTTTGAAACGCGATTTCTCTTACATCAGCTCACTGTTCAGTGAATAGGATAAGCATATTAAGTGCACATGTATTGTAGGAATGAGATATTAAGTATTTAGAACATTAACACAACCCTTTGAAGCGTATGAAAGGGAAAAAAGTCGTGAAATCATTATTCTCAGCATGAAAATATTTCGTGTAAGACGAATATTTTAAAAAATATTTATGTGTGCCAAAAAATATTAATGCTGCTCGGGCTATTTTTGTTTTCGTTCCATACGACTAAGAGCGACCACTTCATCATAATATCTGCTCGGGAAGTGTGTGGATCGAAATAATAATAAAAAAAAAAAACACAAGACCTCTCTTTGATTGCAATCGTCATCGCGGCCATGATCACCACCGACGGTCGTCGTCGAAAGCTTTATCAACCGCGTCGGCGAATTCCCCGGCGATAAATTATACAACAGGGACATCATCCACTCGGCTCGTCTCTAGCAACTTTACTGAGTACGGCATCGATCGGTTTCGCTTCGATTGACGCGATACGCACACGACTGGCTGAACATGGATTCCGTCGGCCGTCCGTGCGTGGGCTTTGTCACTATGCGACCGTTTAACCCCGTCTACGTTAAAATTATATAATAATGATCGATCTGTAGCGTATAAATCGGTTTTGACGACACCGTAACGTATTAATCATCGCAGAAGGGTTCCCGTGTCCGGCGGTGAAAATATATACGCTTCGAACTCGAGCTCGGTTTCAGAAGTGTACGACTTTAGTATTACTACACTATTACACTTACACTTCCAAATCGTAAACATGATATCGTGCAATGTTATATTATTATATCGATATAATATTATTACATTTTACTTCCTGAAACGAAAATTCGTGTTTAACAAATTATATGATTATTCGTATGATGTAATACTATACCCACTTATAGGTAATACAATATTTCAACTTCCCGCGATCTATAAAAAAAATCCATAAATAAGATTCCACTTTTGGATGCCGTTCCGTTTTTTTGCTCCTCTTTGGATAATATTGATTGGTTATATTTATTGAATTATTATATTTGAGGTGCACCCAGAGGCGTGCCCAGGATCAAAATGTAGGACAGACCCGGTTATAATTATTTTAATTTATATAGGTACAGTTAATGATGTAAAATATATTAATAATAACTATTTGAAAACAGGGTAGGCCCGGGCCTACCAGGCCTACCTGCTGGGCACGCCACTGGGTGCATCTCGATTGTGAAGCTACAAAAACTAAAAGTAAGTGAGCCTGTATTGTTGTATGCACTCGAAAAAACGCACAAAAGTAGATTTTGTGGTATTTTCAAAATGGTAATGAAAAAATCATGTTCACTACATATAGGGCTTACAATATAGCGTAGGTATTTATTTAGTATGTGCATGTATTTATTACATCTAAATAACTACAAAAAATGTCTAAAAAGCTCAACAAGTTTAATATTATAATTCATTTTTTTTAAATATAAATATATCTAATAAAATAGTCAATGATGATTGATGACTAGCAATGTGAGAATCCCAAAACTTGTCTTCATTTCACAGTTTACCTTTCACAAAATGTATTTATACTTTATTATATTTTTCATAAAATAATCGAACTATAGTACAATACAGCTTGTTAGGTCGCTTGCTGTCTATACCGAATTCATCTTACGAATTCAGTCAACAATTCAACTAATAATAATATACGTAATATATTTATATACTTCCGATTGAATAGAATCATTTGACCCAAACAAAGTTTTGTCTATACAAATAATAACTGTTTGATTATTAATTAACAATAAAATAACAATATATATAGTTCTTGTGAGTTTGATAAATTTAATAAGAAATTAAATCCACGTTATTAATTTTGCCTTTTGATAAATTATCTAAAATTAGAACATCTCTAAAAAACTAACGGCACTGTCGTAGGTATACAAATTTATGATACCTAACTATTACTTTTTCTTCATCAGCATTTAATTTTTTCTGACCGATGTGACCACCCGGTTGAGAGACACTGAGTTCTATATTCTAATAAAAGTTAAAAGTAAAAAAATACCATTAATTACCAATGAATCTTATATATTAGAATTTAGAACGACTGTTTAAATTTGACTGGGTTGCAATCGGTACATACAAACAAATAACGATAATGTGATAGAAAAAAGGCTGTTTATATTATGTATTATTCTATGACGATAAGGGATAAGTGAATGAGAAGAGAGGAAAACTAAAGAAGCGGTGGCTAGCGGTCATTAAAAGGAATATGAGCCATTTGAAATGCATTTGATGATATATTAATGACAATACATTTTTCTGTGTGGTTATTGATAGGTAAACATAAGAAGAGTGAAGTTCACTTATGTAAATATGAAGAAGAAGGTGAAAATATAATGTTAAATAATTTCCAGAGCCATATTTTAAATAATATGGAAGTAATTTGTCCACAGTATTTCACAGATTTGAAATTAATTCATAAGATGTTCATATTTTTAATCTATGATTCATATATATTTTTTATCATATTTAAACGAAAATATTTTATGTACCTAATAATATTCCTTTTTTCAACAACAAAGAATTCCACTTTACATAATATGATCACTGACTAAAGCAATAAACCATTTATTAGAATCGGTTACGAAAAAAGTTGAACAAAATATTTTGTTTTTAATTTTAAATTAACTTTATATTAGAATCACCGTGTACCGAATAATTAATTAACTTAAACTAATATTTAATTTTTATGGATAAAAAGTGACATTGATTAATTTACAATAAGTATCAGTATATCTAACTGCGTATGTATTTAGAGAGTTTGGTGGCTAGGTGGACCACAACTTTTGCCATACCCACCGCTCCTAAATAATATCAACTCAATGTATCATTGAAAATTAAGAAAATGTTTGCAGAGTGAAGCCGCAGTAGGTACAAAAAATCTCCAGCATAAATTAAACCATATTGTAAAAATAAGTTATAATAGCTTGATGCCTTTAAAAATGAGACAACATCGGAAGATTTCAATTGTTCCAAAAATGTTAAGTATTATTATTTAATTACATAATCAAATTAGAATTATTAATTATATATAATATATAGGTATTTTGTTTTAATTTTATGATAATTTGGAAAATAAACTATATGACACTCAAATCCAATCAATTTTTGAATATCTTTTTTTTTATTATATGTATTTTTTTTATTGTTATTAATTTTATTTCATTCTATATTAAAAATTCATAAAAAAAAACTTGTTGTATAGAATAAATCGGGTAATAGAATCAAAATGTCATTAAATTAAAGTCACATTATTATCAATATTATCAAAATATTAAAAATACTATTACAGCATTTTGAAACGTTTTTTTTATTATGTGATATATATTCAAAACCAGACTTTGAATATGTAATGCGTAACAATGCTGTGTTATGTATAAATTAATATAAATTATAATACCACAAACATCCAATCTAATTTAAATTAAAACTGTTTGGTTTCACAATTAATTCTCTCTTCAATTATTTATTTTCATGCATTTCTTTAACTTATTAGTACAAAAAACAGAAATGTAGAGTGATGGTTTTTTATTTTTAAGTCGATGAACATATTATACAATCTATATCAGATGACAAAACAAGTATGTATGATAAAAGACAGAGAACATGAGTTATAATTATAGTTATTATAGTTCTTATTATACAAAATAAAGAAGTGAGTAAAAAGCCACACACCCAATGATGACACTTTAATGCTGATTTTTAGAAGTTGTGTAATTACCTAATATTTATTTAGACATACTTTTTTTTTCTAGATTTAAATTTGTAAAAGGGTTCTGCACCATTAACGTTTTAAGCGTCTACTATAGCTGTCGGGGCTTGTGAGGGAGGAAAGATTTTAAAAAAGCGTTTGAGTGGAAGGGAAAACGGTTATGGAATCTTTTATAAAAGTGTTTGGCTTCTTCATGTATTGTTTTTAATTTCAGGTCTGTGTGGAGAATATATGGATATGTATATTAGATATGTATGGAGGAACATTTATTAATTTTCTTAGCGCAATGTTTTGGAAAGATTGAATTTTATTTAAATTTGCCTTTTTTGCACTTACCTATGTTATACCGTTGTTCATAATTTTAATAAAATTATCATAAATTTACAATTTGATAATTATTCTATAGTGATTGTAATTAGATATCTGAAGTCTACTGAGTAAGTAGTTTATAATTGTTTGATCCAGTGAAAAATGTTTTATTTATTTTTATAGAAAAAAAAAATTCAAAATTAAAACTTAACATCTCTATAAATAACTCAAAAAAATTCAAAAAAACTTTAAAATTATACAATGTATAGAAAATACTAATATCGAAATGGCAAGTATTCACGGTTACTTGGTTTTAATAATGCACATAGCAAGATAGGAAAATGGTTGATGAGATATCGTTATATATATTCAATTTTATCAACATTTAAACTTCAGCCATTCATAAAAAATATTCGTGGAATTACGCTCAACTTTTCATGACATTGAGGAACCGTGTATTAAATATTGAAAGTTGAAATTCGAGGTATGAATATTATAAAAGTTACGAGTTTTTAACTATTTTACGATTTTGACGAATTTTGTCAAAATTACATCTTCAAACTATACTTTGACTATATTTGTTATTTTTGAACTGATATATTATTGTGAATAACTTACTTTAAAAAAAAAAAAAAGGGGTCAAGTGGATGTCGCTCCACTGTACAGTAGGCTACAAGTAGATCACAGTACTATAATGGATGGTATTAAATTTGAATTCAATGATATAATATCATTGTATACGAAAAACGATTCTGAGCGGAGACGGTATGTCAGTCTAGGATATTTTAAATTATATTGATATTGTTACTATACGGTAGCTGCTAAGTTGAATTAATATTATTCATATTATTTAATTATTAACCTAAAATTATCAGTGATGCTATAAAAATATTATAATATATACTTTTGCTCTTCTGAACTTAAAATGTCTGTAAAAAATAACTGTGTTTAAATATTTTTTAGATTTTTTGAATGCAGTATGTACTATTTATTAGAATCTTTATTTTAAATTTTCAATCCTTAGTTATAAAAACTGACCATTTTATAGTTGTTTAATTACAATGATTGATAATTTTCGAGATTTTGATGAATTTTTCAAAATTTGAACTTTAAATGATTATAAAAAAAATGTGTGCCCATGTATTTTTAATATTTTTCAATTGCTATTGTAATAATATATCAGGAGCCTTGTATTAAATTTTTATTATTTTTGGCCCAACAAATAAAATTTTATTGATCTTAATAGAAAAAAAAAACTAAAAAATTTGAAAATTGAAATCGTCCGTAAAAAGCTGAAAAACAGTCAAAATATATTAAACATTAGATGGTGTATAGAAATAGCTTATATAAACATTCAGTGAAATTTTCATGCATCTACAGTTATTTGTTTTTGAATTGCAACAAAATAAGAAAATCGCTACATGAAAAATCGAGTGAATATCTAATCTTGTACAAATTTGAACTTAAAATGCTCATAAAAATTTATATTGACTTGCTTATAAACATTTTTTCATTGATAAAATTAGGCAAACTTATGAGGAATCTTGTATTACATTTTCAAATCTTAGATGTAAAAAGAAAAATTGTTATGAATTTCTAACTCAAAATAAATTGCACATTTTCGTCATTTTTACGTATTTTGTCAAAATTTGAACTTTGATCACCTATAAAAAAAATTGTGACTACAGATTTTTAATATTTTTCATCTGCCTTTGAAACTATATATTAGAAGCCTACTATTAAATTTTCAAGATTTTTTATGTAACAAATAAAATGTTATTGACATTTATTGAAAAAAAAACTAAAAAAATTGGAAACTGAAAATGTCCGTTAACAGCTCAAAATAAGTCAGAATATTTTGAAAATGCTATGGTGTGTAGAAAATGCTTATATAGACATTCGGTCAAAATTTCATGTCTCTACGGTCATTTCTTTTAGAGTTATACCAAAAATCGAAATCGATTTTGTCGAAAATTGGTTTTCCGTAAAAATTCCCGTTTTTCCCTTAATTTTTCATTTGTTTTTCCAGCCGCTCATGCAAACTACTGAGAAATTTTAACTTTTGATCCCCCAAAGTATCATCTAGATTCACTTTCCTATCAGAAAAGGTACTGTTGAAGAAAATCGAAGCATTTTTACTGTCCTAAAACGTGATGACAGACACAGAAATAAAAAAAAAACACACATCATTGTAAAATCAATACATTCATCGCTCCGCTCAGAATCTAATAAAAAAAAAACACACATCATTGTAAAATCAATACATTCATCGCTCTGCTCGCTCAGAATCTAAAAAAAAATGAATTATGAAGATCATAATTTCAAACAAACAGCAATGTTATTTTCCACGTACAATGGGAACAGTAGCCATTCCTGGCTTGCCGTACCCGCTGCAGCACCTGTTAAACCAAGGACTGGAACCTTGATGATTTTTACGGTGCCGGTACCGGTTTGGTTTTCAGAAAAACAAAATTGCGGTTCTGGTTCCCAGAAAAATAAAAATTAAGGTTTCGGTTTCTTTTCGGTTCATAAAAAATTAAAAATAAAGGTTTTGGTTTCTTTTCGGTTCTTAAAAAATGTAAAATTCGTTGTCTGTTTTGGTTTTATACATAATTAAAAAAATTGTAAAGTGAAAGTATCGGTTCCGGTAAGGTTCAGGTTTTTAAATAAATTTAAATAAGAGTTCCGGTGAGGTTTCGGTTCCCAATATTCAAAAGGTTCCGGTTTCAAAACCGGTTCTTTTCGGTAAGGTTCCAGTCCCTGTATTAAACATCACTTGGAAAAAGACAACACCTATAACCAAGAGCTAATCGTATATTTTAACGGGATCGGTATCACTAATTCATATCCTCAATACGCAACCGTAGCCAGATTTGAACTGTTCGTATGCATTCGTATGTTCCATGGCGAGGAGGACGATGTCAAATGAAAAAAACTGCACTTGGTCCGATTTTGTATAGATAATACAGAAACTAAGTCGGTTATAGATATTAATATATTATAGGACCTATATCTTACCTTAATACCTTGATTTATATCTAAAGCAGATTTGAGATTCTCTGTTTTGTATCGATACTTGAAACATACTCGAAAAAGTAACTAAAATGTGTAAACAAGTTTTCCCAAACTGTTTAGTAATGCATTACATACCTATAGCCTATAGGTAAGTTATGGAAAGATAAAATAATATTACATACAAAGTTTAAATTTATGAAAAATACATACGATCATTTTTTTAGGTATTTTCGAAAACATTTCACAATTAATGGACAGCATGGCTTATTAATTAAAGCTAAACCAACAGATGCATATGTATTAACTTTGGTTTTATTTGTTATATATTATAATGTCTCTGTTTATTGAATATTTGCAGTCACTGAGTCACTGGATTTCTTTTTTAACACACTATATTACATTTTATATCACATTTGTTTATTGTACACCATTGATTATAATATTATAATAGACATAATTATACATGATGTGTAGTTACTCGGGTCTTACACATGTTTCTACACAATATGTTTGATGTTAAATAAAAAACTCTTATCATAAGCTGTTAATATTATGTATATATTGTAGAAGTTTTAAAGTATTATTATCTGTCGATACTTAAATCGATTAGATGTACATACTCGATGTATCGGTATCTTAATTTACTCTAACCTTTATCGGCTATATCAAAGATTTATATTTCTTTTGATTTCTACTTTACAATTTGGTAACTATTCCTATATGATTCATGGTTGACTGAACACTTTTATACCACATGCTTTTACGGGTACTGTTGTGATTTGAGTCTATATCAAAGCCACTTGTACAGCTTTATTTATTTTTTGGATACATAATTTTTCGTGGTTTGATATCGCTCTTAAGAATAATTAATAAACAAACCACTAAGAATTTTTTAGCACTTTCTATTAAAAACTACTAAAAAATGCTATTATAATTGTTCCATTAATTTATATTAAAGTATTGTAGTGGTTTATACCAAATAGAATGATAATAGTATAATTATTATACTAGTAAGGAATACTATCAAGTAAGTAATACAATGAAAATCATATAGATTTAGTTTTAAAAGTTAATTATTACTTTGTACTAATGGATTTAAATTTAACAGCGGACATACAATTATTTATTTATTTATTATAAGCCCTGCTATAATAGGCTATACAAACATACAAGTAATCGCTAAAATGGTTTATTTATAATAATGTGTGCATAACTGTGTGTGTGCTGATGAAAAAATTCTCATAAAGTCCTATTTATATGCATGTATAAGAACAGTTGATCAAATAAATAAATTATTATTTTGTTTAACGGCGATTGATGATTAAATGTTTTAAAAATGGCAGTCAGCAATGGGTATTGTTGCAATAAAAATCCGATTCAGGCACAGGCAATATTTGTAAATCGTTAAGCATTGACCTCAAAATGAAACTCAAAGAGAACATACAAGGGTACATACACCAGGGAATATAAATCTAATTCTTAAGTCTCACAGGAATATTCGGTCGAATTGTTTGTGTGGATTGCATTATTCACTGTGGTGGTTCTTCATTGCATTTTTTTTCCGATGATATATTTTACACAATAAAAACCGTTATGACTTAGAACCGTTGAAATTTAAAGTAAAAATGCGTTTAATCAAAAAGAACAATAAAGAAATGAAAAATAAAATAACAGTCTTGGTGTAATTTAAAACAAAAGTAATTTTCACATCTCTTATAAATGCGAATAATTTTTTCATAATTTTGCAAATAAAACACTTTTCTTTAGTACAATATTAATAATGATCATAATAATATCAACCATTTTAGTGGTCTAAAGTCATATTTTTCAATCCTAACTGTTTACTGAGTTGTGAAACCAATATAAATTATAACGTAGGCAATAAAATACTATATTCGATGTTCGAAGATAATGTACAAATAAATGCAGATTTATATTCAAAATATTATTTCAGGCCAGTACAATATCACTTTAATTACCGTTATTTTTATTATTAATTAAAAATAATGATAATTTATTATTGTTTTCTATCCATTTCTACACCTTTTACAGTCTTATGTATTTTTGAATGGTTCTTATGTAAGGTAAAATTATACAACAGTTAATGTGTAAATTGACATTGCTGAATAATCACATTAAGTTACTCGCACATTTTTAAACACAACTAAAATCATGAAATTGAAATCAAGTAAATGACGTATGTATATACAACAATGTAGACGTATGAAAATGACGGTACATTTTGCTTTACAATTGTTATTTGCTATATGCGATGAAATAACAATCAGGTATTGAGTAGAAACATTGTAAAATTTAATTTAATTTCACATTATACGATTTAACAACTAAGTTTGCTTTCATGTTTTCAAAGGGGACGATAATATAAATATGTAGTAGGTAGGTATGCAGTATTAATTTTTATTTACGTATTAATATACTGAATTCCACAAGTTATTTAAGCAAGCTAAAACGTATGAGGTTCCAACGATAGTTATATATATTTTGATTTTTACATTAACAGAATCGTTATTATTGTCAGTTAATTTTAGGTACCTAGGCTAATAAACGCTGACCAAGCCATAATCATCTCGACCTCGATCAAACTAGTCAGATAAAGAGAAGATCTAAGTACGGTGTACAGTGATTCCGCCGTGGCAATCAAACTACCGATGTAATTTTTACCAACGCCAGCAAGTAGAATAAATTTTAACCTTTGCCGTTCCAAGTTAATCTACCATTTTTAATATTTATACAAAGCAATCTAGTAAACTGTAACACGTACAAACACCTATTTAATACACTATTCGCCCAGACACTGGTGTATAAACGTGGGTGCAGTTACTCCGAGTCGTTATCTTATAACCTGCCGGGTTATTAGCTTTATTCGTGGATTGGAAGTTAGAATTGGCTCATTGATAATATTGACATGTAAAAATACAAGCTGTTTTACAAAAATTAAAATCAAACGCATAATCTATAATAATATGAAAATTTCGTCCGAAAGTATATTGTGAGAATATTTCAAGTAATAAATCATTTTATTTTAGATTCTGAGCAGAGCGATGAATGTATTGATTTTATAATGATGTGTGTTTTTTTTTTAATAGATTCTGAGCGGAGCGATGAATGTATTGATTTTACAATGATGTGGTCTCCTTTTAGGACAGAAAAAATGCTTCGATTTTCTTCAATAGTACCTTTTCTGATAAAAAAGTGAATCTAGTTGGTACTTTGGGGGAGTCGAGAGTTAAAATTTCCTAGTAGTTTTCAAAAGCACCGTGAAAAACAAATGAAAAATTAAGGAAAAACCGTGCATTTTTACGGAAAACCAATTTTCGACAAAATCGATTTTGGTTTTTGGTATAACTCTAAAAGAAATGACCGTAGAGACATGAAATTTTGACCGAATGTTTATATTAGCATTTTCTACACACCCTAGCATTTTCTAAATATTCTGACTTATTTTGAGCTATTAACGGACATTTTCAGTTTCCAATTTTTTTAGTTTCTTTTTCTATAAATGTCAATAAAATTTTATTTGTTGGGTAAAAAATCTTGAAAATTTAATAGTAGGCTTCTAATATATAGTTTCAAAGGCAGATGAAAAATATTAAAAATCTGTAGTCACAATTTTTTTTTATAGGTAATCAAAGTTCAAATTTTGAAAAAATACGTAAAAATGACGAAAATGTGCAATTTATTTTGAGTTAGAAATTCATAAAAATTTTTCTTTTTAAATCTAACGTTTGAAAATGTGATACAAGAATCCTTATAAGTTTGCCTAATTTTATCAATGAAAAAATGTTTATAAGCAAGTCACCATAAATTTTTATGAGCATTTTAAGTTCAAATTTATACAAAATTAGATATTCACTCGATTTCTCATGTAGTGATTTTCTTATTTTGTTGCAATTCAAAAACAAATAACTGTAGATGCATGAAAATTTCACTGAATGTTTATATAAGCATTTTCTATACACCATCTAATTTTTAATATATTTTGACTGTTTTTCAGCTTTTTACGGACGATTTCAATTTTCAAATTTTTTAGTTTTTTTTTCTATTAAGATCAATAAAATTTTATTTGTTGGGCCAAAAATAATAAAAATTTAATACAAGGCTCCTGATATATTATTACAATAGCAATTGAAAAATATTAAAAATACATGGGCACACATTTTTTTTATAATCATTTAAAGTTCAAATTTTGACAAAATTCATCAAAATCTCGAAAATTATCAATCATTGTAATTAAACAACTATAAAATGGTCAGTTTTTATAACTAAGGATTGAAAATTTAAAATAAAGATTCTAATAAATAGTACATACTGTAATTCAAAAAATCTAAAAAATATTTAAACACAGTTATTTTTTACAGACATTTTAAGTTCAAATTTGGACGAAATTATATATTAAAATCAATTTTAACGAGTAAAAGTATATATTATAATATTTTTATAGCATCACTGATAATTTTAGGTTAATAATTAAATAATATGAATAATATTAATTCAACTTAGCAGCTACCGTATAGTAACCGTATAGTACACAGGTACTATAGTTTAATTTATTTTAGGGAATTTAGTTTATTTAATTTGGATGTTAGTATAAGTACATTATTTAACTAATTAATGTAATATTATGAATGAAATTAAATCAAGAAAAGGTTGATAAAGATTTTTGATGGGTAATCTTTGATTTGTTCAATAGACAGTTACAGATTTTAGATTTAACTGGAGGTCATAATTTACCACCATTTTTATTTTTGGTGTAGTTTAGAGTCTATGAAACGATATCAGTTTACACATTAAACAAATCTCACCAATTTAAATTAATTTTAAGTACCTATGATCTCTTAGTTGTCATTAAATATTCTAATTAAATCAAAACAGTTTAAAAACTGTGGCGCGGTGCTAAGCAATGACTGAAACCAATCACTTTACTTCTACGTGATTGAGACTAAGCAATGGCCGATACCACTAGTTCTCGGATGGGTGAACACACGGGTTCGTAGTGTGCAAAAACTTTACCACACATACAAGGGTTCCTAACCTACCATTCTCAACCACAACAACATTACCGTATCAACCCTAAACACCTTAAAGACTAATTACCTGAGCCATAGAAGCCTTAAACTATTAAAAAAAAAGTTTTGAAACTGTAATAAATATAATATAATAATAAAACAAATACTTATAAGATCGGTTTTCATAGACATAATTTAAAACTCATAAATTCACTAAAAAAATGATAATGTTTGAGAAAAGATGACTTTAGCTATTTATAACATTATAATATTGTTATGAATATTCATCGTTAGAAACACATAGTGTAAGACCTGAAAAAGATACTAGGACTTAAAATATTTAATTTGGTTACTATTAAGATGAACAAAATTCCAACCTGAATACTGATAACATTGAACCGGTATTCGTTAGTTTTTAGTAAAAGGTATAAATACTCTTTACGTTACCAAAAAACGTTTGTGAGTTTAAGTATTACGCTTTGAAGATTAAGTACATCAATTTTCCGTTGTAACTTCAAAGCACTAGCCGTAGATTCTACAACACATAGGTATAATTCTTAAGAACTGAAACTTTTAGAAAACTTTTTGAACAAACTTTGGCAATATTTACAATTATGCAGGCACAACAGTTTTAAATTGTATTAATCGTGATTATTTATTAATTATTTAATTTGTAAGGAAGTGTACCGTAGTGTAATTAAAAATGTATTGTTAAATTGTAAACATCAGTAGCCAAATACAATTATATTAAAATATCATATTGTTCAACTCCAAGCTATAATTAAGAATAATTTGAATTGACTTTGAATATAATTAAACATTATATTTGGTTAAAAAAAATATAAATATTCTTTAAACGATTTACAATTGTTATTTTGTAGTTTGTTGCTTTACACTGTAAAGTCTTGTTCCCACTTATTAAGTTATTTTGAATACATAATTGTTCCTGTGAGCTATTTTGCTAAAATTATAATAAATGAATAATATTAATAATAATATAAAACTTACAAGACACAATATAATATTGTTATTACGTGGTAACTATACTAAGAACAAAATGTAAAATCTTAGTCCTTACAAGTAGGTACCTACCTAGTACCTATAAAACTATTGCCTTATAACAATATGGACATTAATGTAGCAGATTATTACAAATCGCATAGGTAATAATATTATTTAAATATCAACAATCATAGTTTTCGGATTGAGATCATCATACAAATCATAAATATTATAATATTATATTAACTATACCTAAATAGAAAAATAAAAAGTTTTCCTTTAACCATATTGTGTCATATAATACTAAGTTAATTCGGACGAATATTTTAAATGTTATGACTGAATCTGTGTGTATAAGTATATCAGTGTTTGAAAAATATTATTGAGCTTTTTACTTTGCATTTCTACAACGAATCTCCAACATAACTTACGGTGAATTTATTTTTTTATACAATAAACCTTCAACATTTTTATATAAAAAACTGTTTTTTATTACATAAGTTCTGTAACATAACCTATGATTTACTTATTCATACTACCACGGTTGTGTTAATTATTAATTAATCACATGCAAAATATTTAATTAATTAGTCAGTGCACATATAACATTATAGTAGGTATACCTATTTTATATTACTTTCAATTCTAATAGTTTGCAAATCAACTCATCTTTAAACGATGTATAGTTAATTTTTATAAGTAGTAACAAATTAATATTTTAAATGTGTAACTTGTTTACTTTTACCATTCTTGCATAGGTACTGTTTTAACAATATTATAAATTAATTGAACGGTTATTTGAATTTTATTTATTGCATAAAAATGTGCTCTTTTAGTATACAATAATTGTCATCGTGTCAACGGCTGATGTTTTTCAGGTCTTTTGAATGAACATTCAAGTCAGGGCTTACAACCGTTCTCAATGAAGTCGGTAATTGGCTCTGGTAGGAGCCGAAAATTTTTGAAAAACGGTAACCGGCTATAGTTTAATCTTGATATTTTTGTAACCGGTAACCGTTTCTTTAAAGATATTTCAAACATAAGATAACCGTTAATCGTTTAAAAACTGTTGATAAAGTTTTTTAGTAATTGGTTACCGGTTAAAACCGGTTTTAAAAATCATTTTTTCAATTTTTTAGTCATATTTTAAAAACAGTTTATTTAGGCCATTCGTGGGTTGATAACACTACTATTATTATTACAAAATCAAAAACTTAATATGCTTTATTTTGGTCGATTTCCTTCAATTTAATTATTTATTTTTTCAAACTGCTTTAAAGTTTAAATTATGACTGTATTTATAGTGTATAGTTATACACTTATACCAGTTATACAGTTATACATATATATATATATATTATGTGATATTCACAACAGGTAAGCAATACTCGACGGCAATTCATTGGGGAAAAAAATTTAAAAATATCTGGAAAATTAAATTCAACTATAATGTAATTATGATATAATTCAAGTATTAAATTCCACGAAAAAACAGTTAATTTTTTGGTCAGGAATAGGTTTTGGTTATAAAACCGGGATTGAAAATACTGGGTAACCACTTTGATGTTCATATTTAGATATTTACCTTGATTACCGATAACCAATAACCGCTTCTAGCATTCCAAAACTAAAAGCGGTTATCGGTTTTCGGTTCTCAAATGTACGGTTTTTTTACCGGTTTTCGGTTCTCAAATGTACGGTTTTTTACCGGTTTTCGGTACAAACCGGTTACCGGTTTTAAGCCCTGATTCAAATAAAAACTACATAACTCAATATGCGTATTTTATGACTTATTAAAATATTATTATTGAGTGCTGATTTAAATGTTTGTAATTCCAAATAAAGAGTGACAACTGTATAATAAGCGACGAGTTTTCAATAAGTGAAAAATGTATATAAATATTAAAAATCCAACGAATAAATATATTACTTATATAAATGTTTGTTGTTAATCCATATTATTTGCCATTTTGAAAACATTATTGTTTGACATTTGGACAGTTGGTTGTTAGTATATCTCGGATTATAATCAATTAACGAACGTCCAATATTTGTCGAAAAGTGATCCTGGGAAAGCCGTATGGTTACCTACTACAAACAATTAATACTAACATATTATTATGTGTATGTTATAAATTATAACCAGAGTTAAATTAAATCAACCAGGGAATGCAAAATAATTACTGTACTGCATTCACATTGGCAAATGTAACGTGTCAAAACGTTAAACTAGGTGCAAAATATTATTATTACGTGTTACAGTAAAACGTAATGAAGAGTATGAAGTTGCCTCCCCCCACCGCAAATATTGTACAATTTTCTCCAAACCTTCGCAATTATTTTTAAAATAATTTGACAACATGTGAAAATCAGTTTTCAGAATTTTATTTTAGCTATAAATTTTTTTTCTTCTACAAAACTATGAAAACTGCGATATTATTTTAATGTATACTATACAGACCAAATAATTGACGTGCACACTACGTGAACCCCCTCAATCAAAAAAGTTTCAAAATTGGGTAATGGGGGGGGGGGGGAACTTCACACCTGTATCTAAATTTGATGATTCACGTCAGATTTTAATGATGTATATTATGATCTGATCTTACTTACTGCAATATTTCGAGGGGAATATATTTCTTATACACTGTCAAAGGTATTTCCTTGTATAATATTGTTCATGAAAAACTAAGACCACTTTCTTTACGAAAAATTTTGGTATGTAAACGCATTTTTCAAGCCACCACGACACTCTAACCATAGACAAATTAAACTTCTTACTTCAAACGGACTCTTATTAACTCTCTGTCAAAGCTTCCAAACTAACACAAATATCAATAGGTATTCAAAATGTGTAATGTACAAAAAGCTAATGAAAACGTACTTTTTAGAGAAGCTTCTATTTCCGACAGTCGTAAACTAATTAAAATAATTAAGACTATTCATAAAAAAAATGTTTAAACATTTTTTATTTCTAATACCTTACAAGTTTTTTAATACCTATGTGTCATGGTATACAGTATATTTAAATACCTATGTATTTTTCACACGTCAGCTTAATATAAAACGTATTAAACTTTTCATAACATTCAATGAGTTAGTTTTTCGCTATCTAGGTAATTTTTTTTAACTTATTTATTCATTCGACGGAAAATAAATATCGTTTACATTACAAAGATAAACAGTCACAATAAGTATACATTTACATAAATAATACTGTGACAACTCGCATATTAAAATACATTTTTATATAAATTTTGTTGGTCACAATATAAATAAATATAAAAATTTGTAACAAACTAAATATGATTAAACAACATCAAAATTTGTTTTAACATAATGTAACTGTACGTAATATTTGAGTAATATTATAAAAATAATTAAATATGATAATAATAAAAAATAAATAATACCAACAAAAATAAATAAATAAAAGTTGTTCGTTTTGTCAAAATACTTAAGAATTTAATAAAAGATTTTTTATCCATTGTAACAATTGTACCAATATTTATAGAAAAAACGATAATAAATTTAAAATGTCTATAAATAGCTCAAAAAGAGTAAAAACATTAAAAAAATTCTATCATGTATAGAAAATGATAAAATAAACATTTAGTAAAAATGTCAAGTAGGTATCTAAGGTTATTTGTTTGTAAATTACAACAAAATAAGAGAATCGTTCCATGAGAAACCAATTTACTTATAGGTTAGGTACCTATAAGTAGCTCAAAAACAGACAAAATATTATTGTGTAGAGAAAATGCTAATATAAAAATTTCGTGAAAATTGCACGCACCTATGATTATTCTTGTACAGTAACACCATAAGCCAAAATCAATTTTGTCAAAAACTTATTTTGCGTACAAATGAGCGTTTTTACTTAATAGTTTTTTTTGTACTTTCCAAAGCTTTTGAAGAAATCTACTGAAACTTTTAAATTTTGACCTCTCATATGTACCAACTAGATTCACTTCATACCAGAAAATTTACTGAAGTTGAAAATTTGAACATTATTTCGACTACTTATCATGTTAGTAGTCACAAACATAGTTCACATATCAATGTGAATTTTTTTTTTATTAAAATAGAAAATTTACAATCTGTAGAAAAATACGTACAATAAACAAATAGCATAAATATAATGGAGAATATTTACATGATAATATATTTATGAGGAGAGAGGCGGAGGAGGCCGTCCAACGACGGAACCTTCAATGTAAAATTATACAGTCATCGCTCCATTCAGAATCTAATACATACTATATATTTAGATATGTTTGAAATTCAAAATATTTTATTTTATTTTTAATGTTTAAACAACATTATTAAAAAAAAAATTCAAGTATATATTATAATTCTCACTACGTGTGTTGCAAATTAAATACAATTTATAATTCAGTACAATTTACGTAGGTTACTATATAGTTATATTTAAGGGATTACATATTATTAAATCTTGACAAATCATTATGTTTAGTAACTCTTCTAATATTGTATTAGATTTATATTAAAGATAATTAATAGTGCAGATAGCTACATTAAATGAAAAATAAATTAATTTATTTTTGGAGGACATTGGGTAACTTAAAAATAGTGCTTACATAAGATAACAACAACTACTAATTTTGATTTAAAACTGTATAATTATTTAACACATTTTTAACGACTGAGGAGAGTAAGGTAACTATCCAAATAAAGTAATTAAAAAATATATTTGGAGCAGGACTACATTTTTAAAAATAGTAGTCACTATACCTTTTGAAAAAGATATTATGATTTGCTAATTGGAGCGTTATTAAATATGTAATTAATATAAACAAATAAAGGTTTTTACCCAAATAAAAAAACTCGTAATATTTTGGCGAAATTTACATTTTTTCTTCCACAGCAAAAATTAAAATAACCACCGAGTACGACATATATAGTACATTATAGATGCCCTGACCTGTATTATATTGATATGGTAATTAGTATACAATGGCAAAAGTAGAATCCAAAATATAAACTAAAAAAACTACTTTGTAAAATGAGTATGAAATTGCAAATGTTTATATAAATCGATTGTTTTAATTGGATATTATTAAAATACATACATAGTAATAAGCCCAAAAAAACCTAATGTGGCATTCTCACTCTTTTTTTATCATTCAATAATGCATTTATCCACCTTATCTAAAGCTCCGTAAATCATAAGCTAGTTAACTCAAAAACTACTCATACGAATTTTGATTTTGATACGTCAAATTTTTCAGGAAAATTATGTACTGAATAATTTACAGTTGAAATGGGGGATTCCCATTTGATAAACAGAAGTTTGTATGTTCACATGAGTACACGACACTCCCTAAGAGGAAGCTATACCCGCATGTGTTGTCTCCGTCTTACAAATTTACACATGTTCTCAAACTGATACTTTTAAATGTATTCATGTTATCCAAATAATAAAATTAACTGATAAAGTTCTTTCCTATGATTTGTGGAATTTTGATAATTCTACTATAAATACGGAGGTCTCATTGAACTACTCCTGGACTAAAATAAACAGTTTTTGCTATGTTGTATATTTGTAAGACGTAAGATCATACATGCAGGTGTCATCTTAAGTAGGTAGTACAAAAAATTTGAAGAATTTGAATATTTTATGATCTCTAATTATAATTAAAAATTCCAAAAATTGGATTTTAAATAACTGCATTTTTTAAGAAAAAAGGGGGCGAGCATGCTTGGAAATTCATCCTGTACATATATATTATATATACAGGCTATAATTCCATATTTCTTACTACAGAATATAGTCAATATAAATACATATTAGTATAATACGATAACATAATATCGTTATTTACAGAATAATAAAATAATTTTTTCAAGTATTTCAAATACATCGTGAACAATTAATTATAAATTAAACAAAATAAAGGAACTGGGCGTGATTAGTCGTAAGACACTAGCCGTCGTATCTAAAAAAAAAAATTTCGAAATACAAAAAAATATTATATTTACAAATTAGAAATGACACACCAATTACTTTAAACCGAAGACAGTATTTATAAAAATTCAGTTTTATATAAAAGACAGAGATGGGAGTTTAAATAATAAATGGAAAAAATAATACTTTATTTTATAATATTGATCGCAGTAGGTTTCACATTCAGTTTACTGGTAAGTTCCATTTAAAAACATTAGTTTCAAGTGCCTGCTGACAAGGATACGGTACAACGAGTACCAACATGGTATTTACGGCCTTCAACATATTGTGATGATATAAATGCTTAAACATTTCTTGGAAAAATATATTTTATATATTTTAAGTCGAATACATTTGGGAAGACATTTTTCAAAATGTAGTTTTAAGATTTTTTCCTGAATATTTTCTCTTTAGAAAAACCTATGAATCCGAAGAAAAATTATAACAATAGACACCCTTAAGTTAAGTATGTTGACATAAAATACAAACTTTCTGGTCCGACGATCAAAATAATTTGTTGAACGCAATAATCTAGCCGTGATAAAATGTATAATAAGAACCAACCACTAACATACATCGAGGTAAGCGATGTTTGAGACTTGACCAATTCACTTGATACTGAAATAACTTACAGACATTAGGTACCGTACATTATGTTTGTCGGACTTTTGTGTTTATTCGATGACCGAGTAATATTGTATACATATTATACGAAGATATGTGTTGGAAATATTGCATGATACCTTATCATGAAACACGTACACGTTGTAACTATATGTTGCAACGTGTGTTTGGCTTTAATGTTATATTGTACTTATGCTCATAACATATTATTATTACCTACTCTAAGACGTGTTCTAAATATTTGGGATATAGAATTTCGTATCATTCAAGAAACGATAATGAAAATTGATGTTATTGAATCAGTCCATATACTTACTACGGCCAGTGAATACACCATATACACACATACAGTACATTTTAGTTTAGAATTCATCGAGGGACGTCATTTTTCCAATAAGATTAGCACACAGAATACTACACAAAGTTTTTACACATAGAGAGTAGCAGCTCGTTTTTTTTCTTCTTAATATTAAATTTAAATAAATATCTGCAAATAATTCATTGTAGTTCAACTTCTAAAAATGTGCGGTTCACGGCCAAACATTTTGTTTTTAGTTACAAGGACACGAAATTACTTTCATTTGTCATTATTTTAAATAGGTATTTAGACATTTTAGAAACAGAGTAAATGACAAACAAAATCATTAGCCTCATATAGTTTATATTTGAAAAGTTTTTGCCATTGTACTGTTTTAAAGAACATATCAAACTGAAAATAAATAAAATACAAGACGAACACGATAAGTGTAGGGTATTATACTAATACATTGCTTATATACAAACTGTAGTAAAGTTACGTTAAACGTCATAAGTGTATACGACCCTAATAAGGCGGACTTTAGGACCGTAATAATAATCTCCGCTTTAATAATTAAATTTCCCGGACTATGTAATTTATATTTAATAATTTAAGCAATGTTTACCAAAGTCGAAAGTAAACATAATTAACTTCAAAATAAATAACTTCTTCACAGTCAGTTGATAAATGGTAAATTAAAAGTATTGATTTTTTTTTTTTTCAAAACAAAAATTTACTAATGACAACAAACTTTAAGATTAAACATATTTTTTCAGTACATTTTTCCTTTTAAATTTATATAAGACCTAATATTTGTTTACTAAACTCATTAAAAATCCAATTCGTTACAATAAAACTAAATAAATTGGTAAACCATACAGACAATATTATTGTATTGTCAGTAAATCAAAATAAAATTATTATTAAATCTTTATTATTTATTTTACTAAGCCAAATTATTTAACAGTTTCTTTAAACGTATACACAAATGCAAACAACAAAACACTTTCCTAACCTAATATTCTAAAACTACTTTTTTTAGTATAGTTTTTATTATTTACCTTTAAGCATATTATATTTTGACAGAAAAAAACCAATAACACATACCGGCTACCATGACAATAATATTTAAACTTTTCATTTGTATTATAAATATGCTCGAAGTTATTGAGTTGTATGATATGTGATTTAAGTCCCTATCCGCAATGCAAATTAATAACAAAATATACCTACCTGTTTTGGATAGGGACCTAGGTACATTTTCCATTTTACCTTACTACACACGTTAAAATATTATACTATCATTGTGACACATAGAATATATTATCATGATTCGTGGGCCGTGGCGAAGCTACGTTTTATCTACACTTTCCTCTCTGTGCGCTTTACAGTTAACTTATTGAGCTTTTACCTATCACCGAATCGATGGTCACACTGGGTGGCCGCAAAACTCTCAAGTGCCGCAGAAAGTTTCGCGGTCCTTGTCGGTTGGCTAGTCGACGCGGTCCGACGATCGGCCAAATCGACTCGGCCCACCGATTTGCTTACTAATGATATTATAATATTATTATTATTATTATTCCTCGACTTGCTGCAGTGTTTTAATAACAATCTCCGCCGTGGGAATTGAATATTTAGTGAACAACATGGTTATTTTAGACGTAACTCATTTAGTCAAATTTATTGAAACCTAACCTAACCTAGACTTCTACTAGAATTTATTTCATGCAATTTTAGAACGCAATAAGTACGTGGGGGTGTCACACGATGAATACCAATGAAAAATTGATTCTTATTAGCTACTATAAAATACACAGTTCATAATATTCGGAAGCAATATTGAGCGCATTATTGATAAACAACGTACGTTCAACTGTGACTGTAGGCTGTAGCATATGAGTAAAAGATGATACTCATATGTGCAGACGGTTTCACCTCTAATAAAGAAAGAAAAACTCATTTAGGTTAGAGGAAATTTTTTTTTCTGTCAAGGAGATACAAAAATAAAACTAATATGGGCGTTATGTTCGTTTGTGTACTACCGCCATGTCAGAAGACATAAAACCAATTTCAGAAACTATTTGTGCTATATTTATATTTATTTTTTTGTATTATCTTTCAGCACTGTGTGGTATGGATCAGACATAAATTATTGTTCATACAGATCTAGACCAAATTTACCCAAATCTAGTGTTTTATATTGGTGAAATGTTCGCTTTAAACTATTATTTTCTATTTTGTATTTTGGACTTATTTCGTATTTATGAATAAAATAAAAAATAATAATGGCCTACGATTACGTGAAAAATCTATTTTAATCAACAAATACACAAATAATAGTATTGCCACGTATATAATATCTAATATATAAAATTATCGCATCACAGTGTTTGCAACAAAATTCTTACAAAACGGCTTAATCGATTATAGTGAAATTTTTTTTGTTTATTCAGTAGGTATGATAATAGGTTGTTAAGTATTTTTCACCCTCCTATGTCCATAAAAAAATAATACTTATCTATAGACTATTTCATAGTTAGTTTTCTTATCAGTTTTCCTTGTGTTCATAGATAAACCATTAGCTATATCATCTTGATCATTATATTACCTGTATTTAATTCAATTCATTTAAGAGGATATTTAGTTATTTTCAATCATAATATACTATTGTGAATACATCACTACAAATAACATGACAAGAAAGTCAGTAAGGGGGTGGGGGAGGGGGGGGGGGTGTTGGATGACCTACATTATTATAATTTATTAGTACATAAATTATTATATACAATTATGAATTGTTTGGATTATAAATTATTATTACCTACCTGACTTCCTATATAGATACATTTTTTATTTTAGAATATTTCTTAATGTTAAATTAAATAACTAATAAAATGTACATTGTATACGCTGCAATTTGTACTAATATTATTTATTTAAATTTTCCAAATTGTATAATTACGAGATTGAAAGTAGTCGAAAAAAAATATGTCAATACAATAATATTGTATGATATTTTTTTCAAATGAAAGTACCTATATTTTTAATAAGATAACTCATGCAAATTGTATATTAGGTATTTACTTAGTGATTTAGAAAGCGTTTTATATTTTTAATTAAATTTTTATTATACAATGACCTAATATAAAATACCTATTCAGTATGTAATATAGGTACCTACATAATATTAAAAAATGTATGTGAAATCTTATTGAACAATATTGGTTGATTTTTACTCACCGAAAAATGAACTTTAACGTTGGATATTGCAAAAACGATGAGTAAATACTACCAGTACACCAAATAGACTGTAGATAACATATTGAAGAGAGTGCGAACATTTCTTGCAAACATACTCGATTTATATGTTGAGTGCAAAATAAATAACGATATACATTCGGCTTTTGTTGTATGAATCAAAAGCATGTGACACTGTGAAAAGTATAAGAATTAAATAAATAATAAAGGCATAGGTAGGTAGGTTGGTAGGTAATATAAACATATTGCACATGATCAGATACTGAATCTAAAAATATTAAGACGGAAATACAACGTATAAACTACACAGAGGGTGACCTAGGGCCTAACCTTCCCCAATGGAAACCATATTGTTATATATTTTTTATGAAACTAAAGTTATCTAAATAATTTAAAAGAAAAAATTCCCAAGAGTTTTCAAAAGCTTCAGGAAAAACAAATAAAACATTAAGAAAAACAGAGATTTTTATGATTTTGTTATTTGGTGTAACTCTCACCGTATATAAATATGACATTTTACAGAATGTTTAAATTAGAAAGTTTCATTCGAATAAAATGCAATTCTTCTTGAGCTATAAGCAAATTTCGATTTTTAATAGTTTTTATTAAATTATTTTTGATAAAACATTTTTGGTCAGATAAAAACTTGAAAAAATCCGTTATAGATTCTGCTATATAGTTATAATATACCATATAGGTACAATTTACAACAGTAATTTTTTTAATTGTCTTGACGCTTTGTCAGAGAAGCAAAAATGTCTGGGACCATTGTACAAAATGTTTAAGTGATATGAAATGTTCAAATACTAATTTGTATCAGCTACACATTATTTATATTTAAACGATTAATATTTATATTAGAGGTATGTTTTTATTACATATTATATTATTATGCATAAGATAGGTACACTTTTGATAAATATTCTTGTTCACCCAAGTAAACATATTTTAAATAACTATATGAATTATCACGATGATATAAAACAATAAGTTAAGATAAAACCAACAATAATGTAATGTACACCAAATTGTTTTTAAAACTACATGTACCTATTTAACTAACTATTTTTTTTCATTTTTTTTTTTTATAAGCTACTAGTATGAACTATGCTAGCTAGCTCAACAATTATACATGATATATATATATATATATATATATATATATATATATATATAAGACAAATTAAACATACAATTCAAAATAACTATTATTTATTTATATATATTTTTTTTTATTCTATTTACCACAAATGTAATGCCATTAGCTTTAGTTGTCAATAAGCAGAATTTAATAACTTCAAGACCAATAAAAAAAAAACTGTTCAGTAGGTACCTACTTAACCACTTAAAAGTTCATAAAAAAAAGTACTACCTATACCATGTTTGAAAAAAAAATGAAGTGCAGATAATTGGTTAAAGCAAATATAAAAAGGGGGTCAAGTGGATGTTGCTCCGCTGTACAGTAGGTTACAAATAGGTCACTGTATAATGAATGGTATTAAATTTGAATTCAATGATACAATATCATTGTATACGAAAAACGATTCTGAGCGGAGACGGTATATCAGTCTAGGATATTTTAAATCATATTGATGTTGTTATTATACGGTAGCTGGTAAGTTGAATTAATATTATTAATATTATTTAATTATTAACCTAAAAATATCAGTGGTGCTGGAAAAATATCATAATATATACTTTTAGTCGTTAATATTGATTGTAATATGTAATTTCGTCCAAATTTGAACTTAAAATGCCTGTAAAAAATAACTGTGTTTATATATTATTTTTTAGATTTTTAGATTACAGTATGTACTATTTATTAGAATCTTTGGAATTGGTTTTCTGTACAAATTCCCGTGTTTTTCTTAATTTTTCATTTGTTTTCCACGGTGCTTTTAAAACTACTGGGAAATTTTAACTTTTGACCCCCCAAAGTACCAACTAGATTCACTTTCCTATCAGAAAAGTTACTATTGAAGAAAATTGAAGTATTTTTACTGTCCTAAAAGGTGATGACAGACACAAAAAAAAAAAAAAACACACATCATTGTAAAATCAATACATTCATCACTCCGCTCAGAATCTAAAATAAGCAAAACAATCAATCTAGGGGGTTGAGTTTATAAACTATTGAGTCTTAACAGGTAGATGGATATTCTACATTGTTTTGTTATGTGTTCAAACTTAATTTCAACTGAACTCAATCTGTTTGAACAATTTCATAGATAGTTTATATTAATTTATCATTAAACCATAATATAGCAAAATCAAATTCCTTTCGAAACTGTGGGAATTACATTGGTATTATAACATATATTGATGCTTTTGAAATTTACTGAGGTGAATAATATTAATAATTTTGATGTAGCCGTTCATGTACGCTTGAATCAATTTTTAAATAAGTTTTCTTAATAGCATTAAATATTGGAAATACTTTTGCCAAAATATTATAATATTTTATCACAGAAAGATAATTTTTATATATTTATTTTAATAACTAGGTGAATTTAAAACTAATATTTAAAAATTTAAATAATACATTTTTAAATAGTATTTTTTTACTGTGCACGCAACTCAATTAATCAATATTATTAATTCATTTTATTTACTTATATATTTTAATATATATGAATTACGTTCCTAATGATATAACTGTTGCATATTATTGTGTTGTAGTATTGTGCTCGTATATTATGATGTTCAAGTTGGGACGCAACGATAACTGACGTACACGCGCGAACTTCGGGTGCTCTCTGATCATGGTTGGTAAGCTAGGTCAGCTCCGTTGATCCGTTTTTTCTGACCATCACACAGATACGATCGAGAAATTACAGTTCTACAAGATACTGATGGATCATACAGAGTGCGTTACAAGTTGGTAGAGGATATCTTGCCCGTCGGAAGAATGAATAGCGTGCGCGGCATATCTTAGCAAGGTAGCTTAGACTATCTTGCTTAGAGAACCTTATGACTAATACGATGCTAGAGGTGCTACTAACTAAGTCTTTTCGCCTTCCCCCTATGAAATCATGGGTATGACGACGTTTGTGGAAATCCTGCACAAGATTCAAATCAACGTTTGCAGACCATAGTGGGCTAGTCCCGCCAACCACCTGACCTTTAAAAATGTACTGTTATAATAGGTAATCATTTATTATACATTGTATATATAATTGGTAACGGAATAAACGATGTGGCTGAGGTGGAATAAATGGTAATGCAATCCCAACATCAGTTTCAATAACACAAGGTGGGGGAATGGTGTAGTCGGTAGGTTACGTAATTATAGTTATTGTTGCGATAAATAGTATACATAAGTTGATTATTGACAGTTAAAAATAAATAATACAAATATAATAATATAGTGATTATATTATAAGAGTTAGTTACGTTTATAGTACAATAATATTAAATATATTAAATACGTTACTTGAAGTAGCGTGTAGCTTACTGAGAAGGACAATCATAATTCTAACGATAATATAATTTTTGAATATTATTCTTTTACAAATCTTAAATTTATAACAAAATATGTTTAGTTTAATTTTTGAAAAAATAATAATACTTACAATTTGTTTGTTATAATTTCTTAAGTTCTTACTTTTTTTAATTACAATACTGATACCGCAAAATGCCCGTCCATTATTCATCTAATTCAGTCTTTTAATACTTATAAGTTATAACTAGGGATAGGAATTGAATGCACAAAAAAATGAAAAAAAAAATGCATAAATGTCTTAAAAATCCTACTAACGTGAGAGCACTATAAAAATACGTTTAAAAATGTATTTTTTACATTCAAACTTACAAAATATATATTACAACAGAAACATGTTCTAAAATCGATTTTTTTGTTACTTCTTATATGTAGATAAAAAAGTGGTAGCTTATTATATGCATGAAGCTACTACATAAAATATAATCGGCCCGCGAAACTCCTATAGTCAAATTGACATCATTCTGCAGACGGCAGTGGACTTGTCTTATTCACCTTCCGTACTATCAGACCTTTTGAAATGTACTGTAATAATAATTTATGCTATATTGAATGAGTGATTGTAGTACAATACATAACAGAACTGAGGTGGAAGTAATTCTATCAAAGCTCCATCTTAATTACAAAAAAAAGCTTCTCGTGTACTTATGTATTTATTCTGTGGCAAGTAGGTACTCCACTATTGCATAATATAAATTTTTAATATTTGTTAATGTGTAACATTAATTTTGATTAAATTTATCAAGTATATAACGAAACATTTCAAATCTTAATAATTTTAACGTTAATAACACATGGACAAATATACATTAATAAAGTTTTAAATTAAATATAATTTTAACTCTATACCTATCTAACTAGTTTAATTATTGACATTTTTTCTAAATCCAATTAAAAAATTTTTAAATAAATAAAATTATTTTAAAAGTTGTTTTAAAAGTAGCCATGAATGATACAAGTTATTGAATAGAGATACTGATGGATTACATTTTCTCTAAACAAAAATGGCAGCTTTTTCATTATCCATGAAAGGTTTTTAACGACTTGAGTCATTACCAAATCTTTTCAAAGAGTGTTTAAACGTCCAGATGATATTTTTGCAAATAAATTGTTATAAGTGTGTTTTATTGATTTGTTCATACAAATGTCATCAATTTTATTAATATTTTATATAATAATATCTATAGTGTATTTAATTAAAAAAGAAAAATAATATAAATAATAATATATTCTTATGGTCATTCCAACTGGTTGAAAGAAATTCAATATACATGAACATTTCATAATACATTTACAACTTTTATGTATTTTTCATAAATAGTGAAACACGCTTTTATTCAACCAATTTAAGACAAATAATATAATATTATGTATTGTATAGTATATTATATTATAATTATATACTATGTAATTATTGGAAAACCGTAAATTTTGTAATATTGTCAATTATATTCATTTTTAATTTGTATTGAACAGTGAACACGCAAACATTTTAAATAATAATACATATAATATTATATAGAACATAGGTATTGTTAGTTTGTGTGTTCAGAAAAACATTGACAGTAGAGAGAGGCTTGAGCTTTAAGGCCAAGTTTATAGGATTGGTGGTTTAAATTATTGTTATTCTTTTTATATTATTTTATATTATTTTATTTAAAAGTGTCATCACTGGCTTCTTTTGTCAAGTATTCATGTAATTTATTTTATTTTATGTAATACTTTTATTATACCTATTAGGAATAGATTGTATATCAATAAAGAAAAAAACATATATTACTTTGTATAATAATTATAAAAGTTTAGGTATATTATACAATATAATTATTATATTGTATAATATACCTAAACTTTTTAAAAAAATATATAATATCTATTGCATAACATTATATACTTAATTTAATAATAGTGGAATATTTATGCACATTGGTATAACATATAATATATAATATACTGCAGGTATCACAACCAAAAGTATACAAACATAATGAAAATATATTTTATATTATTTAAAAGTATTAAAATTAGGTAAGTTATGATAGTTAGATTACATAGCTTAGTAATAGAAAATCATTGCTATTGAACGTAAATAATTTAATCTATATAAATAAAGGTAAAAAATTAATGATTTTTTTAGATACTGAGTAGATCGATGAATGTATTGATTTTACAAATTATTTTATACATTTACGTAGATATTACGAACATTTAATTTCACAATAATTGTATTAATTAGGTATTTGTTTTTAATTTTAATTTTTTTTTAACGCAGCTTTATTTTAAATGTTATCATAGTGTTATTGATAATGTTAAATTAATTCCTAATTCGATGAGGTATAAATTGATAACTATCTATACCCATAAGTTATAACCTATAAGTCGAGTTAAAAAGAATTTATTATAGTAGGTATAAACATCTGCAGAAAGATACTATATTATGATCCCGAAAAGTATTACAACGTGTTATTACTTATTGTTCTGATAATTTTTATTTTTATTTTTTTGTTTGCTTTATTGTTGGACTTAAATATGAGTTTTTTGTTTCCAAACTTTTAGTATTCCGTTGAATATAAAATGTTGTTGACTGCTGTTTATATATTTCTTACACAGTCATTGTTGCGGCTGTTGATGTTTTGATTTATTTCTTATAAGTATGAATTATCGTACAAATATTATATGCTCACTATTTTCATGCGAAAAGCTTGAAAGTTTAATGTTGTTGACAACTATACAACAAACTTATAGTAAGAAAAAAATATTTGCAAATCAATAAAATATAGATAATAACTTTTCTTTAACACTTATTTATATAGGTAAGATAAAATATTATGTATAGCTTACGGTTGAGTCAATTTTTATTTTTATAATTTTTAATTACAGCTTGAATTAAAACTAGTGTAAACTATTAGTATACTCTAATATAGCTTGTGCATAAGTATATGATTATTATCATATAAAAATTTTAATTATTAGTTTGAAGGAAAAAACAAGGTTAATAGAGGTTAAAGTTTATGCACATTGTGGCTATTAGAATGGTTAATCAAATGTGTTCTCAGCAGAAACATCGCCAAGTGTTAGTTATTTTTTGCTTACTAGTTATAAGTAAATAACATATCATAAATAGTGTCTTCAATAACTTTTCTAAAACAAAGTTAATAAGGATGATACCAGTTATTGTTGACCTTTTTTTTCGTAACAGGACAAAGGGCAGGTATTATTATTATTTTTTTTTATTACCATCAGAGATTAACCAAGGATATTTATGAGTATGAAAATCACAATGACATATATTTATTAAAATATAAAATATATAAAATTATGCTATTTAAATATTAAAAAATCAAAGATGGTGAATTCATAAGAAAATTACATTTCTATACTTTACGTTAAAATTGTAAGATTCAGAGTGGAGCGATGAATGAATTGTACTTACAATGATGTGTTTTCATTTTCAATTTTTGTATCTATTATTTCATGTTGGAGCATGAAATTAGATTTTAATGGTTTTTAAAGGAGGTTTCTAGTACCAAACTTTACATGTTTGGAACTTTAGGTCAAAAGTATTAATAAAATTCCTGTACCTACTTTATTAATTTTAATTCTAAAAAATAAGAAAACAGCGGAAAAATGAAATGTATACGCTACACTAGTTTTTGATAAAATTGGTTTTTGAAATATAGATAGATAACTAAAATTTTCGAATTATTTAAATTAATTTTGGGTTTATGATAATAACATTCCGCTTAACCCAACGTATATACTATATTTATAATAAGTTTTCTACTAAAAAATATTAATAATACATAGAAATCAGACATTTTTAATAGGCACTTCAAATTTTAATTATTTTGTATAATATCAATGCCTGATGTTGGTTTTTGAAGCTAGATATAACTGTTCACCATTACTTGTATGATAATTTTACATCAATAAAGATATTTTCACAATATTACGATATTTAGACTAATTTTAGGCTATTTATATTACATAGGTAGACATCTGTTCTGACAGACGCCATATAGTTGTTAGCTAAAAGAAAAATGAAAGAATATACCAAAAACATATTCACTGACTTATATATGTAAATATCAATAAAATAATAATCATAAGTAATATAATGTATACGGTTTTTTAATAAAAAAATAGTTCAGCCTATCGTTACTAATATGTAAAACTAGGGATGGGAGAACGTGTGTGAGTTAATGGGAAATTGCGGAACAGTTATTAAAGTTTAAGTTTAATGAATTTCCATTTATAAACAGGTATTTAAACAATTCCTTAGAATCAATTTCAGTTTCCTGATAATCTGTATCTCTTCAACTTTTGGTAAAAATATATTTTTTTAACAAATGACACCATGTAGCTACTTATTAGATGTTCATAATTTAGTTTTTACTGTTATTTTCTTTTACTTTTATTTTTACTGAATGTCAACGTCATTCTCAAGAATATAATTTTTCAATGTAATATAATTGGTCGTATTTTTTTTTTGAAAATGAAAAATTATTGTTGCCTGTAGTTACACTAAACGACGACAACCCTCATCAAAAGCGTACAAAAAATGGAATTATCCTGTAGAAACTATCAATGCGTGGAAATTGAGTGAAATCGGGCGGACCGGCCAAAAGTTTAGGTTAAGTCCTAACGTCGTGGCTGACATTCATATTGCTTTTTAGAATATTTTTATGTACATTATACAGACATATGGATTTCGATACAAAGCAAAAATATAACCTATATCATATTATATAATATGACAAATGTACCAAAATCGCTTATTTTATTTTGGGAGTGTAACACGGTCACAGTTAGCTGGATTTATTGAAGGGGCTAAGGGATTCAGTATGATAAAATCCTTTACTAGCAGAAATAGAAAAATATAAGTACAAAAGAGAGGAGAACGAGAATGGATGATAATATTTACTCCAAAGCATTTCCTCATTTGTACGAAGGAAAATATTCTATCTCTTTGCTGGTGTCGCAACAGCAGGACACCGTGCAGCGACAGTTATTTTCCTGTGCACGTAAATCGAGAGATTGATGAGCATTTCAGTGCCATACATCCGGCTGTACCTACGCATAAAAAATTCTGATCCAGGACGGCCGGAAAATGGAAAACTGGGGGTGGACCTATCGGACCCTTGGGTGGAAGGTGCAGAAGGTAAAGTGGGCTATACCGAGGAAAAATTATACTCCAATAGTGAGCAGTCCACGTAGTCTATGGGATGCATATTAATGAAATTACTATATATACTACAGTAAAGATACATTGTATAATAATATATACCACGAAAACGTGAGCTGCAGGTGGTGGTTGTCTGTTGCTGTGGAGGACGGGAGAATAGTAGAACATTCCGCTGTAGTTGACGACGAGGGTCGATTACAGGAGACCGTCCTGCAGGGATAGATAGTGCAGATGATATAATATTCCCTCTGAAAGCCCACCGGCAAATACCAAGGTCGTTATCCGGCAAGTTGTGTCAGGTGTCGACTGATAGCGACCGTCCCTGCTGTTTGCCGTGCCTACCACACGTCCGCCACACGATAGTCATAGCCCTGGCCGCGACCCCACGGTACGCAATTATACTTACTAGGCATATGTAAATCGTTTCTGGTATCATATGGGCATGGACTTTAAACTTTTGTATTCACCTGAATGAAGAACAATATGATTTCCAATGATATTCCGATCACGGACACGCGCCCGATATTGGGGAGCGGTAAACGTGTGGTACGATAAAACGACGATGATAATAATAATAATAATAATAATAATATAGCAGCTATTATATAGACGTGCATATTGTAACGTCATAACGTGGTAAAATATCCTCACCGTATCGTTTCGATTTTGGTTGAGAATATTCTATACGTTGTCACGAAACAACAGATGCACATTGCACGTCCATTTGTATTTTATTATCGTCTGCTGTGCCAGATAAATGCATTTTCATAAGCATGGCCACCCGACACGCGTATCTATTATACGTTATTATATTATTATCGTGTACGTGTCGTATCATATATGCATAACGCTAACAACGTATTATAATACATTTTATATAGGTAGTATCGTGTCTGTAATAACATCGTGTCATGCTGAGCAATAATCCTATGTATAAACTTGTATATTTATATTTAAATCTAAGAGCATAACCTGACTCGTATTCAACACATGCGTTATTAGAAACGGCCAAAAGTTTTAATTAATGACTTTGGCACTCGTATTTATGTGGAAAGTCTGGAAAACAACGCTGTGCTAAGTTCAAAATATAACTACCTACGCTCGTTCGCAGCCATAACGTCCTGTAATATATGGAATTGACGATTGTCTAAGAATAATAACTGTCTCCGAATACTTTCACATTCATTCAACGTCGAATCCGTGATACAACAAAAGCCTGGTGGCAAGAATCCCTCGCAGTTTTAATAGATCATAGTCTGTTTACTGGCAAAACTTTGAAGACTACCCCCGAGATATAGTCATGTAGACGCTATAAAACTTAACACTATAATAACCCTTAACCCGTTCGTGTATTGCTGTCACAGAAACGTCCACAGTAACGTATAAATAAATATTATTTTAAACACATTTTCAAATAGGTAATTTATTTACTATAATAATAATATCATGGCATGTCGTCAGGCGTAATGATAGTGTAATTGCGTACCTATTTGTGCAGGACACTGCTGCGTGACGTGATTGTGTTTGAGATCGATGAAATTACAGAGCGTTGTTAATACAATTCTGTATAGTTGGACCTCAGTTTACCTATTATACAACCTTTATTATATGTCTACACATTGAGCGCCATGCACCGACTTGTGTGTCTGTGCGCATTTGGTATTCAATATTTATAATAGTTCAGAATGATAATCTATACTTTTAACTATAATATTTTAAAAGGATAAAATTGTTTGTTTGTAAATGATTAACTCATAAACTACCAACAGATTTTAAAAATTCTCTCTTCTATACAAAGCAAGCTAAATACTGTAAAAGTAACATACCGGACTGCATTTTAAGGAATACATTATTTGAAAAGTATAGATCCTAATGAAAATAAAATTAAAACGGGAATTTTATATTGAGCTCACGAACAAATAATATATTTGTATTTTGGTTACAGAAAACTAAATAGTTATTATGATTTAATATAATTTTAAAACTGTATTTTATTTTTAGTCGAAGTCATCAAAATTACTGTTTTAAAAATTGTTAATGGAGATTAAGATGGAATACATTAACAGGAAACGGTTTATTTCAATATATTATAATGGTTTGATTTAATTTAAAACCGTGTAGGTACTACAAAAACATCAGTTACTAATAGTTTATAATAAAAGTCAGTGCGACACGATATACCTAGGTTTTATATTAAATACATAATAACGTTATTATTTTATGTTTAAAAAAAAAAAGAAGAATATTATTACCCTGCAGTCCTCAAGAAATTAACATAACATTTGAATGATATAACTTGTGGCATTTTTAAGGGCAACGAAGTACACATATCTTCTGTATAATATATAAAAGTGAATTTATGTCCGATTTAAAGTTAGATGTTATACGCATCTCGCGGGGTCTTGATAATATATACTTCTTGCATAATCACAAGCTAGTCTCGTGGGCAATGATGGGCGGGATAGCCATAATACTATAATATAATATAATTTAATTTGTCCTGACTGACTTACTGACTGATCAGCGTATATAGAATCTAAACAATTATAGCTCGAAGCTTACAATTTTCACTGTATCTTCGTAACACCATATTATAAGTGTGCAATAAGACATTATTTTCCAAATTTCGCATTATAAAATGATGCACAAGTATTTTGGAATTCAAACTATCAATGGAAATTTTTTAGTTTTTAACACAGTTACACCGAATATTAAATAACGAATTGAACAAAGTTTGAATCATATAGAGTTGGTATTTTTAAAAGGAAACGAAGTGCACGGGGTCGGTTAATGCTGAAATAATAAATAAATATTTCCATCGTTTATGCTTACCAGTTTAATATTAACGAAAGCCAGAGGGAATATTTTTTATGTATGGGTAATGATGTTTGCCAATAATATTATAGGAAATATTAATGATTATTAAAATAACAAAATAAAAACGTGGGCAAGTAGGTAACTTCCCTGCTCAGTACAATTATTGTGGGTATCGAGTGTACCTCGTCATTGAGTACCTACTGTACACTGTGATTGGGATGTGATAAATTTGAATTTAATGATAAATCATTGCATACCTACTAAAAACTATTCTGAGCGGGGACCGTCTGTCAGCCTATCTTACAAATCATAATATTATAATATTATATTCTATCGTAATAAAACTCGTGACTTAAAATTAATCTTAAAATTTTGAAAAAGTCATTACGAATAGTAAAATATAATAATATACAAAAATGTATAAACAATAAATAGTTTAAAATTTATCTATATGTATTCAATATTAATATTTTGAAAATTGAGTTAGCTTAGAAAATTTAAAATTTAAGTAATAGTGTTTTTAAAAGGTGATACAGACAAAATAATAATTGTAAATTCAATACAGTCATCACATCAGTCAGCTCAAAATCTTCAAGTCAATTTTATTGAAAATTAAAAAGGTTCTACTCAAATAATACATTTAATTACCTAGATAACATTTTTTTTTTAAATAGTTTGATACTTTTTATTTATATCTTTCAAGATAATCCCAATACTGGAGCTTTTTCAATGTTTTTTTCTTTCTGTAAGTAATAGCAACTGTGAAATAATATGACTACTTCGGTTCAATATCCAATATCTAACAAACATATTATTATAATATTTACCTACAAGAATTAATATCTTCATATAGATGTAATGTACATTTAGTTTAAAAAATGATAATTTATAAGATTGTAGTAGGTACTTTCCTATATTATAATTTATTAGTGTTTTAAAATTGCATGAAATATACAATTGTGAAATATTTTAACATATTTTAAATTTTGAATACAATTTTTCGTTTAGTGTAGTACATATTAATTGTGCTTTGAAATACAAATTTCATATATAGTAATTTATGTTTGAAAAAAAAATACGCTATACAGTAAAATATTTCAGACTTGAAACACCATAATATATTATGCTACATTATATTATACCGTAGTGACCGTGTTTATACATTAAATTCCATTCAGATTCACATGGCAATTTAAATAAACCAAAAACTTCATTGTAGTTTGTAATTTTTTATATTTTTCATCGATTTAAGTATATATTTTTGTTTATTACATACCTACAGGAAATAAAAAAAAAATACAAATAAATGGAATGCCACCAATCCACTGGCTTTCTATGTACAAGGGAAATTCTAATGACATTATTGTAAAGTGGAGTTGTAGCATCCCTACGTGGCTACACTCAAGTACTTAATTATCGTTATTGTTGTTAAAAAAATCCGACTTTATTTTTAATGATATTGTGTGTTTTATACAGATTTTGTTTTGATAATAAATTATCTAAATTGAATTTAAAAATAAAACGTACAATAATGTATACCATACATTTATCGAGACGATAAACAAATACTATTCATTTTAGATTCCGAGCAAAGTGATGATGACGTATTGATTTTACAAAATTGTGTATTATTTTTTTTTCATTCAGCAATATCTTGTTCGATGGGAAAATGAATTTAGTTGATGCTTTTTGAGGTAAAAATTTAAAATTTGCAATAGTTTTAAAAAACGACAGAAAAAACAAAATAAAATTTAAAGAAAACGGGAAACCGTTTTTCAATAAAATCGATTTTGGTTTTTGGTGTAACTCTAAATCAAATTATCGTATATACATGACATTTTCACTGGTTTATATCATCATTTTCTATACACGATAACATTTTCAAAATATTTTGATTTTTTTTTTTTTTTTTTTATTGATCTAAAAATTAACATCGACAACAAAGGCCATTAGTCATAGGCAAGGTTTTTATACAATAATACAAGTAACAATAATAATAACAATGTATTTTGATTTGTTTTGAACTGTTTACGGACATTTTCAGTTTCCAAATTTTTAAATTTTTTTTTCTATGAATGTCAATAAAATTGTATTTGTTGGGTAAAGAAGCTTGGAAATTCAATACAAGGCTCCTAATATATTATATCAATGAGATATGAAAAATATTAAAAATGCATATACACTTTTTTTTTTTTAAGCATTTTAAGTTTAATTTTGACAAAATACGTAAAAATCACGAAAATGTACAAATTATTTTGAGTTAGAAGTTCATAAAAAATTAACATCATCATTTATTTTCGTCAACTTATTTAGTTGATAAATACGTTAATGGTCAAGCCCAGGTTGGAAGGACGTAATACGCTCCTTCCCCTTTAAATTCTTAGTAACATGAACGGCACTTTGCATTTTCCATTACTATCCTAGTTAGAACTAATATTTTCGAAATTTTTTCTTGGCATAAATGTTGCTTTTTGATGTTGTAAACTTTTTAGCTGAATATTGAGAAATTTGCAACAATTCTACCCTAAAAATTCAAAAACAAGTAAAATATGTGCCTATGGAATTAATTTTTAAATGCATAGACGTCCAATATGGTGACTTTATACAAGTGTATACCATAAGAGTTATTAAATTAATACATAATATCAAAAAAGGTGAGCACGTGGGTGTCGCTCCGCTGTAGGCTTGCACTTACGCGAAAACGATAACAAAAATGTTCACTGCCTAAGTGGAAACATCTGAACGACGTATAAGATGTTATTTTCACATAACAAATTGTACCTACGTAGGTATCTTCAATATTATTCAACCACTATAGTGACAATTTTTCAGGAGCCTTGTATTAAAGTTTTTTGACCCAACGAATACAATTTTACTGACATTTATAGATAAAAAAAAACTAAGAAAATGGGAATTTGAATATGTCGTTACACAGTTCAAAACAAATCAAAATATGTTGAAAATCGTGTATAGAAAATGCTAATATAAACAACCAGTGAAAATATCATGTATCTACGGTAATTTGTTTTAGGTCCTCCGTACACGGAAATACCTAAATAAAACTGATTAGTAATTCTAGTTACTGATAAATTTGTTTTGTGTTGCTGGAAATTTAATCGAATGGAGTTCCGCACACAACGCTACATGTTTGTAAATTGTCTGCAACGCGTTGTAAACTAGTTGATACGTCGCGACTTCCCATTATCCTAGCTATTTGAGTTTCTAGTTTCCTATTTTCTAGTGTCATTACATTGGATGGAATCTGTTTGATTGTAGACTATATTATAATTTATCACATAATATAATATATAGTATATTCATAATGAATGAACAAATTTTAGTTATTTAACTTGTGGGAGAAGTGGAAAAACATCCAGAATTGTTAAACTACCAGCTTATTCCTGTTTATTCTTGTAGGGATATTACAGAACAAGTTTGAAATGTAACAAATTCGTATGACGTGTACCATAACTGGCACAACTATAGTTTAACTAACTTTATAACTACACACCACAATACTTAACTATAAGCTACGTATGTCGTACACTAGTACCTACTATTACCTATTACGCGCTCATTTCGTTGTGCAAATTTGCGATTTTAGTCGCAAATGAGTAGCTACGTGTGCGGAGCTGCGTCTGTAATAAATTTGTGATTTTACATTGTAATTCAAATCACTTACTAGTTTAGTTTCTTTTTAGTAGCTTCGCGTACGGAGGGCCTAAAGAGTTACACCAAAAACCAAATGTTTCTATGTGAAAAACATATTTTGCGTAAAAATTCCCTGTTTTAGTGTTTTCCATAATTTCTTTTTGTGTTTCCTGTGCTTTTGAAAATTATTGAGAAATTTAAATTTTTACCTTCCCAATGCACCTACTAGAATCACATTCCATCGAACAAAATACTGAGGTTGAAAATCGAAGCATTATTTCGACTTTATATTGTGTAAAAGAAACGAAAAAAAAAACTCATCATTGTAAAATCAATACATTCATGGCTCTTCTCAGAAACTAAAATAAAATATAGGCATAACAATCTATGATGTTTATTTAATGGAAAACGATATCCTCAAATTTTCCGTGTGTTTTAATAAATAATATAAGTACAATGTATAATAATTAATAATTTATTAATATTGGTTTATTCAAGAGAATAAATGGGTTTCTACCAGAATATATTTTATTGACTTTTTATGGAGTACGATTTCAGATTATTTAAAAATACTATGTCTAATAGCTATCACACGTATAGATATTATTTTATTAATTATCTGGCGCATAAAAATATTACGATATATTTGCAAACGAAGTTTTTGAGTTAAATTTGAAATCTTATACAACGAAGAAATACCTCTTTGGTATATAGTGGTAGGACGTCTCTTCATGCTGTACTTCTAGTAATAATAAATGTACCTATCTATTAAAGTAGTTATATTATAAACAAATTAAGCTTATTGTCCGATGGATATAACAGACGGTCTAAATAAAAGAGACAACATTAAAAATTTTTTTTTTACTTTAATTTTCTCTTGATTAGTCTAAAATTGTATAGTATAATATAAACTCAAAAAACAATTCATATTTTCACATTATATAAAACAATGAAATGCATGATTAAAAATGATCAACGAAAAAAACGTGATGTCAACGAAATTATATTTTTTAACCTTCTATAATCAGCATTAAATACGTTGTAACGGTACACCACCAACTAAAACAGTCCTTTTCAGGACTACACAATAACAACCAATCACAGCACGCCATATTAGAAATCACGGTAACCAGAGCTTTACTACTAAATATGAGTGATTTCAAAGTGGTTAACGACTTAACAAAATACAGCCATGGATAGGGGGGATTAGGACACATCTAATGAAACCCTCCCCATGGCTGTAACCAAAAAACCCAATGAATAAATCACAAATCCGTACCGACAGAAAACACAAGCATTACGGCGGCACACACGCTGGTTTACTAGTCGGTACGGCGCACGGGTTATATACCGGTCGTTATCCGACCATAATCATCTTCAGTCTTCAATCAACATTACCTCTTCTACCAGAACACACCAGTATCTCAGTACGAAGAAAAGAAGACAAGAAGACCACCGAAGCGAAAGACGATTAGCTGCAACCGGCGGCTGGAAGCCACATCGACGGAGACGCCGAACGATCATTCCTCGTACGGACTGTGCGCACCCCGTACGGGCACCGCCACATTCTCACCGTACGGAACGAAACCGCAGTCAGTAACTGCCAGAAGGAGCAGCGACGGAGAGCGACGAGCATCCGTAGTCTAACGGCAGCACCGACGACCGGAGCCAGACCAAAACACCGGACGAGCCGGCAACGGAACACGCAGTTACGTCCCCGACCTCCCTCGGCCGCTTTTGAGAGCCTGCCTACCCGGGTCTGATTCACCGTAGCAGTCGCTTCATAGCTAGACACTACCCGTGGTCGACCTCCCATCCCTCGCTATATGCCATACAACCATTCCTACAGCCCATATTGTAAATAGGACGGAGCTTATTGCCCGTCGTGACGAAACGCCCTACCGGCAGCTCGCTATTCAGCCCGGCTGTCGTATTAGCGAATCGATCCCCCCCACTACCATATTAACTGTACATATATATTTACATAGAAATAAACAGAAGAAGTGATACCGATAACTTTAGTGTTATTATTTCACTTCCCACGAAACAAGCAGAAGGCTACTGTTTCAACGTTGATCATCGAAAATGTGATTTGTGGATAAACGAGAGACGATATAATCTCTGCTGTCAACGCGTATGATATTTTTCCCGACGTCTCCTTATCGACAGCCTTGGTGAACTTTGAATGACAGCTGTTTATGGACAAATGGTATACACACCCTAAATCTCACATAAAATCGCCTCAAGATAATACTGCACATGCCACCCGGTACGATAATAATTCGTCGGACTTGGCTATGTCAAACAGTATATTTAGCCCGTAAATCGTCCTGTGGTCCTTGGCAATATGTCATTTGGTCGTGGGTGTGCTATTACTCGTATTTTTAGACGTGTAGTGTATATATTGGTAAATATATATTTATATATATAATATATAGTAAATATTAGTACCTATATGTATATGAAAATCGCTATCATGTTACATGTATTATGTATTTTGGATAAAAGACGTTTTAGGTGTGACTGTGAGTAATGTCGCAGTGGATTTGTTGCCGATTTTTATTTTTTTCTTACCGAAATGGGATTGACCGAGACTTTTGAACGATACGCTATCTCTATTGCTTTTATAGCCGTGGGCTAAGTGTCTGCGGTAATCGGAACACTCGTACGTGACTCCGATAAACCACACTGTTGCCTTAGTGGTCGACGTTATGACGTGCAGGTACGCTTAGTAAGCCTTACGGTGCGTGATCTCGATTTGTCTCAGTGCAACGTAATGGTTTTCACGATAATAATTAGGCTAAGAAATCTAATATTCTATACTAAAGTACAATTTCTACAATACGAATATACGATAAATAACCTAATATTATGTAAAAGTAACGTGTGAAAATTGTTTTGTGCTAACTATATGTGTTTATCGCTATCTATTACTAATACGTTTGAATGTCGTCGTTTCACCAGACCCCCTCCTGTTTTAAAATCCAAGAATATTTTTACAGTAAAAATTAGCATGAATTGGCAAGACTATTTTAAAAATGTACACGGTACTGTTTAATATTTTTATCTATTAACTAATACACCATTAGCGTGATTTTGTACGCCTACTCCTGAAATTCGCACGCCAATATTAACGAGTAATTGATGTCTTCTTATTTTAATTGTTTCACTTATTTCCTATGAATTTATATTTATATACCTACCTGCATACGTTGTTTTTATCATTATTATAGATAGATTCCAGAAATAGTGCAAAACATTTCGTCAGTCCAATTTAATAGGACAGTTTGAAAATGCACATGACGCTCTATCCTCCTCAAAATTATAATTATGGTTATACACCATGACTTTTCCCCCCCTAACCTATTAAATATTGACGTTTTGGAAATCTTTTGTTTGCAAGATTTAACTTACCGTAACCTTAAACTGTCTAGCCTAGTTCTGAAGTTCGGTCGACAATCAATCCATCTCAAAAATCCAAAACACGTAAATACATATCCAAATGGCAATCAACATATCTCGCCAGCCCTTTGAGAGAAAAAAAAAGCACTTATTCGATATATTTTTTATGTCAACCTCTAGTAACCACAATTAGAACCCTTTTTTTGCTAACAAAGCTGACATGGGTCACAAAAAAATGTATGGTGAGAAAATTGGGTCGAGAGTCAAAAAGTTTGAAGACCACTGCTCTAGTTCACCATTTACACACATTTGCAAGCCCAGTTTGGACAGCATACTTTTCCTTTTACAAGCTTAGGTACAATTTTGGGATGGGGAAGAGACCTAAACACATCGGGCCCGCTTACAAAAGTGGCGTCTGGTGGTCGTGGCCATAACAGGCGCGCTCGGAGGGTCTATGTGTGTATAGTTGTCCTGAAGAGGACAGTTTTCGTGTATTTCCCGTGGTTATTCAACGGTATTAGCCATCGGCCGGGGTGGGTACGGCTTCAACGTCGTTGGAACCGGTATTGACCGTCGTATTCCGGTTTCTTATTGGCTGACGGCCCTTTGGTTAGACAAACCCAACTAACCTCCTTTCGTTGGTCACTTGGTTGTAATGGTGTTGTTTTCCATCGGTTGAATCCATATGTCTGTCAAAAGTCTCATGTCTCCTTCCATACGATAATATGTGCTGGCCATGAGAATGGCCGTTTTAGTGGTATGTGGTGTATATGTGTGTGTTTGTCCCGTAACAATATTAATCACCATTGTCTATAATCCGTTTGTTCAGAACTATTCATTAATATAGAAATATATAGTTCATTATTTAATATTCGAATAACTAGTTGTATATTTGTATGATTGGACGAGATAATAGAGGTGAGTGTATCAATATAGGTGTTATGGCACCTCGGACTTTTTTTATCTGAAACTAATAAATGATAAATCATTGCTCGGTAGATACTTTTTTACCGTGGTATCATTTGAGAACGGAAAGCCCTGTTATAAACCTAACACGTTGCTATGTTATGCCGCATCTTATGTATATTTAAATAAACGTTAATATTATAATATTATTCGCGTAGACGGAGAATCGGCACCTAATAATCAATAATATGGAGCAGAATTATTACAATAATATACCGTCCAATCGTTATTATTCCAATCCTATTTCAGCGTTTCAGAAAACGATTCTTGACGTCGTCGAGAAGCCGGAAAACTTTGACATTTCCACGGTTTTCAGTAAGACGCAGGATTACGTGAAAAGCGTGATCGCGCACCGGAGATCGGATGAGACACTAGACGCGTACAAAGTTCGGGTGTTTGCGGAATTACTGATCAGATCCAAACGCGACAATCCGTCTGCGCGGCAGGGCACTAAACAAGACCATCGTCTGGACGATCTGGCGCTGTACGCGAGAGAAGCCGCGGAATCGGGACACCTGGAAAAAGCGAGACGGTTATATTTGCGACTGATCGTCATCACAGGAAGCGAAGATCCTTCTTATTGGGTGCTGTACGGTGCGTTCTGCGCGCGCGACGGTGACCTGGACGCGGCGCTGGTGTGCGCTAGACGGGCCGTTGCGCTGGACGGCCGCGACAAGTTCTCGCTGTTCGCACACGCGGCCGTATTGATGACCGCCGACACGGACCATTACGACGAGCTGGAAACGCTGTTGGACTCGCTGGCGTCGGCGCACCCGCGGTTCAGCGAGGGCCACTCGCTGGCGGCTGTGCACTACCACCGGATGGACATGCGCAATCGAGCGGTCCGTTCGTTGTCGCTGGCCAGGCGGTTCGCCGACGGCGGTGTAAACGACGTGCCCGAGGACGGCGCCGACCGCGTGCTGCGGATCGGACTGTCTACCGTATGGGAACCGGTCACCGGCGGCGGCGACGTCGATCCTGCGGTGAATTGCGCCGTGTTGCTGTGTCGGCTGGAACTCGTCGACCTGGCGGCCACGTGTCTTCGTTGCTTCGCGGCCACGCGCGCTGACCCGTACCACTACATGATGGCCGTGACGCACTACAGACGGGGCGAGTACCGGGCCAGTGCCGATCATCTCAACTCGATGGCCTGCCGGCGGTCGGCCGACGGCGGTGACGGTGGCCTGTGGACGCTGTTGGCTGCGCACGTCGATTACGGGGCCGGCCGCTTCCGCGACGCCGCGGTTCGGTACATCGGGCTGTCGTTGGTCCCGCACCAGGCCCGGTACGGTTTGGCGTACTCGAGGGTGGCCGGGCACTTTGCCGCCGCCCGCAGGTATGCCGAGGCCGCGGACGCGTACCACCGGGCGTGCTCCGCGATCCCCGTGCCGGCGCTGATGATCAGGCTGGCCGCGTGTCTGGTGGCCCTCGACCGGTGCGCCGAAGCGGAACGGCTGCTGGTCAGCGCGGTGGCCGCGGACGGCACTTATGACGGTGACGGTTGGCAGCAACTGGCTACGCTCTACGCCATCACCGGGCGCGTCGAGATGGCAGACGTGTGTCGGCGGCGAGTGGCCGAGCTGGGATACGACTCAGAGATCTTCAGCTGGGAATTCCGCTAGTTTCATAAAATTCCGTACACTATAAATATTATACTATACATTTTATAATATTGTATACCTGACATGTTCAACTATAGTAATTTTTTTCCCTACATCGTTCCAAAGGGGTTTTTTTTTTGTTTGGGTATTTTTTCCTGCATACTCGATGACAATTTCAATAAATATCAGTCACATTTTGGAACAAAAATAATGAATTATTATTTTAATATTGAGTGCGAAGGTTAAAATACTATTTTTTTTTTATGTCTTGTTCGCGATGTTAGATAACAAGTTAGGTATTCGTATTAGTTACTTACTCAAATAGTTTTATTTATTTAAATATAATTTTAAATTATCTAAATATAAAATATGTATAAATATTACTAATAATATTGTTTTTTTTATACTGATCAAAATAAATCTAATCAAGCTATACCCTAAATAGGTAATAATTCGCTGTGTTAATAAAATATATACAAAACCTAAATACTGTGTTATTAAATCAATAATTGTATTAATATTTTACTAACCCAACCAAATATTGATTTAGGTAATTAATTTTATGATTCTATAAAAATTAAAATAAGTTAAATAGATGTCTAAGTTTTATTTAGTTCTTAAAGAAGTTGATTTTTTTTTAATATTTTACATATTAATGCCATTAATTTCGTAGTATTACATATTACAGTTTTAAAACTGAAACATTTGATTAAAAAATGTTATAAGAGTGAGTGACCAGAGTTATTTTTATTTCATATAAATGTATTAAACTGCCATGCTAAAACAGTAAAATACCATTTTTTTATCTAACTAATATTTAAAATCAAAATTATCTTTTTATATAATAAACAAATATAAGTTGTCTGAAATAAATTAATATGCACTCCACCTCACAAAATCATTTAAAAAATATTTTAAACAATATTTATATTGTAAAATACATTCTCAACTGCAATTTAAATCTAAATCATTGAATTAAAAGTTCTAAAAAGTAGATTTACGATATTAACGATTACAATTTGATCAACACAGTCAACAATTATAAAAAAATAAAACGTTTATTAACTATTCATTCTCTTTATCACTATCTAATATAATATTTTATATGGAGGACTCCGATTACATCTGCTGAAAATAAAACGAAATAAATAAATACTCTGCACATGATTTAATAACAAACAACATTTACATTTGTCTCAAATATTTAACTTGATATTCAATTTGGTTTTCAATTACCTAATCAGTCTATTAGACTATTTATAGGATAACAAACTATATTATTTTATCTTAATTGGAAACAAAATAAAACATAAAAAAACATGAAATATAAATTAAAAATCTTCTTACCCACTCCATACTACCAACTTATACTTCAATTATATTATCTAGAAGACGGATTTTTTGGATAAGACACAGAATACCAAGTTCACAATCTTTAGATCGTATATCTTTAATCATGGTGTGAACTGTGAAGTCGCCTTTATGACATATTTTACTCACATGAACTGGTGCTATAATAAAAAAGTGAGATTTACTGTACTGTTCGTTCTTATCACAAATCGATGGGCGATAAAATTAAGAGGTTAGGTTAGATTAGTTATGACCATATCAAAGTATAAAAAATTATTACTGTTAATAATAGTTAATAGTTATTCTTTATACTTTGATCATAGGTACTATCTTATATCGTGTCTTATACATTATAGGTACACATTACTACATTAGTATACTATACCAGGTAGTGGGCAGGTTCTGTAAATATTTATTACTAGAAGTTTTCACTTCTGTCAACCGTCCCAAGGCAATAATTCTCGATTTATTATTATTATTATTGTAAAAACTTTTAATATTGTGTTAATAATCTGTCATATTGTGTTTCAAAGTTATTTCCTACCTATTCTATATAATTAATATAATCAGTGGGGAGAACACCTCAACCTTTATTATTGCATGTAACCATTTTAGTAACTAGTGTCTAGACTTTATGTCCTTTGATTATACCTGAATGCGTGTTATATCCATGTAATATATTTAGTTATATCAGGCAAGTCAATGTCGCCGCAGCAAGTTTCTCGTATTAACCACTGCAAAATCATATTTTTGTGACCTAGTTTCACAACCAAAATATTTAAAATTAATTCGCATGATTGCACGGATCTCGAACCATTTTGAAAATGCATCCCTATACTTTTCATTCAGCTATGCCCGTGACCACTGCATAATAAATACACGAGTTTGATATTATTAATTATTATAACATTGTATACAATAGTATTATACGTATATGGTACAATTATTATTAAAGAGCTAAATTTAAAATGTAACTACACTAGTAATTCTACCAATAATTATTATATTAAAATACAATACTAAATATTTGAGTCATATTGGTTATTCTACAAAGATTTCTTGCTTTTTATTATACTTTTTCAATCAAACAAATGTGTTGGTGTCACAAATAATGAGATCAGTTGTTCATATTATTATCCTGTGTCTTCTAAATGTTCTAATTGAAAATGGGTTGTTTATCTTCAACTTTTGGTAATCCATTAGATGTGAGACAAATTTAATTGTTCTTCGATTGACAGCAACCACTAGAACAAAATACGAAAAATTACCTATTGAATTGAGTAATTTTTAAAATAAACATTAAAATAGTTCGCCAATAGCATTTGAAAAACACTGGAAGTAAACGACACAAAACAACAATTTATTATAAAATGTGGAGCACATAAATTATTATTGGCACAGTTTAGTATACGTTTCGACCAGAAAAATTAAAACAAAACCTATTTTAATCCTACCAGTTACACTGAACATATTTTGTTGATACGGCTCGAGAAAAATGTAATAACATTTACAGAATTTAAATTGATTTTCACGGAATTGATTAATTACTTGAATTGAATTGACACTATTTTTTTCGAAGAAGTCTTTTAAGCAGACATCAATGTTTACGGTCAATACTGCAAGAAATAAGAAGAGTAAAAAATATACCTACGTGAGGCATAGTATAAGAGGAAATTCCAAAGTGCAATCGATACAAATATATTTAAATATATATAATATATTATTTTAATTATATATTTGGGGACTTTTTGGGATTTTCACTTTATTACCCAGTACTATGAGGTTTCTCATTTACCACCCGCTGGACGGAAAAAGGTCTCTTTCCAACGCTTCAGCAGTCATCGATAACTAAAATTTCGGTCTAGGCTTGACAAAAAACTTTTATGCTTTTCATTTCCCATATACATTATTAACCGAAAAAATGCGTAGATTAACACACCTATACTATAAAATCAATATAATAATAATATTAATCACTCAAAATCAAAATATGTAATTCACTAAATAGGTATATTATAATTTACCAACTTTATAATAGCTTAGATTTTTTCAATTAACATACTCTGGTATGAGCAGTCTAATAATTTAATTCAAATAATAAGTTGATCATTTATATACAATTTAATAGATTGTTTATTTGACTATCGTAACTATTATAGTTTTGTAGCATAAAAGTTATACCAACTTAGGGTAATTTTCATAATTTAGTTAGAATTCTCCAATGTTTATAATATAAATAATGGTATATTGCTATATAATAATATATAATATTATAATAAATGAGTTAATAGTTAATAAATAAAAACTGTTTCCAATGGGGACTCTCCATTAGCTTGTAATAAAAGGACTTATGTGTTTTTAAAAATAAATTCAGTGACAGTGAGCAATAGGCTTTTTAATTACCGGGAATAACCTCAAGGAAATTTGTATCTTTTATTTACTGAATTGTTTTAGCTAGGTGTAAACCAGTTTAAAATATTATTTTCATCTTTAATTTGTCTATAGTAAAATATTGTAGCTAGGTAAGTAATTTCCTGTGCTCGGCAGTATACTGTTTTGATTTATAATTTTAATCGACAGCGATAATGGTTATGGTTTATCGCGTGATAAACTCTGTTTGGTGGGGAGCGGTGACTTTTTGTTCATTGAAGTAGATGGTCATGTTTGTGTGTGTGATTAACACTAATTATTTTTTCTTGTTTTCTGGCAGTGACTGAGAGAATGATTCCATTGGCAGTGATACTCACAAAAACTAGTTAGGTGTAGCTGCTTCAATATAAAACAAAATTAATAAATAAATGATATATTTATTCACTTAAAAAATAAAAAAATAAAACCGTTTAGTTCTTAGTTAAGTTTAGTTTAAAATATCGATTGTGAGAAAAATAGGTATTGAAAGTAATGGTGGCATAATGATGAATGTGTTATTAAATGCTATAATAGTATTATAAACTGTTACTAGCTGATTCACCACACTTAGTTGCCCTTTAAAATATGACAACTCTTAAAAACATTGTGATTATTCAACTCTTTTTTGTGTATAACTCCCTGCAGAAGTGCAACTCAGTCACCCTGGAAGGCAATTCGACTACGTCAGATAGTGGACAACGCCGATGAGTGGCTATATTATGTGCAAAAAATCAATTTGATGCCCGATTAATCTTTGGCAACCAAACAAATAATAAATATTTATTTCTCTTTTAATCAATAGAAACGATCTAAATTAAAGTGTCCATCGTAAATCTCAAAATCCTTGTTTGAGCACATTCCCGGGTTGAGCCTACCGGATCAAAATATAATATTTAAATCATTTTTTATAATACAACTAGCTGATCCCGCGCACTTTGGTGCCCGTAAAATATGACAATTATTAAAAGAATTGTGATTGTTTAATTAATTTTGTGTGTAACTCGCTGCAGTAAGTGCAATTCAGCCACCCTGGAAGGCAATTCGACTACGTCGGATAGTGGACAACGCCGATGAGTGGCTATATTATGTGCAAAAATTCGATTTGATATGCATGCTTGTACCTGATTTGCCCGATTAACCTTTGGCAACTAATAGGAATAATTAATACTTATTTCTACTAATTATTTCTCCTATAACTTGCAATAACAATGATTTATAAACCTAAGTGTCCATCGTAAATCTCAAAATCCCTGTTTGAGCACATCCACGCGGGTTGAGCCTACAGGGTCCAATTGTGAATCTAAGCCATTCAAGTACCCCTCCTTTTTTCTATTTTTATTATTATTTATTTATTTATTTGGTTTCCATGGTAAATATGAAACACTCAATAACATTTAAATCAATATGATCGATTAATGTTCGATATTACCGAATAATATTTTTCACGTTAAAAAAAATTGGATTTTTCCTAAATTGTCTTTCGTAAGAACCTTCTCCTGGTAATTACGAACATCTTAAAAAAAATTGAGCCAAATCTGCCCAACCGTTCTCAATTGATGAACTGTCATACATTTTTGGCTCCATTTTTATTTATATAAATATATTGTACAATATTGAATTATTTGTTTATTTGGTTCATATGGACGTAAAATCAATATAACATATCTCTTAATGACTAAATAGTTCACAATTAAATCAACATTGTACATATTAGCCCATTTTACAATACGATAAATTGGAAAATATGACTTTAAATTGGTTGTTGCTAAAGTCAAATAAAATAATTCTACACATATTAAAGAAAGACTTAAATTACATAAAGAAACCGTAAATTTAATCATGGACAATATAATTCAGGGCTATCAATCAAATTATTGATTAAGTTTACATACAAAATGTAAGTCCACTGTTTTTCTTTATACTTCTAAAGTAACCAAGTTAAAAAAATTAACTAATGGCGTATACAGTGAATGTGGTTCTGTATATATTTGACAGTTTATGGAAACAAACCGTGGAAATCTATTGTCAATAGCCTCTATTTCTTTAATTAAACCTAATTGATAAGGAGACCAAAGAGTGGAATTATAATCAAAATGTGCTAATGTCGATATATGCCGATACCTACAAAATACAGACGCGATTTCAGTGGTATGGCGGTACAACGAAAATACAGATCCTTGCCAAACATAGCATTGATGTCAGCAACTATCCCGGTATCTCATTTGAACGGTCTTCCTTTACCATCCTATGGTATGCCCAGAAGGGCATATAGCGATCTAGTCGACGCGATACCCACGACGGAAGATTCCGTTTTACCTCGTTTTCGAAGCAAATCTATGCCAAACATGAATATACTGTGGACTTTTTCTCCATGCAATAAGACTACCGAACTGGAAATTTCGTCGGTCCCGGCAGAAACTGCAGGACTGAAAACCGATTTCGCTGGTTTCCCGTCTGCAGCACCTGCAGAAGTCGGCGACGTCGACTGCACTCGGCTGACATCCGAAGTTTCACCGGAACTGCCACTGCAGGTCGAAGTCGACACGGCCGAGTCGAAGCAGACCGTGGAAGCGGCGGAAGCGGTACGGGTTGGCGGTGATGCCGTGGGTTCCGTTTTGATGAAAGCTTCGGACGACGAGACGGAGGTGCAGTGTAGTGTCCTGGATGCCGTGACACAAGATGGCCGCGGAGATGTAGCGACCACCGTAATCGCCGTTGTTGCCAGCAGACGTCTCTTGTTTAGAAACGGGTTAAGAGATTCGCCAGGTGAATGGTTTGCTGTTGTAACGCGGAAGTAGACAGTGACGATTTGCACGATCCGAGTTACTAACAGAAAATACCCATCTCGTCTCTCGGTTCATGATATTGATCTTAAATATTTTTTGTAATTATTTATACCTTTATCGTTTTCTGAATAATTTATGAAAATAGTGTACATTTTTTATGTGTAATAATTGTTTTTAAAGTGTTAAAATTGTTGATTAAAAATATATTTATTTGTATGATGTATATTGTAGTTTAACAATTTATTATTGACAATTTTTTTTAAGACCGACATTTTTAAACAACTATCCCCCTATAGAATATTATTATTATTGGTGCAATTGATACGACATTTTTGCACCTTTGACGCTTAGGTCACATGTTGTATTTAACAGGTACCTATATAATATTACATTAGTGCTTATACGTCCTACAAATTTTGTCGCAAATGACACATTTGTGTACCTTTGGCGCTTTTGTCGAATAGCCAATAGGTATAGTCGTATTTTAAGGTCGTTTTCGAACTAATTTATGAAAATAGTATACATTTTTGAGCTTAATAATTGCTTTTTAATTGTTAACAGAAGCTTATCATAATAAATGTAATATATAATAATCAAATTTATTTCTTTTTTGATACAATTAATACACAATAATAACATGTCAGTATAAATTTACTTCCTACTAAATGGACTAAAATATGTGCCACCCCAGGCCACATGACAGGTTCATTTGCGTGGAAGACATTAGAGCAAAACTGAGACAAGAAAAAAAGTCGTATCTTACTAAGCGCCAAAATCGTATCGTTCGAAAGTGGCAAAATTATGATGTCTTAGTAAAAATCCTAGGTACCTGTGTGGTACCACAATTAATATATATTAAAATAGCTGATCCCGTGATCTTCGCTGCCCGTAAAATATTTCAACTTTTAAAAAATTGTGATTATTCAATTCCTTTTGTGTGTAAAATGTAAATCGCTGCAGCAAGTGCAATTCAGCCACCCTGGTAGGCAATTCGACTACGTAGAAAAAAATCACGGACAACTTCGATGAGCGGTTACATGTGTAAAAATTCAAAAATGCAAACTTGTACCCGATCTGCCCGAATAACCAATAGCAACCAATAGCAGCCAATAATAAATAAATACTAATTCCTACTAATTATTTATCTTATAACGGTTATAATAGAATGAACAGGTTGAATAGCCTATAACAATTTTAATTATAGGTACATGGTCTGGTCATGTAGATTGTAGGACCCTACGGTAAATTAAAAGTTTTTGGCAATGAAAAAGTCAAAAATAAATAAAATTTAAAAGGTGGACAAGCGGGTACCGCTCTCCTGTACAGTAGTTATCGAGCATATTGTGGAAAATTGTATTTTTAACATTTCAAATACCTGTCTAGGATTCTTTGTTTTTGAATAACAACAATATATCAAAAATTGATTGATGAAAATACGTTTAATTTCCGATGAACATCAAATATCGTAAAAAATTTAAATTTAAAGGTATTAACAAGTTGTGAGGAGTCTTTTACCAAAATTTCTAATGTTAACTATGAAAAGAAAAACTTTTATGAAAATGTAACTGAAAAATAGTTTGAAATTTTGATGAATTTTGTCAGAATTTTAATTTTAAATACATATAAAAATAACCATGCATAATATTATGTATTTCTGATATTTTATAATTCACATTTGTGAAACTTATAAAGAACCTTATATTAAATTGTCAAGCTTTTTTACTTTGTGAAAAAGTTTTTATTGAGAATAATTTTAAAAAAATGTTACAAATTTCTAAAAATTGTCTCAAGGCTATTATAACTAGCTGAAAAAATGTCAAGATATTTCTTAATTATTACCGTTCATTGAAAATGCTATTATAAATATTTGGTGAAAATTTCTAAGGTCTGCGTTTATTAGTTTTTGAGTTACACCAAATAAATAAAACCGATTTTAAAAAATTGATTTTTCATAAAAATTACCACTTTATTTCTTGACGCTTTCTAAAACTAATAGACATTTTCAGCTGTGAAATCCCTAAAGCACTAACTAGATTCACTTATTCTATCAGAAGAGATGCTGATCTCGGAAATTGGAGCATACTATTCAAAAAATGCTGTTCGACAGAAAAAAAAAATAAAAAACACACATCATTGTAAGATCAATACATTCCTTCTCTCCACTTTTAATCTAAAAGCTATTTAAAATGTAGTCAAGTAAAAACGAACATCCCAATTATTCTTGGTGTATTGTGCGTATTATATATAAAATTGTCTGCCCGTTTTGTTTTGAATGTCAATAACCTATAACGGAAGTAAGAAAAAATACACAATTTATTATATATTGTTGTCCAATTTTTTTTTATAAACTGTTAGATGTTAGCATTTAGCAGCTACGTGTAAATACTAGGTGCAGCGTATTATAATTTTTTTATGCAAAATTTTCTCAAATAATTAAATATTTCATATTCAGTTTGTTGTATTATACTCGCAAATATATTTTACCACATAAACATAAGTAAATGATAGGTACTACTAATATACAATTTCTTAATTTTTACCATAATTTTCGATTAGTTTCGGATTTTATAATACACAAATTATTAATTATTTATTAAATTTAGCAAGGTAAATTACATGTGTTTGGTTTCTAAGTTTATACCTTATTTAAGTTTCTAATACTTTTTAAATATCAGATAATATAGTATATTATAATTTATACTTATACACTTTAACATTTCAACTTGGTAGATAATATTAATAATTACAATTTACAACGAAATAAATTCATTAATTAAAATATAATATTATATAACTCTTGAGTCCAGTGAAGAATTTGAGTGTCATATATATATATATTTTAAATGCATTGGGTTCACTGTAAAGAAAATCTGTTTTTATATTTTTAAGGTATATTATGCGTAAAAATGTATTGTTGTATAGTAGAATAAAAATACGAAAAGATAAAGGGAGAATAAAATGTAAGAATTCTATAAAATGTTAGGTATATGGGATATAGTGAAATAGTACTTAAAAATATTGTATGAACCATTCGACTATGGTCCTTCTAAAAAAGAGATGCCATGACGATCCCTGCACGGCCCTGCTACTATAATGTATAGTAAAACGGTATGAATATGAAATGTTATCAAATTATTTATCTGAGTAAGTTAGGAGTATATTAAGAGATATTATAACCCTGAGTTCTGTATTATATGGTATTGATAATATGTTCGAACACAAATTATATATGAATTTGGTATCTATATCTAGCTATGATTTAGGACAGGCATGTCAAACTCAAAGTAATAACTGGGCCATACCTATGTATTGAATAGTTTACTATATAGGCTGCACATAAAAATATATCGAAAATAAGATTGTAGGAATAGGTTAGGGTTTATTTACAATACTATACAATACTTATTCAATTACATTTTATCGGAAGATGAGACAGAAAAGTAACATAATGTATACTTCTCACTAACAAATTTGTCACATGAAAGGAAGATTGTATAATTTTTTTTTTCAATTAATTGGTCTTTAATATTGCTACCCATGGGTTATAAAAAAATTAGACAAATGCCGCGTGTTTGGCGTGCCTGATTCAGGACGTGACTATATTATCGTAAGCTCTTAAAAGTCCTTACATCCGTAGCAATCTTACATAGTTAATTTGCCAACATAATGTTATCCAAATTGGTGAGAAATTATTATTATATTGCAAACTAAACACAACTCTTAAAAACCCCTACATCCGTAACTTGCTATATATAATAATGCGTACATAATAAATAGTAAAATTTACAACCGAATGTAATACAAGTTGATGATCCCTCATTATTATACTAATATCTTAAATAGATAATTATGATTATGATCAAATTATAATGATACAACTATAATATTATTTATATTCTGTACTATAACTACACTATATCACGATAATATTATAATAGTCAATACACTCTATATGTTCTGTGACGGAGTAAATAAGCAGTGAGGTGTATAATATTAGGTTTGGTGGAGATAATTATAAATAACTGACACATTAATTTAGTTAATAATGCTGGAATAAAATTAATTGTACGATTATACAGGATGCTCGAATAACTTACATACATACATATTATGTGAACGCATTCCATTGAATGATAAAAATTTTGTCTTGAGTCTTCTTTTTGAGAGATTGGCTTCTTTCGACAGACTGGCTTCTGTGTCGATTTCCACACCGTTATATAGAACGGTTTTTAGTGTAATATCTCTTCCTTGTCGGTCTGTATTGGTTGTACGAAACGTTAAAATATTTATGTGTTAGTGATTTTATTTTGTGCGGTGTGACAAAGGTGCGCCGCTGTTTTTAATTTATTGTTTTGTTTTTACTGAACGTCTGATTGAAGGGGGGTTGTAGGGTCCTTAAAGTATAATATAATATGAGTTACAATGCATTTATGATTTTATAATGTACGGTATCGACTGGTGCCGCTGATAATTGATTGCTTTGTTTTTACAGAACGTCTGATCGGAAGGCTGTGAATTATTATTTATGATGTGTTTCATGTGTTGCGTGTGTATTTAAGGAGTGCGTATATAAATGCATAATGTGTGTGTGTGTGTATTATATTGAATCATCTCAAATCTCGTATGGCCTGTCGTTATTAGTTATCCCGTGTTTTTATTTGAGTATAGAAATATTTTATATTACAATATAAAATATCAAAACCTTAAATTAAAAATTAATAGGGCATACTTTCTAGAATTGATCCATTCTATTTTTGATAATAACGTAACATAATATGATTTAAATGTTCTAAAATCAATAATTGCATGTAAAAACTTGAAACGTCTTACATATTTTAGAACAGTAAAATTGCTTATACAATTTAGAGTAGTTGCTGTTAGGAATACAATAAGTTTATTTCTTTGAAGAGTCAAAAGTAAATATGCCCAGCAGTCTTAAAAATAAGCTGGAAAACAAAAGAAAACAGAAAAACAGGTATTTTTACTCAAAACCAGTTTTTACCATAATTGATTTTGTTTTTTTGTTTTAAAAGGATCACCATACCTATACCTATATACTTGATATTTTCACAAAATATTTATATTATAATTTATTATATTATGTAATTTAACTTCAAAATATTTTTACAATTATATGATAATTTATAGATAAATATTTTTAACTCATTTGAAATGTTATTGTTAGTATATTTTTGAATTATTTATAACTTGAAAAGAAGTTTGAAATTAATACTATAGAAGGTCTTCATAAGTTTTCCTTTTATCGTTTATAAAATGTATTGAATTAAATAAAATAAAATTCGAAAAAAATTCATCAAAATCACAAAAATGTGCAAATTATTTTGTAGTTAAAAATTCATAAAATTACTAATTTTAACACCTAAAGTTAGAAAATATAATACGGGATTCCTCATGAATTGTACTACTTTAATTTGAAAATAAAAATAATATACCATAAAATTACATTCATTTTTTATAAGCGATTTAATTTAAAATGTTGATGAAATTCGATATTTAAAAAAAAGATAACGATTTTAGTTTTTTGTTGTAATTTCAAAAATATTATCTGTAGAGATTTGAAACTTTTTACCGTTACATACAGTATTAATATTTGCTGTAGGTACACGATTTTTATAATATTAAGAAGAATTTTAAGCAGGTCACACCTCTATTCTTTTATCAACATTCTTCGACGTTGGTATTGACTTATAATACATATCTGTTAAAATAGATAAACCTGATATTATATCAAATAATATCTTATATTTTAATATTTACTATGATAAATAACATACTTATGTAATTTGTTTTTATCAGCTAATAAATAATTATAATAGTATATATAATAATTTCACTCTACCAACAAAATCAATTACTAATAGGCAATAACAATATGAATATCAAATATATTGTGTATATTAATAATTAATAAAATATCCTTAAAAATAAATGCTGACTGACTGCCTCCGCTAAGAATAATTTATTGTATGCAATGGTTTATCTTTGATTTTCAATATGCTCTATTACAGTAACTTATGACGACGTACACTCGACACCTACTATATATAGTAGATAAACTTCCCCGGTGTTTTTATTTTTGTCCAATAATGCTAGATATGAAATTAGTAAACAAAAAGTATCTTATAGATTTTGATTATTGAATTAAATCACAAACAAAAAGTTTAAGTATTTTTATATTGCTCATTAGGGCACTAATTATAATGATCGGTGTTTATTACATAGAAGTAATAATAATCAATACCATATAATTCCAAAACCAATGTTTGTTTAAATTTTTTTAATTTAATTTTATTGATAATAGGTATGAAATTAAACTATATTAATGCTAAATCAGTGTCATTAAATATAATCTAAGATATTCAAATTAAACAAAAAGTATTTTTACTTAATATTACCTATATGTTTAATGTGAAGATATCACTGATACTAGGTATATTATGCCTACTATATTGTACTTATTTTAACGCAATGTGATAAGGACATTTTTTTTTCAAAGTTCCAAGAGGTATTCATTTTTATATTTATTTATTGTAGTAATTAAAAACAATTGTTGTGGTGTTTTTAAGCTATGGTGTTTAATTATAATCAATTTTCTAAATATAATGAAAACCCTTTTCCCTGGAACCTAAACTGTACAAATATAATAGTGATTTATTGAAGTTTATGTACAGTTAATTCCAAATAAATAATCTTTTAATGCTATAAGTTTTATGTTACTGTGAATTCTAGGTCCTAACGAAAGAAATCGTATTTACTATTTTCTATATTATAATATACATTATAATAATATTTTACGTAAGTAGTATAGATACCTACCAAAATCATTTTATAAATAAAATATAATGCTTAGTCTATATTAAGTTTTGAACCACGATGTAGAGAAGAGAAGGTGATAACACTCGGCTTGATCGGGAGAAAAAAAGTGGCTTATTTTTCGACGGCAATTTTGTAGTTTAAATAAAATCCACCGTGAGCACCACAAGCTTCGAAGGCCGGTTGTTATTCAATAATAGCATTATAACCACTATGTAATTATGCATTATTTTCATTTTAAATCGTAATTTATAAATAAATTAATATTTTATTTAAGATGAAAAATACCTGTGTGGCTGTGTGTGCCTATGCATAATATAATATAATATATTTGTTTTTAATTTAAATTTTATATGTTTAATTTGTCTCAATTGTGTACAATGCTCATGTGTATAAAACATTTTTAAGTAAATGTTTATTTTCCATATAGTTATGAGTCTTGTGACTATAAATTATATCCTGATTTGGGTAGTATTTTTAAATTTTTTTTAAATTATACAAATTTCAATAATAAACTAGATTTATTATCAACATAAACAAATGTGTTATTTAATTAAAATTATAATTATATCACAATCAGTTGATGGAAATATGAAACTTAGCTTAAATATGTTATAGGAATATTATAATAAAGAAAAATTAGTATAATATTATAAATTTTTATAACAATTTAAAATTGAATTAACATGTACATAATAGTTATTATTATGTATAATAACTATAATTAATAATATAATATTATTAATAATTTTTATTTTAAATTTTAATACTTATTTAAAATATTAATATCAGTATCTTGAAAATAACTTAAAATTATTGCATGTACAAATAATTTATCATAGTATAAACAAAATTATTAGTACCATATAATAAAATATTACTGTGGAACTATTAAGTAATTATCTACTTTAAATTTAAAAATTTTCATAAATTTTGTTTAGTCTATTGTGGTCTTATACCGTTGGTTGCTCGAAATAATGTGATATTCTTTCCTTCACTAGCATATCCCGTCTTACAGCCTGGCACAAAACATTTATTTGGCATTTTATAAATTAATTTACTATTAAACTTTTGAAAATATAGGAAAGCCTATTGAGTCTGCCAGCAGTAAGTAACTAATGTTTTAATGGGCAGTCAGAGTTCTTACAATAATTCTATTAAATTTGGAACAATATTGGGAAGGGATTTTTATTTTAAATACTGTTTATTATGACTGGAAGTCTACCTCTATATATTTATTTTATTGAATTCGTGCCTATATATAATATTTTTATTTATTTCAACTTGCAAGTATGATATAATTATACTTCGTATGAATTATGAAATTTGATCAATAATACCATATTATATAGTTCATTTTCAATACATTTTAATAGGAAATAATTAATGTAACCGGCCTTCGAATACTGTGGCGGTGCCCGGTGGTATTCATGTTAACTAAAATAGTGCCGTCGAAAAATAAGCCACTTTTTTCACGGAGTGTTATCACCTTCTCTTCTCTACATCGTGTTTTGAACCATACTTTGTGACGTGATTACAATTTAAAAATAGTGATTAAATAGTTTATTGCGCAACTTTTTTTTTTCAACGCAAATACTTAGTTCAACTTAATTTTTGTCATTAAGACTGTCTTACAACGTACAATTTATTCATCCTTTTTCTGTGTGAAGTAATTTTGGTTTCAGTCATTACGTACCAAAAGAAAAAAGAAAATAATTTCGAGACAGACAGACACGGCAGATTAACACGTATTTATACAATGCCAAACAATAGAATCAAGCATAACAATTTCGTAAGATTATTTCGTCGTTTTTACACACGTATCAAAGGCTAACGGCTTGAAGGGGGTGATATTAAAAAAAAACGTAAGTAAAATAATAATCAAACAAACAACGAAATTAAAAAAATATGCTCGTGGACAACGACGACGAAAGGTTTTTTTTTAATGTTTCTAAGAACGTTTCGTCATTAGCGAAAACATCGGTATTAAAAAGAAAACCCGGAACCGAAACCCCAGTGCCTGTTTTGTTCTTCTGGTTAGGACAACAGATGGTTAACTTCCCAAACAGCATGGAAAAATAAACGAATTTTGTGGTGATTACTTTTCCTCCTCCTAACTCGCATAACCTCGCCGTGGTCTGTGAGAATTTATGGTGTATTTGATAATGGACGTATAGGTCTCCCGTCCTGTTTTTTTAATATTAAAAATAAATAAAGACCTAATCTAACATTGAAGGTGGCGAGTAGTGCTAAGTAGTAAATACTACTTTAATGTAGATAAATATAATATGTATGTGAGTGGTAACGCCGGAGTATGTACTAACTAAGCATGTTACTGACACTGAATATAAGTCGCTGTCCGAGCAAACGTGTACACATCGCAATGTTATATTAATATTAATGTTTAAGAAACAGTTATATGCGAGTCACACAACTTTTAATGGAATGGCAGGAACACAAACCGCGTACCAAAATGTATAAATGAATGTCGAGCATATTTTCTATTCTATACAGAGAAATATCAAATATATTTTGTTATTGTATTTTCTTCTTTTTTTCAATCGTACTTGTAGTACCTACAATAGTAAAAAAGAACATATTAAATTAGTTATAACTTCTTCGTTTTGCCAATTAAATATATTTATTTATAAGTTATGTATTATTAGTTATTTTAACTTATTTATGTAATTTACGCAGGACGTACATTTTGACGAGGTATATTTAACAATATTACGAATCAAATTTAAATATTCACTATAATTTAATACAGCTATCAAAAAAAAATGTACATAGGTATAAGGTGATTTTATTTTTAACGAAATAATAACAATTTATTTGTTTGAGAAAATCTTATTTCAATTTGTATGCATTCAAAAATAATAACCAACCATTACAGCCTTAGCACCTACCAAAAAGCTAATGGCCTAGTTGAGGGCTCTAGACCAAATAATAATAAATACATTTATTTTAAAATTTACGCGACTAGTATTCGAATAAATTTGTTTGATTCCTGACACGAATTTGCACTGCCTTATCAGACCGTCTCGTGGGAGATCGTCATAATGCTATTATAGAGATGATCGTCTCTGAGTGCAATTTTATTATTAACTGTTTGAACAAGAATTTATTTTACGGCTATGTCGGTATTCCAGAACTTCTATTATTTTGTTCCACATTTATAACTACTATATAGTAAAATCTTAAATGTTCAATAAAAATTGGTAGTTATACAGATTGCAGTGCAATACATACAGTATTATACCTACTTCAAATTCTGATCACTGGATAATCGTTTTTTTATGTTTTATCGCCATTGTATTAAACTCCAAGCTCGTATTAGACGCTATACTGCAGAGTGTGACGCGGCTTTAATTTTTTATATTTAACTGTAAGTATGTAGTTAAAATAAAAAAAGTACGATATTGATTGAACAGTAATAGTATTGAAGGTATTTGATATTTATTTAGGTAACATTTTTATATTTTCTGATCTTATAATATTATATACCATACATTTTTACCTATTGGACAGAATTCCTGAATATTTTTTTCCTTCAGTACACTTGAATGAACACAAACTTACAATTTTCCGAAATACCTACCTCGAGAAGTATATATTAATAATATACGAGCATTATAGTATACATAATATACTAGGTAAAATATTAAAATGAACATTACCATAATACAACCGTTATAAAACTATGGAGTGGTAATAGCATATACAAAAATATAATAATGTCGTAGGGTCGTCTTCATAATATACGCAACAGCATATTATGTACATACATTTCATACATAGTTGTAGTATCTACCTATGATATATCGGGTAATAAATCACACGTGTGTTTGAAATTATATTATGAACGTCTAATATTCTTCAATCATAGATATAATAATATTATCACACAACATTAAATCTGATTTACTATTATATAATATTATGTGTAGCATTTAGGTATTTGTATTTAATATAGCCATATAGGTTGCGATCTATAACTAATGAAATCAAAATTATACAACAGTGTTAACGAACTGATTGCCCATAATATTTGTGAAATTATTAAATTTTTTTTTTTTGAAAATGAATAATAGAATTCTTAAACTTATGATTGGAAATCAAACTACTCATTGGTTTCTACCAAATAGTAATAGTTTTTTTTTCATGTATATTGACATACAACATATTATATACATTAATTAGATTTTCTAAATTATCTAATTTTATATTTGTGTATAAACCGATTTTAATTATTAACTATTTATATTTGATGTTATATTCAATTTATTTATTAAAAAGATCATGATTACCTATATCAGGTGATTCACAAGTGTCTACACTCATTAATTTCAAAACATTTTTAATGTTTAAAAAATATTCTTTTAATATAATTTGATGTAATTTCTAAAAATAACTGTAGTTTTATTAATTTTTGTCGTTAATACAATTTTTTAAGTCTTTACTTTTTTGAATGACGTAATACATTTTTATTTCATGTAACGATTAACGAAGCAGAATATTCTTTGCCGTATTTCAATGCATAAAAATCAAGTTTTAGAGAAGTAATTCATTAGTTATAACTTAATAAGTATATATTTAAACTTTAAAGTATAGATCAGTGAGAGACTCGCTGGCTTTTGTCGAAAACAGCGTGGACGTTGTACATCGGATCATCTTGTGAAAAAGACATCGATTCTGTATGATTCTTATATAAGATAATTTGTGTAATCCCTTTTTTTGATTTGCATTGACTAATACGTAATGTTAAAGGATTGATTTGTTTATGATTATATTTTATGCGGTGTGACAAAAGTAATTAATTGTGTTTTTTTATAGTATAATATAATATGAGTTACAATGCGTTCATTATTTTATAATGTACAAAGTTGACCCACTGATAATTGATTGTGTTGTTTAACTGAATGCCTGATCAGTGATCGGAGTAGTTATTGTTAATTGTTATTGATAATATGTGTGTATATAATTAGTGAGTACCTATGTATAATATGTATATTGTATCATCTCACATCTAGTATGGCCTGTCGTTATTAGTTGTCTAGTGTTTTTATTTAAGTACCTAGAAATATTGTATATTACAGGATGTTTTAAATATGAATTCAATGATATCATTGTATGCAAAAAACGGTTCTGAGCGGAGTTGATCTGTCAGCCTTTATCAAATATTATGTTTTATGATATTACTATAAAAGATTAAACTATCCTATTTGGCTATCCATTTTATGGAAAGTTGTTTTAATTTTTTCCGAAAACATGTCCTTATTAATATTCATTAATTTTTCATTATTATATTTATAACACTGTATATTTCTATCATATTATAATATATATAAGTGGCATATCCAGGGTGAGTCGGGTGTTCAACCCCCTCCCCCTCCTCACCAAATTTCACAATCCTGGCTACGCCACTGATGTATAATATTTTTATCAACTTTTGAGTTAATGCCATTCCAAGTATAGTGAAATATATAGAAGTCTTTAGTTCCCACGAATCGTGTCTTTTAAATTTTAACAAAATAAGAAAAATATTTATTCATCGTTTAAACACTAATATTTTGTACATATTTCAATTTTAAATGCTTATAAAATAAATCTATATTATATTGAATTTCCAAACTTTTTGATCTAATGAAAAATGTATTATTCATTTGTAAGAAATAAAAATAAAAAAATTCGATAAATGTCTATTTTTTAAACAATTTAATGTAATACCATGCATAGAAAAGTGAATTATAAAAATGTAATTATATGTAAAATATCTACAATTATTTATTTTTTCATCAAAACAAAATAAGAAAATCTTTTGATGATAAATGATACCTATTGATTATTACGCATTCGGAATATGGTCAACATTTAAACTATAAAACATATTTTTAGACCTAAAATCAACTTTTTTTTAATCCAAACAAAGAAATATGTACCTTATATTACATTTTACGCTTATAAAGAAATATTGTGACATTATGTTTATTCTATATTTTTTATTGTCATTTATATAATACTTAATTAAAAAATAATAAATCATGAATATTATCATAAATCTAATCCAACAACATAGCCCCCCTGATTGTCAAATATATGCCAATATTTCGAAAATTAATTAGGTATAAATAATATTGTTAATTGATTTTTATAATTTGCAAATGGATATTTTACTTTGTTGAATTTCACAGCGGCAATTCTAAGAAAAATTATCTTATTATACAGTATTTTTTACTAGATAAAGACTTTAGGGTGTATACTGAAATATGTTAGAATTTTTAATTTGCAGGTGATCATAATCTTTTAACCACATATTATAAAAATATTACTCTGATATTTAAAAAGTTATAAAATTGGATACTCTGCACACCTAGGATTGTAATGTTGACAGTCAATGATCACTTTGATCATTGGTATAAAATTTACATTATTGTTATTAATTATTTCATAATATTATCATAATATACAAGTATACAACTTATAAATTAAATTTAAAAACACTTTAACATTTTATTTACATATTAATAACCAGTCAATAAAAAACATCATATTTTGGTAATGTATCTTTATTTTCAACCTAAAATAAAATATGAATAAATTAGTTCTTTCATAGTATCAAATACAAGTTATAATTTTATAAGCTACAACTTTTCCTAAATAAATTATTTTTCAGTCGACAAGTTTGTTAATAGTGTTTCCAACCACTTTTCCCTTTTCATAATGTTTATTTTAATGTTTAAAAAAATATTATTTCTGTTAGGAAATTAAATTGAACAAAATCCGATTTTATAATATATGTAATAAATATAGATATCAGAAAAATTAATTTAGGTTTATCAATGCGAAACCAATAAATACAATAATTTACTCAAAACACCTTGTTTAGATCAGCAACTCAGAAGTTTATTTTAGATTCTGAGCGGAGCGATGAATGTATTGGTTTTACAATGATGTGTGTTTTTTTTTTTATTTTTTTTTTTAGTTTTTTTTTTTATTTTTTTTTTTATTTTTTTTTTTATTTTTTTTTTTTATTTTTTTTTATTTTTTTTGTGTTGTCATCACGTTTTGGGACAGTAAAAGTGCTTAGATTTTCTTCAATAGTACCTTTTCTGATAGGAAAGTGAATCTAGTTGGTACTTTGGGGGGTCAAAAGTAAACATTTTCCAGTAGTTTCAAAAGTACCGTGAAAAACAAATGGAAAATTAAGGAAAAAACGGGAATTTTTACGCAACATTGATTTTCGATTAAATCGATTTTGGTTTTTAAAAGTCGAAAAACATTTGTAAATACATGAAATTTTACTAGTCACAGAAGTGTTTTATATGCACATACCGTTTTCAAAATATTTGACTTATTTTGAGCTGTTTACAGACATTTTAAATTTTAATCTTTTTGGTTTTTTTTTTTTTTAAAATCAATAACATTTTATTTATTCGTTAAAAATTCTTGAAAATTTAATAGAATGCTCCTAATATATTTTTTCAAAGGCACATGAAAAATATTAAAAATCTGTAGTCACAATTTTTTTTTTTAAGCATTTAAAGTTGAAATTTTGACAAATTACGTAAAAATGACGAAAATTTGCAAATTATTTGGAATTAGAAATTCATAAAAATTTTTCTTTTTAAATCTAAGGTTTTAAATTTTAACACAAGATTTAACGTAAGTTTTTCTACTTTTATCAAAAATAAAATATCTAAAAGCATGTAAAAATAAATTTTTATGAGCGTTTTAAGTTCATAATTTTACAACATTGGTTATTCACTCGATTCTCATGTAGCGTTTTTTCTTATTTGGTTGTAATTCAAAAACGAATAATTGTAGATGCATGAAAATTTCACTAAATGTTTATATATTCTCATTTTCTATACACCATTCAATTTTGAAAATATTTTGATTTGTTTTGAGCTGTTTACAGACATTTTTAGTTTTCAATTTTTTTAGTTTTTTTTTTTATAATTGTCAATAAAATTTTATTTGGTGGGTCAAAAAGTCTGAAAATTTAATACAAGCTTTCTTATATATTGTTACAACATCAGTTGAAAAATTTTAAAAATACATAGGCACGATTTTTTTATAAGCATTTAAAGTTCGAATTTTGACAAAATTTGTCAAAATCTCGAAAATTATAAATCATTGTAATTAAAAAATTATAAAATGTTCAGTTTTTATAACTAAGTGTTGAAAATTTAAAACAAAAATTCTCATAAATAAATCATACTGTAACCAAAAAATCTAAAAAATATATCAACACATTTATTTTTTACAGACATTTTAATTTCAAATTTAGACAAAATTTCATATTTAAACCAAGAATAATGATTTTAGTTATTTTGATATAATTTAAAAATATTATTTGTTGGTATATGAAACTTTTAGAATATATTGTTATATTTTATATACACGCAATGGCATTTTAAAATATAATTTTTTTGAGAAAAATGAATTTAACCAACTATAGTAAATACTAATGCCTATAATACTATAATTAATTAGTTTATTCACAATAATATCATCAAATACATTTAGACTTAGTAAGATATTATAGACTGACTGACCGTCTTCGCTCAGAATCGTTTTTCTTATTCAATGATATTATATCATTGGATAAAAATCTAACACAATCCATTACAGTGACTCACTTGTAACCTACTGTACAGCAGAGCGACATACACTTACCCGCCCTTTTTTATAATATAATACACAAGTTGTCACATTGCAGAATGTAAAATACGTATAGAATAGTACTGTTAGTACTGCCCCCGCGCTATTCCCCGCCTCAATAGTTTTTTATTATTAATCTAAAGCTGAAAATTTTATGTTTTATCATTAGTGGATTGATCAATTAACTATCAATCGATAAAAATAATAACTTGAAATATAATTCATATGATTAAATACACAGATTATTATTTACGATAGAAAAATAAGTAATAACCATAGTTTACCAGCCGGTACTACATTGTACACCTTTCAATTATTACGCATTTTCCTATTATAAAAACAATTTAAATCGATAAATAATTATCGTATTAATATTAAGTGAGGTCTATTGAAATAAGCCTTATATATAACGGAAATATATCATACATGATAAGCCATACGCCCCATAAGTCTTATTGCACCTTAATTTATCAAACCTATTCTAATATTCATTATTCAATAAGTACTTTGTACTTAATAACTTAATAATATTTGGTTACTTCTAAAATTAAATTAAATTAGGTACTTTAAAAAATTAAATAATAGCGTGTCTACGTTGCATTACATAATTGTTGAAGTCTTTAAACTTTAGTGGAGTGACTAAAAAGGCAATCGGTAGTAAATACTATTATACATCTTCTTTTGAACTTGGAAAATCAATTAGATAAAAACTACTCAATACTATACCTACAAATAAATGTATACAACGTTGTAGGTTCCTACCTAAATAAGAATTCTTATGTTGAATTCTCACTGGTTGCAATTGATTGCAACATCGTAAATGTGTTTCTTATTGAAAAATAATTTTGTATATAAATTTATAATATTGGATACATATACTATATACGAAGTGATCCATTTAATTTAAGACACTCATTATAAATGTCTTACGTTGAATCGATCACCATATACACATTGTTTTTATTAAAAACAGCTTATGATAACTTTTATACAATTTAAAAATCATAATACTTCAAACTAAAAACGTAACCATTACATGATTAAAAGTGATTATTTTTGCAGTGAAAATCATCTCAACTATTTAATATTAAAACATAACATAATGTGTCCATTAACGAGAGTCAACTAACCTGCTTACTTGTGAGACGAGTCAACTGCTTGTTCAACTAATTTTCAAATGTCCGATTTAATTGAAATATCAGAATGTCAGAATATTACAAAACCCAACCAATACGTATAAATTGTGTGTTTTTATGCACCTGAACTTATATGAAACGTTATAAGTGGTTACAATTTTAAAGTTACCTATCAAGTTTTCCGTGTGAAAAATTTTAATACTTTACCATTGCAACACAACATCCCTAAGGATTATCCGAGTATGTGTGTATCTGACATTTTGACCTTTGTGTGATTTCGGAGTACAAACTATTTTGGTCAACTAAATCAACTTTAACTCTATTCTATAAGAAAGTAGGTGAAGATGACAGCCACCCTACACTTATAAGTTAAAGTATTGATCGTCCATACAATACAATTAAAAGTTACCTGCCTACTATAGTTATAATGACCAGCTCTAAAGGCTTTTAAGTTTAAGTAGGTTTGTTCAATTTCTAAAAACATTAAAATATGCAACGAAAATAATATTATAACTAAAATATAGGTACCTACTGCAGTATAAATTATTTATACAATCTCACCCTGACATGTAAATCATGAGTACCTACGTCAATTCAGAGTCGAAGCAAGTCGATATTTAGAAAGCACAGCTGCAATATATTGAAGGTTTGTTGTTACGGATGCACATAATGTGCTCTAGTCTTAATAACATTGTGGTTAATATGTGATATCAGTTTCGTCTTACTTGCGGTGGCTAAATATGCCACTTATACTAATTAAAGTACTGCACTACAAGCGTACTAAATGTATATTAAACTATGTCAGTAACGAACATGACACTTACACTTATATTTATTTCCTTCTAAGGCGTTATTATAACAAATAAATGTATAGTCAATAATTATACAGTTGTGTGATTTTACACGCATGCCGTGGCTACCAAGGTTACCAGAGCGATGGCACGGAGTTGGAATTTGTGGCAAATCGGGTTTACGAGTGTGTGTAATGGTCACATTCAGATACCTAGAAACATTGATGACTGCACGTGAATGACAAATTAATACATTTTCCACGCGAAATCAGCACGCTTGTAGATCGTCGTGGTATCTATCGGCGTTGAATTTTCAAATAGTATTCAATTAAAATATTATAATATGTTGGTTACATTGATAATCATTTTTTTTTAATTTAAGATCTTTATGGCCGTTACGGGACAGTTGGCAAGGTGGGTCCGCTGCCCTATAAATACGCCACATAAACTATTACGTTTAAGTGCAGGAAGATTCTTCTTTGTGTATCCAAATTCATTTGGATCTCAGGTGTACGGCGATCATGCATTCGTTTTGTACCTGTGTGTATTATAATATTTACATAATTGTATATTTAATATTATATATAAAATTATAAAG
>JANEHU010001337.1:0-287526 GCA_027563435.1 Nasonovia ribisnigri | reverse complement strand
GTTGAATCAATTTTATGTTGAAATAAAATTAAAGATAAATATATGTTTGTACCAAAAAATTAACGGAGGACTATTTAAAATAAGCTATAATCATCAAGATAAACCATGTATGATTTTCAATATCAATAAGCCCACTGATTTCAGAATGTCTTATAATAAGTAATGAAATAAACTTAAATTTAGCCTAAATAAAAATTAATTTGATTAGATAAAAAAACCACTAATGTAAGTTTAAGCTCTTACGAAATTGATTTCTTTTTTAGTGGTCTTCCTCTTTTAGCCTTTTCAACTGGTGCAGTCACACCTCGCTCAGCTCGTTTTAATAAACAAGTAGGACAATACCAAACAGCACAATCTGGTGGACACTGAATTCCCACACAAACCCTGTAATTTATTTAAATAAGACCAATTATTTTTATTGGTATTATAAAAAACATATATTATACTCACCAATGATACCATGCATCACATCCATCACAACCAACCATTGGACTGCCGTCATCCTGTTTTCCACAAGTTGGACATATCCAAACTTGATTTCCAGCATCATCCTATACAAATATAAAAACAAAATATATAAAACCCTACATATTATAGTAATTTCTATTTATTTAGTTTACATTTTAACAACACTATTTTTATTAATATACAGGGAGTAATTTATAATATTAGAATAAAAAAAAAAAATACAATTATTCTTAATAAATTTAAAAAATATGATATTATATTTTGTATACTAAAATTCAATGTTGTAAAGTTTCAATATATTGCTACATTTTTGTAGGTACTTACAAAGTAAAAAGCTGGGTGCGGTTGAGTTGTAATTTTTTTAGATTTTTTGGTAGTTTTAACCTTATGTTTATTACTTGATGCAACAGAATTTGTAACAGCAGAAGATACAGAGGTATTTGCGGAAGTTGTGGCGGGGATATCGGTATCCACAACAGTACTAGAAGGAAGTACAGATGTTTTTTTTGATTTAGATGGTTTAAGTATGGGTTCAGTAACACTTTCAATTTCTTCTTCTTTTGGTACTAATGGCACAGATGGTAAGGTAGCTGTAGATAATTTTTCTTTGGAGTGTGCTTTAGATTTTATAGTAGATGATTTAACTCGCTCCACTGGTGACTTTTCTTTAGATAAATTGTGTGATTCGTCAATACATTCCACGGGAGATTTATTTTTTACTATAGGCTTGATTACACTAAAACAAAAAAATGTATAAATGTATATTTTAATTTAATTTATAACTAAAGATATCTATTATTCTAACATTTTCCGCTGTACTGATGGAGATGAACTTGAACCATTTGAACCCGGTAACTTGAGCTTTATTTTTGGGACCAATGGGTCTTCTTCTTTCAAAACAGGTTCTGGTTCTTTTTCCTAAAAAAAAAAAGTATCAACTCAAACTATGGTATAAAACTGTAAGATTAAAAAAATTACTTATCAATACTGAGTAAAAATTTATAAAAAAAAATGTAAATAGTTTCGAAAATGCTCTGTGTAACCTCAGTGATGGTAGACTCCAGTTTAGATTCTTCAGAGTCCGCTTTTTCTTTGTTCTTCAATTTTTTCAATAACTTTTCTTTCTTTCTTTCACTTCTTTCTTTTTGTTTAGTTTTGTCTTTTTTGTCTTTTTTCTTTTTAGATTTTATCTTTTCTTTTTTAATCTTTTTGTGCCCTTTTTTGGGCTGAAATTAATAAAAAATATAAATTATAAAATTATAAATTAATCAATAAATATAATATACTTTACTTTAATCTTTTCCGTAGGAACCTTTTTTTTTTCTGAAGTAAGGGTAGATGAAAGTTCGTCAAATTCAGATTTATCAAAATCATCCTCTCCTGGTAAAGGCAAATACATCATAGAAGCAGCTGTATTTGTTTTTTCTAGTATTGGTATAACACTATTAGGAGCAGTATATTTTGGGACCAATGGATTTGAAGCAAGAGATGGTGGTAAAATACTTGGCACAGTTGGCAGGAGACCAGGTACTGTCGGTAGATGACCAAAAAACGAAAATTTCAAAGGGGATGAAAACAGGTCAGAATCATGTTTATTTTTCGACTTTTTATTCCCAACTTTCTTGGTTTTTACGTCTATGCTTTTAGAACTGTCATCACTAGGTATTTTCTGTTTTTTTTTTCGTTTTTTAGATACATTAGAGTTCAATTCTGGTTTGGTATCTTTTATAGATGGTTTATGTACACTATCAGTTTTTTTTGTTTCAACATTTGGTTTTATAAAATCTGGCTTAAATTGCTTCTCCTCAATAATGTCTACCTTTACTTCAGACTTAACCAAAATATCTGAACTGACAATAGTAGAATTTGGCCTAGATATAATCGAGCTATTTAATTTTGAACTCTGGTGTCCCAAACTATCGTTGTTTCTATCATCTTTTACTTTGGATATTTTTTTAAATATATTTAATTTCTGCTTATCAGGTTCCGTTGTCAGTTTTTCACTGTCACACAAAAGGCTTTTTGAGTACTTAGAATGTGCTGCTGATGCTTGAATAGGCTTATCAAATATAGTATTCAGTACACTTAATTTTGATTTATCTTTGATCTTTGGAGGTTTTTTAAGTCGAGGTCCTTGATTAGACTCTCGGATAGCACCAGTTTTTAGTGCTTTAAGTTTTGAAGTTTCTTTCACATTTGCCAGTTTTCTTACTTTAGAATCTTCATTTTTATTATTGTTAATATTATTGCTATTATTACCGTCAGCTATATTTTTTCCCTTTTCTTTAAAATTGTTCAATGTTTTTTGTGATAATTTTTTGCTACGTTGTTGTACATGTTCACCTTTGACTTCTGGTGGGACTGTAGGATAAGAAGACGATGTATGTGATGAATTGACTTTGAAATTAGGAAATGGCATTAATCGTGATTCTGGCAATTTGCCTTCTCGAGACGGTGAAAGATATCCAGATGTTGTCATAACCACACTAGATATCTCTCTGAGTCGTCTGTGAACTACCAGGTTATCTTTCGATGGTCTGAAAAATAAAAACACATTTTCATTACATACGTAAAAAGCAAAAACTATTTTTTATAATCATAACAAACATTTTTTTTTTAGTCATAGAATAATGTTTAATGTTTACCTATCATGTTTGGAAACCTGAGATTCTTGAAAACTTAGCGATTCATTAAAAATTCCTAATGAAGAGCTTGAGTGTGGTGTCTGGCTCCTATCATTTTGCATTGGTCTTTCATCTGCGATAAACAATTATAATTAGACTTTTATGACAAATGCATAGTAATGTATGAAGTAAGGGCACAAATCTAGAAATTTTTAAAGAATATTATCAGAATATTCATTAGCTATTCAAAATGAAAACAAAGATCTTTAATAATGTTTTACCAGATTGTTCAGGATACATTGAAGGAAGATGTTCATGAACATAAACCGGTCTGGTCACAATTTCTCTGCTTCCTGGTTTCATGATATTTAAATTTGATTTTGTTGGTATAGGGAACTTAGGCACTTGATGAGGAAACTCTATAGACCCGACTTGTTTCAAATATCTTATTAAATCTGGTACAGCAACATCTTTATCACGAAATGCCATTTTCACATCATCAATATCTGGCTCTATTGTGTCAGCTGAAAAAAATAAAGTTTTACACTTTAAGATAAAAATGTATGAAATATAAGTATAATTTCTTATAAAATTTGAATTAATGGACATTTGTGATGATTAAAAATTAAATAATATATTTCAAAAAATAAACAGAGAGAAAATAGGTAACTTCTCTCCTGTATACTTTGTTCAGTTAATAAACGTGGACGGATACGGGCACAGAGACATGCAAAAATTCTCATTATGTATACAGATAGTTAATTGGTTAGGGATGACAAACAGTTGTTGTCTGAGTACGGCTCAATAAAAACTGATCGCCGCCAACAACTTATGAAAAGTGTAAAATAATATGTACCATGTCATTGAGGAGTAAGTCTTAGAAATATGTATATTAGATTTGAATTCAATGATAAATGATCGCATACAAAAATGATTCTGAGCAAAGACTGTCAGGCGGTATTACTAAAAATATTTTATATATACTTATATTCCCATTAAAGTAATTTACTTTACTATAAGTATTGCAGCAAGTTGAATATATTTTTACCAAAAACACTACATTTTAAAATACCAATGTTTGTATAAAATATACATTATAAGTAAAGACCAGATTTATGGTTTAAGTTTTTATATATTGTTACTAAGACCATTAAGTCTTATGAGAGTAAAAATGGATGATTTGTTCAATTCTGAATTTATGGGACAAAGTTTTTTTGTGTGTCTGAGAATATGTCATGGGTTATAGAATATATATAGCTTACTAAGCATATTTTGTAATATTTTGTAGTATGTGAGAAAAAAATATTAATTTCAATATTACGGTAGGTACCAGAAAAAATTTTTTTTGTAATTTTGATAAAAAGAAAACAAGCAGTATTATAACTAAAAAGCGGATCTTTAGGTTCTTAAAAGCTTAAAATATGATGCTAATATGCTATAAAAAACCCTAAAATAATCTCTAAATATTCCTTTAACTTGTAAATATGCAGATAATATGCTCTAAAAAAATCCTAAAATATTCTCTAAATATTTCTTAAACTTGTAAATATGCAATAATATGATTTTTTTTCTTTCTTACATAGTTCAATAAAAACAATAAATTACTGTTATGGGAAATTCCTTTGGTAGCAGGTAAATTATTTAAATATAAAAATGTAGTACAGTTCATACATAGGAATATAAATATAATTCAATTATATATAAAAAACAAAATAGTTAAATAAAAACAATGTACAACTTATATGCACCATTCCTTGGTAAAAGATAAATTATTTAAATGGAAAAAATAAATATGAATATTATAAAATTAAATCGTAAGTACGTTAAAATATTAAACTATAAGTCGTTAATATAAAAGTAAAAAAAAAATTTTTATCATAAAATCATTCTTACCACATTATCAGTTGGCAAATACGATAATCTATGGTACAATCACGGACTGAGAGTAACAGAATGACTAATATTACCAATTTATTAATTATAACCTAGTACCTAGATAAATCAATGATTTTTAATATTTATAAATCAAATTTTTTTTTCTGTGAAAAATTCCAACCTGAGAAATTAATAAAATATGCTTTTTTATGAACAATAATTGAATATATTCTAAAATATGAGAAATAGGCTAAATATTCTCTAATGTCCAAAATATGCTAAGCTATGCAAAATTTTTTTTCCTATGAACTCTATCATGGATAGATCGTCCACATTCTTCACCCTCGTAAAGCTACATAAGGCCAATAAAAATATGTAAAAACCTAAAGGTCCGCTCTCTAATTATAACACTTATAAACAACAAGTTGGTTCACTAAATATAGTGGTCAATCTGCAATACTGGCAGTTGTTTTCATATACTAATGAGATCAATGTATGTTAATTGTTTATCAAAAATTCAAATGTCTAAATATTTTGTTTTAAACTTTTGCATTTACGTATTTAATTATGATTGCGTGATTTTTATTTTTTTTAAAGTGTGTATATATCTTTAATAGTGTTAATTAAAGGAATGTTGTAAAAAACAACAACAAAAAACTGCATATTTAAGCAGAATACCTATATCAATGTTTATTGATTATTTTTGTATATTTTTTAAAATTCAAAGAGAATATAACGAGAATATTTTAATGTATTTTATGGAATATTATCATATATATTATCATATTTTAGGTGTTTTAAAAAAATATAAATCCAGTCTTTAGTTATAAGTTTCAAGTAACTACTAATAATAATTTAGAATTATAACAAAATAACTAAAATCGTTATTATTTGTTAAGATATAATAATATCCAAATTTTAATAGATATAAAATTACTATTAAAAGAATTGTGTTTAAATACTTTTAACTTTTTTTGCTACAGTACTTATGAAGAACATTGTATTAAATGTTCAACATTTAGATATAGAAATTGAAGATTTTATAATTTCATAACAACAAAATTATTTGCTAATTTTTATAATTTTGACAAATGTTGTTTCAATTTTACTCTCCTCATGGTTCTATTTATTATTCTATATGGTATTATAAACAGGTGTTTTATTTGATTTGTTGTCAAATTTCTCATAAAATCTTTCCCAGCTATATGGGAGAACCGTAAATAATTTTTGAAAACCACTTTTTTCTTACTATCTAAATCATTTGTACTCAAAATGTTTTTGTTTGCGCCATTTATATATTTTTTTAATTATTCTCAAAACAAAGTATTAGGTACCACCTAGTATAGTAAAAAATAAATTTATACTTTTATAATATTTAATAGGTAATGGGTATTTTACCTACTTCCTACCCACAATACTTTAAGTATAATTTTTGATTTTTGGTTTTTTTGTCCACATAAAAAAGTATGACATTATTGTAGGTTGAGAATGACTGATATTAGTGTATAAAATATTTAGGTACTTAAGTATACCCACCTAAATTTTTTAAATAATTTTTACCAACATTTAGGTAGGTAGATAAATTAAATAACTATTTAATTCCGTCCCTCAATAAAAATATTGGTTATGTACCAGCAGCATTATAGCCATACTAAATAGTTTGTGGGCAGTCGCTCGTATTTGTTATACTACTGTAATAAATACAACAGTAATACAAAGGTTAAAACCAAACTATCCAAGATACTTAAAATCAAGTATTATATCCCAATAAATCAAAAAAAGATTAAGTGTATAGGTAGGTACATATAACAAATTACATATTAATATGTATTCCATGTTTTGTGCTGCAGAATTGACAGCATAAGGAAATAAATACTCACAAATCTCGGAGAATTTTTTAACTGACTGAGCTAGATCTCTGAAATACTCGTACAGTATATCAGTCATCATTTGCAAAGTAGAATTTGACATAGAATGCCAACCAATGTTCGAACATATCTGCGCCACAGAGGTGGTCAATCCTTTCCTGATAAACTCGTCGGTCATGTTGGTGCTCTCAAATTTCGTTCAAAACGACTGTTCGCGATTGATGATGAATGATTTACCGTCAACCGTAGAGATATTGCAGATGTCATCGGGCGAAATTCGAAATCATTGCTGTGTTATAGACGACTGCACAGAAACAAGACAAAAGTCGTCGTCGGTAAACGGCGAAGTGATAATAATGCAAATATCTGCTGATAAACCGGTATGAGTCATTTTACATTAGCAAACACCGCAATAAACATTAGCGTACATTTTTAATTTATTAAACATCGTCGCGCGACGCAGACGGTGGCACCATTTTAGCCGGCGCTCGGACGCCGATCATCGTTTACACTACGTCGAGTGTATTAAAATCGTAGCTACTGGCTACACACAATAAGTGGCGATCGATGATGATGTTGCCCCCCCGTATACCCATTACCCGTGATAACAGATAAGTCGACGAATTGATTAGCTGCTCGCTGCTGGTATGGTAGTTGTGTTATAGTGTAGTACGACGATTTCCCACCAGCCAGTCCCACCCAAAACACTGGTCCTGCACACACATACACAACACTACTATATAGGGCACTAAGCCAGCTATAATCTATGGTTGTATGACATCCAGAGTCGGATAATATCAGAAATTCAGAATATCGACACTCGGACTACTCGTGTACTCGAGACTGGTGTCTCGAAAAACTAACGACATTTTGTAAACCATTCGCCGTTCTTCTATTCGGTCGAAAATTCTTAGTTGGGCATGTTCACGACTCGGCGTTGTTGAATAAAAAAATAACTTAAACATCAAAAACCGTTGACAGAGATCAATAGCCAATCCTCTTGACGTTGACAACCATGTCGTCGCTGAAATGGTTCGAAGGCGATTCGAAAGCAGCACTTCAACAAATGACAAACAGAAATTGCGCATTCTTGATGTATATAGGTATTTATTAATATTATTTATTTTGTGTATTGATCTGAGCACATAAGTACACCGATTTTACACAATTTATTCTACTTATTTATTCATTCTTGCTTTTTGTTTATACTACTCGATCACCCATTAGGTACTATAATAAGATAATTCTATGATAATGTTTCATACATTTCTACTGCCCATGTTTATTCTTAAGCATGAGAATTTATTTTAAATTGCCTACTCATTTAATTTTAAATTTACAACAAACATCTGGTTGTTTTGAATATTAGATATTTTTAATAAAAAAACGCTATTAATATAAATTACAATGTCGACCTGTATTATAAATGATAGCGAAAGATGTTTATTCTAGTATTATCACAGAATTAGTTCTGTAGTATTATCTTTAAATTATTAATAACGCCAAAAAAAAAATAATAAAACAATTAGGTATCTACCTGAAATATTATAATTTATATAATGATTAATGATTTGTATTTTTAGGAAATGGAAATGATGATCTTACAAAGATTTTTGAAGATGCAAATATAATTAAATTGCTGAATAATGAACTAATTGTATGTTATAAAATGGATCCACTAAGCCCAAGTTTTAAAAACTTCAAAGATATTTGTATCCTTTTATTTTTAATAATATTTTAACTCAATATTTTTAATAATTTTGAACTTCGTACCTACGTAAGTTTAATTATTCAAAATGCATTTTATTATTACTTTGTAATGATGTAGCATTGAGTGTCAACAAATAGGGTTGTAGGTGCAATAGGCATATGTGTTGTCTGTCTCACATATATCACATTTTACATTTAGAATAATCTATTTAATTCAGTTGATTTTAATAATAGAATAAATTGATCTGTTTTCAAACTTTCAATCCCAACTTAGGTACTTCAAAAGTAAATTATCCTAAAACGCCTTTGTGGGGCGCTGGATAATATTCTTAAATTTAAGTTTTATAATAGGTCAAGTCTCTTATGTTAAAAACGACAGAGTAAAATGGATTATTCTTCACAAAAAAAGTGTTATGTTAGAACACACTACAACTTAAGAGTGTTGTAATTTTAAATACGTTTTAATATTAGTAATCACTATTTAGGTATTTAGATAAGTTCAGGATCATTTATTCACAAACAATGAATCTTAATTTATAATTTATTGTATACACAATAAATATTTTAAATTGATCAAACAATTCATATTCAATTTTGATTTTAATTTTAGTACCAATTATATTGTGTATGTACCAAGTTCTTGCTACATTAGTATATATAGTTTTATTAATAACACCTTGGTAAAACTAGTATGCGTTAAAACATATGTATATAAATATTCATATAGTATTATTTACTAATTATATTTTATTAATAATATATTTTCATGTACATTATTTACAATTTCACAACTGTAATATTCATTCTTAACCTTATTCTATCAGTCAATAATGTTGTTATTCCATCAATTTATTTACTAGAAAAAAATAATACTCAACAATATATCATAAACAAAAAACAAGACTTAACGAATCCCCATGATATTCAACTGGATTTAAAACGTCAATTGTTGAATGCTATGTGTTGTATTATAAAAGATATTTCCGGTTTGTTAAATATTTTATGTTCTATTTTGCTAGATTAATATTTCAAATTAACAGATGTAAATGTAATTATAGACACAACCAATGTCGATGACAATAAACAGAAATATTTACAATACTTGACTGATATTACTAAAAAGGTAACCTAACTAACACAAAATACTAGTTACTAGATATATTAATATTTATTAAAATTAATAGTTGTTTTTTTTGTTATTTAAATTTTTCACTGTCTTTTTAGGATGTGATGTTACTTTGTATACAATATATTTTCATAATATATTAATATATTAGAATAATGTATGTGTTATTATTCTATTTAAAATGCAAGTTTATTTATTTATATCGAATCTTAAATGATTTAAAAAAGTAATGAGACAACAATTTAACCTAATCACTTGATTAGGTTGTATTATTGTAGAATTATCAGTCGCATGGTTCATCTCCACGCTCCTCTCTCAAAAATACACCACTGATAATAGTTATAAATGTCTAACATTGTCTATGTTTAGTCTATAAATTATGTAACTTTAATACCTTAAAATTGTATTTTGTATTTCAGTTGCCGCTCTTTGATAGTCCAATTATAAATGCTGGTGTCCAAAAAGTTTCAGAAGAAATTAAAAAGTAATTTCTTCTCTTACATAATTTAAAAGTTTATAATATTATCATATTTCAGTTATACTACTATATTATTATATAAAAATTATTATTTATTTATTAATTAATAAGGTTAGGTAATAATTTCTTTTTGCATTGCTCTATAGTCTATTCAAAATGAGATCGGGACACGGCGGCAGCTACTGCGCATAGGCGTGGCTTTGTTCCGCAACGCTGCCCGACGCGTCGCCTCCATTTCAGCCAATCAGCAGGAGGTCTGCGCGCCGCCGACGAAAACCGGTCGCCGCCGTGTCCCGATCTCATTTTGAATAGACTATAGACACTGATGGCTCTATTATTCTAATATTTATTTAACAGTTTTAGAAAATATATTCTTTTTCTTTGTATTCTTTTTAATTTTTTTATTATAAACTAACTATAAACTTATCAACTTAGGTATATTTATAACCTATGTAGTCTATTTAATCTTTATATTTATATAATTATAGACATCACCATAATGTTTAGAAAATATCTTGAACAATTTTTTTAAATCAAGTTTAATAGTAGGTATTATCACTTCTCCATTATAGCTTATAAAAAAGGATTTGTATGTATTATGTTTATGTAAATACATTGATTTGTTTGAATTATTATAGATCTAATGGTGTTGCAAAAATTAAATTCAAAGTTCCGTATAAAAATGCTACAATAGTTAAAGAATTTCAAACAACTTCTACACTCAAAGACATTGCAACTTATATACTAAACAAAGTCAATCTCTCAGGAAGGTATAATAATTGTCTGGATTAGTTCAATCTTTTTTGAAAAATGTAATTGAACTAAAATAAAACATTTATTTTCAGAGGTATAAAATTTATAGCTCATCGGCAATTTACTGATGAAGATTTCAACCAAACATTAGAAACATTAAATTTGTGTCCATCATCAACTATTTATGTACATTTGGATATGGTAAATATAAAAAATGAAAACCATTTTATTATTTTAATGTTGGTTTCATAAAAAATGATTTAACATTTAAATATTTAATGTATCAGTAGAGAGTTATGCTCCCGTAACCATGAATTTATGCAACTCTGCATAAATATTAAATAATATTTTTTATTTGTTTTATATTATTTATCATGTTAATGTAGGAACAATCAAATCAGTGGCTGTACTCCATACTCAATTATCAATCTTGGATTGGAAATGTACTTAATTTTATCATTATCAATCCATTTAATTTAATTCAACATTTTTTAATGAGTTTTGTGGGACCATCACAATCTGTTGAAGCTCCAAGAATGATTAATCATCATAATAAAAATAAAAAACAAAGTGTCAAGTAAGAATAAACATTGCATGACATTTGTTGAAACATAAAAATGAAATGTTTAACAACACAAATTCAAAGAAATCTATTCATTAATTTATTTATACAATTTACTAACATAATCTTTCATATTTACATGCATTAAGTTAATTGGTTTGAATAGATAATTTGGTTTAACCATTCACATGACGGACACTGTGCCGCATACTAGTTGCCTCCAAAAGTCTGAACATTAATTAGTACATGAATTGCGTCCAAATTATATAATAGATACTTCTCGACTAACCCTAATTGCCTCCAAACAGCAGGTTAATAAATGTATAAATGGTCCTTAAACAGTTCCAACGTCAAAATAGATTTGTAGTTTATGACTTGTGTATATTTAATATGATTACACCACTAGACATTAAAACAATATTCTTTTGTATAATATTATGGTTATCAAAACAAGTAACTATGAAATAAGTGTTAACTTAATATTATAAAATTATACAGTGAAACTTCTATTTAACAAAGTTTTCTGTTAGGAAAACGAAATATCTTTATGAACCAAACCTAATTAGCACAAAATTTATTTAAGGAAATTTTCTATCATATAAATTTTATTTGTTGCCCATCAGACATCATAATATAGAAATTTCACTGTACTTATGGCCTATGGGTGCTACTGATGTTTTTAGTATTATATATTTTTAAATATCTAAAAAAAAGTGATCAGCAATTTAAATGAAACCATTATGTCCACCACAATAATAATGATTAAAGATAAATATTATATTGTTGAATCTAAATCAATATTTTAATGTTGTTATACTTTATTATTCTATATCCAATAGATGTTCCTATTAATCTAATTGCTTATAATAATAAAACAATAATATATTATAGACCAGTGGACGGCAACCGGCGGATTGCATGAATATTCCATACGGCCATTATTTTTAAACTAAGACTTAAAGATTTTGATTCTTATAACTTTTTAATTTTTGTGTACAACTTCAGAGTCCAAAAACTTTTTCCGACCACTGTTACAGATAGATTCTTCTATTTATGTGGTATATTTATTTCTTGGGTGAAGTTTTGAGCCACTACTTATTTTTATATAGGAAGCAATTAGTATGAACATTTTTGGGAGGCAACTAGTATATAATTATTATAAACTACCCAATCATCGATGGCAATTAGTATACATAGTAAAGCTTTTAATTATGATAAGGATGGGAGGCAACTAGTGTGATCCAATTTATACTAAGTAAATGCAAAATATATAGTTAAATATATCCATTTAAATAACTGCTTTTTTTGTCATTTAGAAAGTCAACGTATAAATCAGTTTCTAATATCCACCAATTGAATACCAACAACTCTGATGATGATGAAAATAACACATACAATGGAAACTCTACACAACAATTGTAACTTAAATGTCTTGAATAAATTATTGTTATATACATAATACCCATGTGTATAAACAGTTTTACTTTTTTTTTTAAATAGTAATAGATTTGTTTACTAACATTATAAATCAATTTTAATAGTTTATTTACTTTCATTATTCAATATAAGAAAATCTTGATCATATAATAAAATTATTTATATTATTATTATTATATAATGATTGTGTTTGTAGTTTTTCAATTCAAAATATGACGTATGAAAAAGATAGAAGTTAAATGATATGCAATCACTAGTAAAATTAAAAATAACAAACTAATGGTAGAAATAATTATAGCAACAATTTGAATGCCTAAAGTTGCTTCGAAAAAATTAACAATATAATTGTATATAATTGTTCCAATAGTTTTATATTATTTTTACTATAAAATATTGTTAATTGTTAACATTGTCTGGACATTTGAAGTATACACCAATAGTAACTAGCCTGGCATATTGATTGTTAAACTAGTGACATCTCATAATAATATAAACTGTAATATAAATACTTTAAGTATTTAAGTAAAAATTTATTTATAATACAAAAATATAGTTTTATAATAAAAAAATATAGTATTATAATTTAACTAAATTATAAGTGTTTGTAGACACTAAGTTATCACAAAATCAATTGTCAATTTAATAAAAAATATAAAATATTATTGTAGTACAAAAATACACCGATAAAATATAATAAGATTCAGAAATATAGATTTCTATACAACTAATATTAAGGGGGGAGGGGGAAGGCTAGATCTAAAATCATAGTCATTATTTGAGAAAAATTTTGAAAAAAAATACTATAGTATAAATAGTATGTCAACAATTAAGTCAAATCAACTGGTCTCAATTGACGTTCACCGTCAGCTAAAAACACAAGCATGGCACGGTACAGAAGATGGCAGCCTAGTTTACATCGATCGCTGTATAACCATCGTATTGTATTATCGTAATATGTACCACGCTTTTCATTTGTCAGTTTGTCCAATCCAATGGCATCAATCATAGCAGCTTCTCGAATGTGTGCTTCTTTAAAATCTAAATGATGGAATGCTTGTACACAAACCACCCCCAATTTTTCCTTCCATAGGCTCAAAATATACTCCGTCTATATTATAAATATAAGATGTAATACATAATAATTATATTCAATAAACAATTGTACAATAGTACATACTTTTTGACTTTTGTCTTTATTGCTATTTGCGACCCAAGACTGAAATGCTTCATTCATATGGTCATTGGGTCTAGATTTGGTGCCTTTACCAATGTAAAATATTGATCTAATAAATGTTTGCCATATTTCAATGGGATTATTCATCTGATCAGCTCGAGTAGGTAAATTCTTTGTTACACGTGGATCTAATAATAAATATGTAAAAGATGAACCACTCTTGGCGCAAACAATGGATTCCTCCAGAGAACTCCAACTTTTAATAGTTTTCTTCCATGAATTATATTTATTGTCAACTAGAACTTTATTCAACTGGATACTATATGAACCTTTCAAATTAAAAATAAGTAATACTATAAATATATTAATTATAAATATGCAATAACAATAAACATTATACCAGATGAACTATTAATATGCTTATCATCATTCTTAAGTTCTGTTTGCCTTTGTAATAGTCTGGTAAGTTGTCGTACATAAACTTGTTTTGTACTGGGTACTAGTGGTCCTGGAGGATGACCAAACTCCCTAAGGCTTTGACGAACATAATCTGTATCATAATCTTTTGAAATTTCAATTAAACTTCTACTGGACTCGTCTAAGTAAAAACAAAATTCATCATCATGAATAATATTAAATGTATAGGATTTAAGTAAACTACCAATTGTGAAAAGCAAAAACAATATTTATAATTTATACCTGGAGAATTATTAATGTTTGAAACTTCTAGATTGTTTGTTGCAGCGGATGTTCTAAAAATTGAATTGCTAAAAAAAAAAAAATAATATATATAAATCATAAAATATAAATGTATTTTAATAAAATAAATATGAACACTATGAAAAAATTTTGAATGTATAAACATTTTTCTCAAACAATAAAGCTAATGAAAGATATTACTTATTAAGTATATCTATAGAATTTTCAAAATTAAATCATGAAAACTATAAAATAATTTATAATAATTAGAGCTGTGAATGTAATGTACTAAAAAGACCTTTAAAACTGTTGTATAAAATATATTCAAAAATCAAAATATAAAAAGTATAAAATTCTAAGCACAAAATATTTTAAATAATGGCATCACTAAATAAGTATAATGTATAATAAACCAACACATTTATACATTAATATGTATAAGTATCAAGTCATAACAAATAATATTTTTGAATTATAACAAAAAATTATCTAACATTATTATTCATTGTTTAAATATCTAATTTCGTCAACATTTAAAAATTTATTACTATAAAAAAAAAAAAAAATGTGCTTATGTATTTTCTATAATTTTTGTATTTTATGAGGAATACATATTAATTGACTTAGCTATAAAGATTGAAATAGTTATCAAATGTTTGTGATTTTAATGAATTTGGTCAACATTTGAACAAATGGTTTAACAAATAATTCCCTTATGGCTTATTGCCTATTAGCTTGGAAATTACTGAAAAAGTACCAACTAGATTTAATTTCCCATCAGAAACCACACATACTCAAAGTTAAAGATCAAAGTAACTTTTATTGTAAAACGCACATGCACACACAAAAAAATAAATACATTATAGTAAAACCAATACATGAAATAAATTGTTAGTCCCTAATTAAAACTTAGTGTAAAGGAAGCTATGCAGTACAACATGTTAAGAAGAATGTATTTTCCAACAAATTCACAGCCCTAATAGTAATAACTGATAATAAATAAAGTACCTCATTGAGTCATAAATACTTGTCATTGATACGCTTTTTGTAATATCTTCCAATTCAGTGTCAGTTTCATAAGTATCATCATTAAGAATTTGTTGTTCAGAATTTGTATCTGGACATGTAAAAAAACCATCAGAACTCAAACAACTAGATAATCCAGATATATCTGACATCAAGTCACAGTCACTTAGAGACATATTTTCTATCTCACTGAAAATATTTCTTGTTCCCAATCCAATCTCGTCAAGTTCAAATAATTCAGAATCAGACAGTAAATTATTAGATGGAAAGCTTATGTTTTCTATACTTTCAAATTCATCTGTTACACATTTGATTGAACTCAATACAGATCCATCATAATAAAGTTTTGATGGGATATCATTAATGGGTAGTTTATTATGATAGTCTGATGAAACATTTGTATTTAAAACATCGCCAACAGAGTAAGCAGTTGAAGACAATATTATGCATTCATCAATGTTATTGTTTTTTTGACTAATTGAATCAAATGTTATCGATTTAGAAATACTATTTAAACTTTCACCGCTGTTAAGATATCCACTGCTCGTGTGTAATCCGTCTGATTTATCAATTGTTGATTCAGCACCAATGGATGTTTCAGTATTCTGTGCTTTTATAGAATTTTTATATTTCTCTTTAATATATTTTGATTGCATTGCATTGGAGACTTGTTTTTTTAAATTACCTAAAGTAAAAAATGTTTTCAATAATGATAAAATAATCATGTGATTGTATACATAAAAACATAAGAACAAACATTTATTAAAAAGTATTAGTTAACTGTCTTATTAATAACAAATAATATTAAAATGTAGTCTCAATCATTTATAATTGTTTGTTCTCATAAACTTTGTAAAACCATGATTTGTACTTACTCGTATAGTTTGAATGTTTTATGTAAGATTGAAGAGTTGCAAGTGATTCCCATGCACTGAATTTCACAGCATAATTAAATACATTGAGATTATCTTCATCTTTTATGTATGGATTGGGTATAATGTAAGGACTTTTGAGCAAAATTCCAACAACCTGTGAACGATTCCAGGCAACAGCAATATGCAGAACTGTGCGATTTCCTTCACAGCGTACATTAGGATCACCGCCGTTATGCAAAATTAATGAAGTTGCTACTTTTCCAAATGCCAAGTTTTCATGCCCTGCAGCTAAATGAAATGCTGTCATCCCTTCTTCCGGAATGAGAACATTTGGATTGGCTTTGTTCTGAGATAACAAAGTATTGACTTGCCTAAACAAGAATAATAATTTATAATTTAAATGATAAATAGGTACCATTTTACGAAAGCACAGAAATTTAATACATTTAACAGTTTATTTAGTTAGTATGAACCAAACTGTCAAACTATTGCTCAATTAAAAGTCTATGCGATTTGAAGATAGTTCATTGATGTGACGCGGATTGATTGCGTTCACATGTCAATCAAGTCTAAACTTTTTCAACAGATTGTTATTATTTTTAACAAATAACATGTAGGTATGTAATAAAGATACATACTGAATATTACAATCCTCGACAGCATCATACAGCGCTCGAGCCAAATACAAAGTTCTCCATTCGTCGTTCATTATGGCATTCGTCATCGTAGTCGCGGATTGATTAACTGAAAGCCAATTGTTATTTCACTTGTTTCAAACTAGATCTAGTCTCCGCATTAACACGATTTCTGTGAAGTATACTGTCCCGGACATTTGAAATAATATATATAAATACATATATTTATACAAAATGTAAACACAGAACGATAAATAATGTCGGCGACCGGTAATAATAATTACCGTTTTGTTTTAAACTCAGAGATCAAAGTTTATTCAAATCATCGTAATGAATTAGCGATAAAGTACTAATAAAAGAAGCAAGTATTCGATTTCGATCCCACATGAACACGTCTCGTAACGAGTCTATCATTATCACTTATCACAGAAAGTTTGTATTTACTATTTACATTTTATGTTTATCGAGAGTTGAAGAGTTGGCACGGTGTTATCATAAACATAGGTACGACTAGATAATACCACAAAACATAATATTGTGGCGCGGTGCGTACACTCAACAGCTGAAACGCTCTGAGTGTACGTGTCGGCCGGCGTTGCTAGTTCTCGGATGGGTGACCACCCGGATTTTTAGCAACGAATCCTTGTCACACATACAAAAACGTATTTCAACTAACCGTTCCTCGGTCCTCCCCCTACAAAAAAAAAAAACAATCTACAAACAAAAAACAGCTAATGGCCATAGTTACCGGGCTTAAGCTCAATTAAAAAAAAAAAAAAAAAAACATAATATTGTATTGTATTATTTACAATAATTTTGTAGTCAAATCAAGCATTCTAACTAACAATTTTAAATTTTAAGGTTATTTTTTATTTCTTAGAGAATTTCAGGTTTGTTGAGGCATTTTTTATTTTAAGATTTGTACATGCTTTTACACGACTTTTATATAAATTGAACAAACTATAACTATATACAGATAAATAAATAAATTATCTATACCTATGTAAAAAAAAACAGTTTTTCCAGATTAAAGAAGTCCAAAACAATCAGTTCTGCCTGTAAAACTTTTTTAGTATCCTTTAAAATGTATATTATTATATAATAGGCATAACAGATTTATATTATCAATTGTAACGAAATTATAAGAAAAAAGAATATAGTGCATTAAGTACTGTAGCAGGACATAAAAGCATTTTATTCAGGGCACTTTTTTAGTTTTTTTGTGGGGCATTAAAATCAAAGGTGTTATTATTGTGTAATTTACAAAAATTATAATTATTAACAATAATTGTTATATATTATCAGTTTTACTTGATTCTGTGTTTATATTAAGGATAAGTTTTAGGATATTAAAAATTATATCAGAAGTCCAAGTTGTAAGTTTTTAATCAGTTACATATTTTAACTGTGATAATAGATAAACATTGTGTATTAATTTTTATTTAAAAGTCTTAAAATATTTTATAGACAAGTGCTCACAAGAATTTCATAATAATTATTTTTTAAAAAGGCTGTGGGGGGATATATCCCCCTCCACCCAATAATTATGTCACTAGGTAGATCGTATTTTAAACATATTTTTATTAAAATAATAAAACTCATAGGTTACCACTCACCAATATAAGTAAGATATTATTATTTACCTATTTACTATTATACAGTTATATTACTTAAGAGTTAAGAACTATAAATTGTAGGAATAATATTATGTAAAAATAACTTTTTTGTAAACTTACAATTGTGTACTGCTGAAGTAAAAAATTGAGGATATGGTAGCAGCTAGCGAGTTTAGGTCTTATAAATAATAAATACAATACTTATCAGACGTCATAATAACATAATCCGTTGCAAGTATATTTTAAGAGCATATTAGGTGGGATATTTCAAGGTAGATATTATGACAAAATAATAAATGCATTGCAAAAACCTGTTATCAAACAAGAAATTTCAAGTTTTCCTATTAACCGAACATTACTTAGTGTTCTAGACGGCTATACGCTAGTCCACTTCTATTAAAGTGAATATTAGTAGGTACTATTTAGTAGTTATAACTATATCTACCTTCTAGTTAATTAGGTATGCACTACACACTACACTACTATAACCGACCTACTTTATGCCTATATAAATATGTTTATGATTATGATAACTCATTTATTTACAACGACTCAATAATCACATAATATAGATATTAATTATTAATATATTATATTACTATCGGTATTCACACTTTACAACTACCTACATTTCGTTTTAATTCAAGTCTTCCGTTTCCATACTTTGCGGTGGGCATAGATCCAGAGACATAACCTTTCGGCCATCTCTGATATTTTATTATAGGAAGTATTTTCATCTAGTACCTAATTCTAAGTACTAAGTCGCTATATTATATTTGTTGAAATGAAACAAATCATTTGATAGGATTGTGGTTTTTAGTAGCCGTGTACTATCGAGTGTAGTAATTATTATATTTTGTACAAAGCTAGGTAGGTAGGTACCCAGTGGCGTACCCAGGCCCCAGGTGGGGTCTAAGGGGGCTTCAGTCGATTCAGGCCCGATTCGCCGACACCCAATTTGCCGACTACTCGATTCGCCGACGCGGAAACCGGTCTCCCGTAAAAATGGAAAAAGTTCCAATTCGCCGACAAACGTAATTTTATAAAATATAAAAATAATTTTTATGTGGAAATCTAGAATATTACAATCTACAATCAAAATGTTGATAAAACTATTATACTACGATATTATTGGCATTTGTCAGTTGACAGTTAGTAATCATTGCATCGACAGTTGCAACGTCAGTATAGTTATTTAATACGAGTAATATTAAAATGTCGTGGTTTATAATAAATTCTGAGCGTGATGGCAAACTTTTAGTTGTCGATAAATTTATACACCGAGTTGATAGAATACGAGGTTCTAACCACTATTATAAATGTATTGACAATTGTGGAGGTCGAGCAATATACAGAGAAGATTCAGATAATGCTATAATGTCAAAAACGCATGGACATCCGTCGCATGGAATCCAATTGGCTGAACGTGGTTTTCGGAATAAGCTTAAAGTGAGTTTGTTTTAATTTTTCCATTTTTTTCAAAAAGTTTTATACACAGTTAGGTTAAAACGTATGAAATTAATGCCAACGTTACCTAAAAAGCTGTCTGAATTAGATATTGAAGGTGATTGGCGATCAACGAATGATGGAAAAGATTTTCTTTTAGGTATTTATACTAAATTATTTAAATTATTTAATTATATAATATTACTAATAAAAATATTATTACAGGATGTGATGGTACGGATAATAAAATCGTTATATTTGGTACCGAAGGATTTTTACGTCGTCTTTGTTCTGGTAATATAGTTTTTATGGATGGCACATTTAAGTCAGCACCAAAATTATTTACACAACTTTATACCTTACACTGCTTTGTTGTAGGAGTGATGATACCTCTAGTAATTATAATTTTATAAACGTATTTTTATTTAGAATAACGAATAAATCTGAAAATAAAATATATTTTTTAGGCGTACGCATTATTGCCCAATAAAAGTACATCAACATATTCAAGAATGTTTGAAATAATAAAAGGAGCAGCATTAAAAAATGGATTAGAGTTCAATCCTGCTTGTTTCCAAATAGATTTTGAAATTGGAATGATCGTCTCCAATCGGCAGTGCTTTGGTTCTGATACACCTATAAAAGGGTGTTTATATCACTTTGGGCAATCTATTTGGCGTAAAGTTCAAAGTTTGGGATTAGCTTATGATTATACACATGACGATAATATTAAAAGAGTTGTTCGTCGTCTTTGTTCATTAGCCTTAGTTCCGATTGAACAAATTGATAATTGTTGGACAGAAATTCATAGTGAAGCACCACAGTCAGAAAGTAAATATAACTTAATATATAACTTTTTACGTAATTTGTTACAACTATATTAGCAAAACCTAATTTTTTGCCATTATTATTTTAGGTGTGCTGAAATTATTAAATTATTTTAACGAAACCTACTTGGATCCAGATATTTGTCTGTTTAATAGAAATATGTGGAATCATTTTAATACAGATGGAGCAAGGACCATAAACCACCTTGAAGGATGGCATGCAGCTCTTAACAAAGCTGTTGGTAGACCAAAGCCAAACATATTTATTTTAATCAAAGAGCTAAAAACCAACAAACAAACTTTGAGCTTGATCTCATAGCGCAAAAAAACTGCAATCGGCCACAAAAGATGAAAACAAAATACAAAAAATTAGAAGAAAGATTATCATTTGCAAAAGAAAGGTAAAGCGTTTATGACATATAAAAATACATTTTTTTTCTAATAACGTTATAAAATATAATTCTAGGCTACAAAATGGTGCGATTTCTATCTTGGAGTACATGGACGCATAATGTTTCATTTACATTTTTAAAACTTATATAGACTATATATTTTGATAGTTGACTTGAACAATGTTCGTGATTTATAAAAATTTAAAACAGTAAAAAAATAATATTTTTAAGTGTACCTATGTAATTCATTGTCAATGAATGCAAATCGGGATGAAAATTGCATGTCGGCAAATTGGGTGTCGGCAAATCGGGTGTCGGCAAAATGGTGTGTCGGCGAATTGGTTTGTCGGCCAATCGGTACGTCACGCTTCAGTCTCCCCCTATCAGTCGTGTTATTGTATAAATCTTCTTATACTATAAAACGCTAACCCGAGGGCGCTCCCTATGGCGTTTTTCTGCGTTATTTAGTGAACGTCGGACCGTGCGGCGGGTAGAACGAGCGCGCGCCAATGAAAAATCCGGCGTAACCGTCGCCGCGTTATCACCGACGCCTTATCAATTTTATTTACGAGTTTTCGAGAGATATTCGACTTTTTTTTTCGAAAAGTCGAGTTTTACCCCCCTTCGGGGCGACGCGCGGCCCCGCTCGGACCTTATTCGCGTTCCCCGGGAGATTTACACGCCGCCCCGGGCCGCGCTTTATTCGTCTCGACCCTTACTCGGCGGAGATCGCGCGCGAACCGCCCGCCGCCGAAGCGCGCCGTTTGGCCGTTTTTTTTCGTAAAGTCGAGTTTTAACCCACTTTCAAACGTCTCATATCCCCGCTCGCCCCGTATTCGGAATCCCCGCTAAATTTACCGTCGGCGCGCCGCCCCACTTCGATCCCGGCGAGTGCCGCGGGCGAGTAAAACCGACGACAGTAGACCGCGGCGTCGTCATTACTATATTACTACTATATATATATTGGATTTTTTTCCCGTAAATCGCGTTCTCTCCGGGAGAACGCGGCCGAGGACGTCGTCCGCCGTCCGACGCGGCAGACCGCCCGATCCGGGAGACCGCGGGGCGGACGACGGCGTAGCGTTCGCGATTCGCCTCGGCGGCGAGACGCCTTAAGAGGCAGAGATTTCACACCAGTTCTCAACTCGATAGGTAGGTAGGTAGGATTAGGGCGTTAGCTAGGTTATCCGGCGGTGGAGCGTTCGATACCGGCCGCGGCTGATTGTGTAAATTTGCGGCGGCCGTGTTAATTCGAAATCTTTTTTTTTTCGATTTTTTTTTTTAATATATTAAATTAATTCGTTTTAGCCGTCGCCGCGAATTGACGATTCTAAAAGTTTTTATTTATACAAATAAAGTATTGTTACTATGATTTGAAAAAAAACACTCGACTTATATTTTTAAATATTCGTTTGTTTGTTGTTTTTATATCTTATACTGTAAAAATAATGGTTAATTTTCGGTTATTATGTTTTTGATATTAATGTTACATAATTAATATAATAAATTTAGTGTAGCATACAAATACTGCTCCAGATTCTAAATAATACAGTATTAACAAACAAAATAGAACTTTATGTACCTATATTTAATTAAAGTCTGAAAATTAAATTGTATAATAATAATGTGTGACTATATACTATTTGATATAACTTATTATATAGGTAGAGTATTATATGGAACAAACTATTTATATTATAAATAATAAATTAGGTAACACTTGATTTTATTATCTACACCTATACTGTTTAAAAGTTTTTAGGTTAGATGATTGTTTGAGGTAATGTAATTTGGTAATTTAAATTTTATGTATGATACAAAATTGCTGCAGATTCTATATAATACTATAATACTTTATTATAAACTAATAGATCTTCATGTATTTAATTAAATTCTGGCAGTAAAATTTTATAATGATATTGCTATAATATTTGATGAACTAGGTTTATACTATGACTATACTATAGGTAGATATGTTTTATTCATCGTGAGCATAAAATCAAGTTAATTTATAGACAATTGATAAATAACTATATATAATTGATATCCACAGCTATTTGTCAACGCATCTAAGTCAGACAAGGGCTCGATTATGTGGTTAGATAGTAATAAATATATAACATACTATGTACTATGTAGTAGGTACCTACTTGATATGTTACAGTTTATATAAATTTAGTGTAGTATACAAATACTGCTACAGATTCTAAATAATACAATATTCATAAACAAAATAGAACTCTATGTACCTATATTTAATTAAAGTCTGAAAATTAAATTGTATAATGATAATATGTGACTATATACTATTTGATATAACTTATATAGGTAGAGTATTATATGGAACAAACTATTTATATTTTAAATAATAAATTAGGTCACACTTGATTTTATTATCTACACCTATACTGTTTTTAGGTGAGATGGTTGTTTGAGGTAATGTAATTTGGTAATTTAAATGTTATGTATGATACAAAACTGCTGCAAATACTATATAATACAATAATAATTTATTATAAACTAATAAATCTTCATGTATTTAATTAAATTCTGGCAGTTAAATTTTATAATGATATTGCTATACTATTTGATGAACTATGTATATATATAATTAACAATATATAATTATTGGTCGATATGACTATACTATAGGTAGATAGGTTTTATTCATCCTGAGCATAAAATCAAGTTAATTAATAGACAATTGATAAATAACTATATATAATTGATATCCACAGCTATTGGTCAACACATCTAAGTCAGACAAGGGCTCGATTATGTGGTTAAATAGTAATAAATATATAACATACTATGTAGTAGGTACTTGATATATTACATTTTATATAAATTTAGTGTAGCATTCAAATACTGCTACAGATTCTAAATAATATTAATTATGTACCTATAATTAAAGTCTGAAAATTAAATTGTATAATGATAATATGTGTCTATATACTATTTGATATAACTCATATAGGTAGAGTATTATATATTTATATGGAACAAACTATTTATTTATAATATGTATTTATGTGTAGAAATTCCGATTTTTTACCCGTAAATCGCTTTTTCTTCGTTAGAACGCGTCGGAAAACAGTAGACCGCCCGACCCGGGAGTCCACGTGGGACGACGGCGTAGCGTTCGCGATTATCCTCGGTGGCGGCGAGACGCCTTAAGAGACATTTATTTCACTCCGATTCACATCTCAGTGGCTAGGTAGGTAGGATTAGGGCGTTAGGCAGGAAACCCGGCGGTGGAGCGTTCGATACTGACCGTGGCGGCGGATTTGTGTAAATTTGCGGCGGCCGTGTTAATTCGAAATCCTTTTTTTTTCGATTTTTTTTTTTTTATTACGATTCTAAAAGTTTTTATTTATACAAATAATAAAGTATTGTTACTCTGATTAAAGAAAAAACACTCGACTTATATTTTTAAATATTCATTTGTTTGTTGTTCTTATATCTTTCTTATACTATTAAAATAATGGTTAAATGTTTTTGATTTTAATGTTACATAATTAATGCATACAAATACTGCTACAGATTCTAAATAATACAATATTAATAAACAAAATAGAACTTTATGTACCTATATATTTAATTTAAGTCTGAAAATTAAATTGTATAATGATACTATTTGATATAACTTATATACGTAGAGTATTATATGGAACAAACTATTTATTTTAAATAATAAATTAGGTAACACTTGATTTTATTATCTACACCTATACTGTTTAACAGTTTTTAGGTGAGATGATTGTTTGAAGTAATGTAATTTGGTAATTTAAATTTTATGTATGATACAAAACTGCTGCAGATACTATATAATACAATAATTTATTATAAACTACCTAATAGATCTTCATGTATTTAATTAAATTCTGACAATTAAATTTTATAATGATATCGCTATACTATTTGATGAACTAGGTTTATATATAATTAACACAATATGTAATTATTGATCGATACGACTATACTATAGGTAGATAGGTTTTATTCATCGTGAGCATAAAATCAAGTTAATTAATAGACGATTGATAAATAACTATATATAATTGACATCCACAGCTATTTATCAACGCATCTAAGTCAGGCAAGGGCTCGATTATGTGGCTAGATAGTAATAAATATATAACATACTATGTAGTAGGTACTCGATATATTACAGTTTATATAAATTTAGTGTAGCATACAAATACTGCTACAGTGCTACAGATTCTAAATAATACAATATTAATAAACGAAATAGAACTTTATGTACCTATATTTAATTAAAGTCTGAAAATTAAATTGTATAATGATACTATTTGATATAACTTATATAGGTAGAGTATTATATGGAACAAACTATTTATTTTAAATAATAAATTAGGTAACACTTGATTTTATTATCTACACCTATACTGTTTAACATGGGCTGCATTATATGCAATAGTTCTCTAATATATACTACTTGACTAGACACGATAGTTATATAAGACACCTATAAGTATACTCTATGTAGTACTAAATATATTACAGTTTTTAGGTGAGATGATTGTTTGAGGTAATGTAATCTGGTAATTTAAATTTTATGTATGATACAAAACTGCTGCAGATACTATATACCGAATACAATAATAATTGATTATAAACTAATAGATCTTCATGTATTTAATTAAATTCTGGCATTTAAATTTTATAATGATATCACTATACTATTTGATGAACTAGGTTTATATATAATTAACAATATATAATTATTGATCGATATGACTATACTATAGGTAGATAGGTTTTATTCATAATTAGCATAAAATCAAGTTAATTAATAGAAAATTGATAAATAACTATATATAATTGACGCCTTAAGAGGCATTTATTTCACTCCGATTCTCATCTCAGTGTCTAGGTAGGTAGGATTAGGGCGTTAGGCAGGTTACCCGGCGGTGGAGCGTTCGATATCGGCCGCGGCGAATTGTGTAAATTTGCGGTGGCTGTGTTTTATTAGAAATTCTTTTTTTTCGCGAATTATTTATTTTATTATTATATTAATTCTTTTTAGCCGTTGCCGCGTTCTGTTTGAACGATAATTGACGATTCTAAAAGTTTTAAACGTCTCACAGCCCCGCTCGCGACGTATTCGGAATCCCAGCTAAATTACCTAGCATATGTATATATTATTATTACGTATTTATTATGTACCTAATTGTCTTTATTTCAGTATATGTTTATCGGACTACAATAAAACCACACGATATATACACACCGGAAACGTAAAAATATGCGATTTAAGGTTTTAGTACACACGATTTCTACGAATTAACATTTTTAATACAGAATTCGTCGTTGTGTAGAAATGGCTCAAGTGCTATAGATTTATTTGTACATTTCATCTCGATAGGTAGTTAGGTAGGTTAAGGCGTAGGACATGTGTAACACTAAGGTAGGCGGTTCGATACCGGTTGAATTGAATCCGATGGATTGCGGAGGCCGTCTGAATAGCATGGCCGCCCAAAATCTCATTTTTTTTCACGTATTTGTATATTATTATTTTTAAAATGTATATTTTTATGGTTGATATATTACCGCAATAATTAACGTTGTCTGCTATCTGACGCAGTTATATTTCAATTGTGTCATGTTACTGCGTTATGTTAGATTAAGGTAGGTAAACGCATATAATAAACCTATGTATATACATTTATTTTTGTCGCTTTGTCGTTCTAACTTAAACTTTTCTAAATATATAAAAAACTCTATTCTGATGAATAAATAAGGTTTTCAACACTTACATTTCAAACCAGCAACACATATACGCCCGGTGCATGGCCTACCTGACTATCTACTTGCATGCGAGCGACTTAGACTCCCCCTGCATCCGATCCGCCGCAAGCGGATTGTCCGTTCGGGAATCGACTCTCTCCCGAGATGACTGATAGCTAGACACTCAAACTCAGAATCCGATTTTCCGATTTCAACACACACACTCAAGAACCGGACATACACGCCCGGTGCACGGTCTGCGATCCGACGTAGTCGGATTGCCTACCTGACTATCTACTTGCATACGAGCGACTTAGACTCCCACTGCATCCGATCCACCGCAAGCGGATTGTCCGTTCGGGAATCGACTTTCTCCCGAGATGACTGATAGCTAGACACTCAAACTCAGAATCCGAATTCCCGATTTCAACACACACACTCGAGAACCGGACATACACGTCTTCGGATTGCCCGATTGTCGTACGATCGACTTGAATCGCCGGTCGATTTTCAGCGGCCGTGACTTACGACTAGACATTCTTCCGCGTTCAAAAATTACCACCAGACCAGTGCTGCCAACGCGACGATACCCGACGACCCCGCGTTCCCGCCGCAGGCCGGATCGAAAAACGCAGCATCGCCCGAGGTGAATCGACAAAGAGCACCACCGCCCACACAGTCTTTCCGCCGCAGGCGGGATGACAAACGACCGAAGTCTAGTCCTCCTTATATTATAAAACGCTAACCGTGTGGCGCCCCCTAGCTATAGTGGAACGTTGGAACGGAAAACCAAACCCTTGGAGCAAACGCTCAAACGCCGCTCCTTATCGCCGCGCCTTATCACTTTTTGCTGCCGTTTTTCCGATTTCCGATTTTTTTTCCGAAATATCGACTTTTACCCGTTTTTCGGACCTCCCGGCTCTCCGTTCTCGCCTCATTCGCCTTCCCCGCCTCATTTAACGGCCTCCGGTACGTGCGCTTTTTTCGTCACGACCGTTTCTCCGCGGAGATCGCGCGAAAACCGACGCGCCGTCGTCGCGCTTTTCGTTCGAAAAATCGACTTTTACCTGTTTTTTGGACGTCCCACCTCCCCGTTCTCGCCTCATTCGGAATCCCCGCTAAATTTACCGACGGCGCCCGCCCCTACTTCGTTCCCGGCGAGTAAAATCGACGAAAAGAGCCGCCGTAGCGTTTGCGATTCTCCTCGGCGGCGGCGAGACGCCTTAAGAGGCAGAGATTTCACACCAGTTCTCAACTCGATAGGTAGGTAGGTAGGATTAGGGCGTTAGGCAGGTTCCCCGGCGGTGGAGCGTTCGATACCGACCGCGGCGGCGGATTTGTGTAAATTTGCGGCGGCCGTATAAATTCGAAATCTTTTTTTTTCGATTTTTTTTTTTTTTATTACGATTCTAAAAGTTTTTATTTATACAAATAATAAAGTATTGTTACTCTGATTAAAGAAAAAACACTCGACTTATATTTTTAAATATTCATTTGTTTGTTGTTCTTATATCTTTCTTATACTATTAAAATAATGGTTAAATGTTTTTGATTTTAATGTTACATAATTAATGCATACAAATACTGCTACAGATTCTAAATAATACAATATTAATAAACAAAATAGAACTTTATGTACCTATATATTTAATTTAAGTCTGAAAATTAAATCGTATAATGATACTATTTGATATAACTTATATAGGTAGAGTATTATATGGAACAAACTATTTATTTTAAATAATAAATTAGGTAACACTTGATTTTATTATCTACACCTATACTGTTTAACATGGGCTGCATTATATGGGATAGTTCTATAATATATACTTGAATAGACACGATAGTAATATAACGCACCTACAAGTATACTCTATGTAATACTAAATATATTACGGTTTTTAGGTGAGATGATTGTTTGAGGTAATGTAATCTGGTAATTTCAATTTTAGGTATGATACAAAACTGCTGCAGATACTATATAATACAATAATAATTTATTATAAACTAATAGATCTTCATGTATTTAATTAAATTCTGGCAGTTAAATTTTATAATGATATCGCTATACTATTTGATGAACTAGGTTTATACTATGACTATACTATAGGTAGATAGGTTTTATTCATCGTGAGCATAAAATCAAGTTAATTAATAGACAATTGATAAATTACTATATATAATTGACATCCACAGCTATTTATCAACGCATCTAAGTCAGACAAGGGCTCGATTATGTGGTTAGATAGTAATAAATATATAACATACTATGTAGTAAGTACTCGATATATTACAGTTTATATAAATTTAGTGTAGCATACAAATACTGCTACAGATTCTAAATAATACAATATTAATAAACAAAATAGAACTTTATGTACCTATATTTAATTAAAGTCTGAAAATTAAATTGTATAATGATACTATTTGATATAACTTATATAGGTAGAGTATTATATGGAACAAACTATTTATTTTAAATAATAAATTAGGTAACACTTGATTTTATTATCTACACCTATACTGTTTAACATGGGCTGCATTATATGCAATAGTTCTCTAATATATACTACTTGACTAGACACGATAGTTATATAAGACACCTACAAGTATACTCTATGTAGTACTAAATATATTACAGTTTTTAGGTGAGATGATTGTTTGAGGTAATGTAATCTGGTAATTTAAATTTTATGTATGATACAAAACTGCTGCAGATACTATATACCGAATACAATAATAATTGATTATAAACTAATAGATCTTCATGTATTTAATTAAATTCTGGCATTTAAATTTTATAATGATATCACTATACTATTTGATGAACTAGGTTTATATATAATTAACAATATATAATTATTGATCGATATGACTATACTATAGGTAGATAGGTTTTATTCATAATTAGCATAAAATCAAGTTAATTAATAGAAAATTGATAAATAACTATATATAATTGACGCCTTAAGAGGCATTTATTTCACTCCGATTCTCATCTCAGTGTCTAGGTAGGTAGGATTAGGGCGTTAGGCAGGTTACCCGGCGGTGGAGCGTTCGATATCGGCCGCGGCGAATTGTGTAAATTTGTGGTGGCTGTGTTTTATTAGAAATTCTTACTAAAGACTTAGACTCCCCCTGCATCCGATCCGCCGCAAGCGGATTGTCCGTTCGGGAATCGACTCTCTCCCGAGATGACTGATAGCTAGACACTCAAACTCAGAATCCGATTTTCCGATTTCAACACACACACTCAAGAACCGGACATACACGCCCGGTGCACGGTCTGGTCGGATTGCCTACCTGACTATCTACTTGCATACGAGCGATTTAGACTCCCGCTGCATCCGATCCGCCGCAAGCGGAATGTCCGTTCGGGAATCGACTCTCCCCCGAGATGACTGATAGCTAGACACTCAAACTCAGAATCCGATTTTCCGATTTCAACACACACACTCAAGAACCGGACATACACACCCGGTGCACGGTCTGCGATCCGACGTAGTCGGATTGCCTACCTGACTATCTACTTGCATACGAGCGACTTAGACTCCCACTGCATCCGATCCGCCGCAAGCGGATTGTCCGTTCGGGAATCGACTCTCCCCCGAGATGACTGATAGCTAGACACTCAAACTCAGAATCCGATTTTCCGATTTCAACACACACACTCAAGAACCGGACATACACGCCCGGTGCACGGTCTGGTCGGATTGCCTACCTGACTATCTACTTGCATACGAGCGACTTAGACTCCCGCTGCATCCGATCCGCCGCAAGCGGATTGTCCGTTCGGGAATCGACTCTCCCCCGAGATGACTGATAGCTAGACACTCAAACTCAGAATCCGATTTTCCGATTTCAACACACACACTCAAGAACCGGACATACACGCCCGGTGCACGGTCTGGTCGGATTGCCTACCTGACTATCTACTTGCATACGAGCGACTTAGACTCCCACTGCATCCGATCCACCGCAAGCGGATTGTCCGTTCGGGAATCGACTTTCTCCCGAGATGACTGATAGCTAGACACTCAAACTCAGAATCCGAATTCCCGATTTCAACACACACACTCGAGAACCGGACATACACGTCTTCGGATTGCCCGATTGTCGTACGATCGACTTGAATCGCCGGTCGATTTTCAGCGGCCGTGACTTACGACTAGACATTCTACCGCGTTCAAAAATTACCACCAGACCAGTGCTGCCAACGCGACGATACCCGACGACCCCGCGTTCCCGCCGCAGGCCGGATCGAAAAACCCAGCATCGCCCGAGGTGAATCGACAAAGAGCACCACCGCCCACACAGTCTTTCCGCCGCAGGCGGGATGACAAACGACCGAAGTCTAGTCTTATATAATAAAAGGCAAAGAACAAACCATGATATTTCTACAAAAAGTTTTGAACTTAGATGAAACATTTTACGTAGTATTAATTATTTATTATTTATTCAGCCCCCCACCCCATTGAAAAATCCTGGGTATGCCACTGTAGGTACCTAGCTATTATAAATATTGTTTTACCCTATATGGCTATAGTATTATTAAATGTGGGTATTAGTGAATTACCTATATATTATGTAGATCAGAGCTTGCGCTAACGTGCAGTTGTACATACAATGTGCAGTTCTAAATTAAAATGTGCAGTTCTTATTTAAATGTTGTGCAGTTCATAAAAAAATACTCGAATTTTAATTCTATAGGTCTATGAGCTTATAATATAGATAACATTTAACATTTGTGTTCTGCAAATATTAGAAATTATGATTAAAACATTGAAATAAATAAATATTTATTTATGAATATTGAATATCAAAAGATTAAATCTATGGTTTAAGTCTTTAAGGTAAATTGTGGTTATATATGATTGAGATCCTAATATGTCAATTGTGAAATGTATGAACAGCAAAAAATATAGAGTATAGTAACAAGAAAAAAGTCTATGCAACAAAATTTGTTCAGTGGTGCGTTTCCAGAGGCTAAAAATAAAAAGCACTAAATTGAGAGTATCGACTCTGATGAAGAGGTCGACATGGAAAAAAAAAAGCATTTTGAATGAGATTAATATTAATTGTAGTTATTAAAAATATAATTAAAGGAAATGATCATTAATTTGAATTGGTACCTATTTTAGGTACCTATATTGAATATTGAAAACGAATGTTCGATAGATTTACCTCATAAAAAATCGACTAAATTAAGGCAATTTTTGACGATTTATAATCCTATATAATAATTATAATATATATATATATATATATATATATATATATAACTATTATATCGAGTTTATCACCATTAGTATACATATTAACGTGTGCAGTGTGCATGATATCACAGTTTGAAAATAAATTATCTTAAAAGTTATGCAATAAATAGCTTATAGGTAGTATACCTAGTATCTACCTAATTAAGATTTTACGAATGTAATATAAATGATTGTCTACCTAATAAATTATAATTGTCTGGCAATTCTATAATTGTATTAACTATAATTAACAAACAATAATATTATAATTTATAAAGTAGACGTATTACGTACCCACAAACACTCATGGTAAATATTAATGTAAAATGTATCTGAGGGCTTTACGTGGGGCCGTATTAAGAGAGCGAGGCGAGCAATGCATATGCCCTGGTCAAAATCTGAGAGGGTGCATAATTTTAGAAATTTAAATTAAGTATGGACATTATAATTACCTTATTATAATTTTTTATATGAATGGATTTATTATACATTTGTATGTCATCACACATTACTTTTAAAACTTACTATCATCTTCAGTAGAAATATATTAAATATATTAAATAGATATAAATCGAATTTCTATTGAAATCATTTTATTTTAATTACAGTTAAATATAAAATATAATACACGCAGTCTCGTCTTGTCTGCCTTACCACTCAAGTAAATATATACCTACTATAGTATACTACTTTCTTCATTTTATCTTTTAGTGTTGCATCAAATAAAACCAACTGTGCGTCAAGCACCTTACCCTAAGGTAACCTAAGTTTCAAAATTTTTATTTTTAATTAAGTTAAATATGTTTTTAGTTGACTATTACACAATAGATTATAAATTATAATAATTAAAACTGGTCACCGCTACAGTCCGTGCAATCCAAGGTCAAACTTATTGTCTCTTATAATATATCGTCGTTCATTTAAGTTGGCGAAATGTTCTATTATTTTAATTTTTAGTTATATATACATTTCTTAGTTTTAATTTTATCTATATTCGAAATAGCAATGTTTGATAGTCGACCTTGACTCATTGAATTGCTTATAAGTTATAAGTAACTTTTGATAAGCTTCAATTTAGAAAACGTCACATGATGCAACAAGTAATTACTTGTGATAACTTGTTACATTAATGTAAAATAAATTAGATAAATTAAGGTTGCACTTAAAATATTACAATATAGGTACCTAGTCATATTTAAAAATGTATTAATTCAATTGTTCGATGATTTTAACTTTGGAAATATTTATTACTCTCATTGAGAGTAATTACCGGGTTAAATCTGAGCTCATATCGTTTTTGTATAGTTGGTTAAAATCATATGAAGCTTATGTTCTAAAATTTTCAGATAAATTAACTAGCGTAATTGGTTGTAAAGAATCAAAGTTTTCAGTAATCTATATATTTCTTTGAATACATGAAATCTATTAGAAAGTGGAAAAAGAACAATAACAATATTACAAGTAAACAAAACGAACTTTAAAGTTTAAAGTTCTCTTGTATTCCGTAACATTTAATCTACTATCACTAACTTCGTAGTTCGTCAAAACTCGAAATGTTTATATACCAAATTTACAACGATATTCATGGTAATAAAATAATTATTACAACTATTAGTATATTTAAATATAAGTTTTGTTCTCTAATCTCTTCGTAATAAATTATCTATGTTGCCTTGAAATTTTAAATACTGTAATTAGTTTATACAATTGGAGGAAACCAATATGAGGTTTAACCATTAATAGTTATTTAAATTGTTTGCATGCTATTTTATTATACATACCTATCGTATTTATAAAAATCAGCGTTCTTTAGAATTAAGTTTGTGATCCAAAAAACAAAATGGCACATGTGCATTATTTTTTACAGGTATAGGTACCGTGTTAACTGTTAACATGATACAAAGGTATATTTATTTCACACTGGTTGTTTAAAATGAATAAAGATGTACCTATGTACCCAAGTTGCTGTTAGTGGAGGTACAATTTTAATATGATAGATATCCTTAGTCATAGATATAACAAATTAAATATAATAAAATACTACTCCAAAAATATTATTCGTGGGTACTTGAAACTTCTCAAGTATATTATAATATACAAAATGTGATAATATGCATATAATATTAATTCAATTTAATAAGCGGCTACCGTATTAATAATAACAACATAAAATATTCTTGGCAGACAAACCATCTCCGCTCAGAATCGTTTTTCGTATACTATCATATTATATCTTTGAATTCAAATTTTGCGCCATCCATTACACTTGTAACCTACTGTACAGCAGAGCAACATCCACTTATACCCCCTTTTAAACTTAGTAAGTTGGTAAAATGTAAATAGTATTATTAACTCCAGAATAAATACTTAATATTAGAAATTATAATTATTTATAGTTTAGAATCCGCAAAATGCATCTACTACTGATTTCAAATAATATTATATTAATGTATATATATTATGAATTATGATTAACTATCATTGTTCATTAGATTGTTTCCACTTTACATTACTTTTTCATTTAATTTTTAAATTTTCCCGGTAAATACCAGTTATTTTCGTCAAAACAATTTTTTTTCGGAAATTTGAAATGAATAGAATTTTTTCCATTTACCCAAAAAAAACCCCGAGTGATGGAGATGTGTTACGAAAACTTGCAGTGCAGTAGTGCACTAATACCTATATTCAGACCAGAATGATTTATTTATTTCAACAACTTGAGAACATATTAATGACTCTTACGATCTAACAAATATTCATCTCCAAATTGTAAATGTAGGATGTAAACTTAAAGCTGTAGAATGTCTTTATATGCATATACCTATACAGCCGAAAAAAGTAGTACTAAAGGAAATTGCTCATAATGACCACTCAGCATCAACATATTTTACTGTATCTTATATTAATAGGCTGAGAAAAAATATAAATAAAGCCCGTAAAAGTGCTGTTAATTAAATGTTAATCCTTGTTGTTTAAACGTTAATTCTGTTATCAATATTATTTATTCCTATTGTTATTTTATCATTATACTTTATCACTCTCAATTTGTTCGATTGACCTAGTGCGGTTACAACGAGATATGTGAGGTTATGTTATTATTTTTTAGTCATGTATTGTGCCCTGTACGTTTCGTAATACTTTTATACATTATTCAATACAGTCCGCTGATGCCGCAAAGAGCAAAGGCACGTTTTTTACCTTACTATAATGCGTTTTTACTTTTTACCTATTTGCCCAACATTTTTGGTCCTAACGGGCTCGGATCACAGTATCATAAGTTCATTGATATAACGCGTCGCGTACGTTGTGCGTCGCGTTCGTATTCTCAGTAAAATCGTCATAGTGCGTTGCGTTACATCGTTCGTCGCGTCCGTATCCGTTGCCGAAACATCATAGTGCAAAATGGATAAATTACAAAGACAGCTCCTCAACAAGAAGAAGTTAATCGAAAAGAAACGAAGTACACATACTAAAGATCTGATCGAAACATTAAGTGAATTCATCATAAAAACACAATTAGCTCTGCTTGAAGAGGCGTTTACATCATACACGAGTACTTATGAGGAGTTGAGCGGTCTAGATGAAGATGATAAACAACAAGGGCACATGGATGAGCTAATTGAAGTGTCTGATACATATGTTACATTGAAAGCCGATTTTTTGGAATCATTGTCTAATAGAACGGTCGATGAAAACAAACAAACCATTCAACAGAACATTCGACTACCACCAATCAACTTACCACAATTTGGAGGTAGTTTTGAAGAATGGTATTCATTCAAAGATCAATTTGAAACGATGGTACATAAGAACAAACACATAAACAACACCGAGAAAATGTACTATTTGAAGACAAGTTTAATAGGACAAGCTGCTACAGTGATATCATCACTGTCGTCGGATGCAACTAATTACATAGAAGCTTGGAAGTCTGTAATAAGTAGATATGACAACAAGTATTTGGTGTTTCAAATACACATGCATCATTTGTTCTCACAACCAGCTGCTCAGCAGGAGTCTGCAATTGCATTAAAAAACCTAATTGACTGCACCAAGAAACATGTAAGAGCGATACACGCATTGGGACGCCCTACCATGCATTGGGATGACGTACTCGTTCATCTTGTGTCTACAAAGCTGCCACCTGAGATGAGGAAAACATGGGAAATTGAGTCAACCAGCTATTCTAATTTTCCCACGTGGCACAATTTGAGTGAGTTCATAGAGAATCGAGTTCATGCTCTTGAGGTCATGCAGTTTAGGCATGGTTCTGGTAAGCCAAAGACAACATCAAAAACTGTTTCACATGCTACTGTGGTGAGACAACAGGATCATAAGCAATCTTGTCAAGTATGTTCAGCGCCACATAGCATATACAAATGTTCTATGTTTATGAAAGCTAGTGTCGAAGAACGACGATCATTAGCTCAAAAGTTATCACTTTGTTGGAACTGTCTGCGTCCTGGTCATCAGAAAAAACAATGTACTATGGATAAAGTGTGTAAGGTGTGTCAAGCCAAACACCATACGTTGTTACATTTACTTGAATCCACAGTAGACGATAGTGACGTGAACACACCTTCGGTACCATCATCTACTGTTGAAACAATAGCAGCCCATGGAACATCACGTTCATTGGCTCTGTCATCAGTACTTTTGTCCACTGCATTGGTGCGTGTCCATGGAGCTAACGGACTAAGTGAGCTGTGTCGTGCGCTGTTGGACTCTGCTTCACAGTCCCACTTTATTACCCACTCGTTAGCTGCCCGATTGGGTCTAGAACGACGTAGCTCTACCATTGTAGTGGGAGGGATCTCCAATGCCAAGACTAAGGTAACTGAAGTAACGTCATTTCGCATATCATCTCGCCTCACTGATATTGACTATACGTTAGATGCACTCATTGCCCCGTGTGTCACTGTGGATTTACCTACCACCAAGTTGAACGTGGATCAATGGTCACACATACAAAACGTCGCGCTGGCTGATCCACAATTCCATACACCTAGAAAGATTGATCTACTCATTGGTGCTGAGTTCTTTATGGATATTGTACAAGATGGTAAGATACGTGGACCGATCGACGGCAGTCCTATGTTACAAAACTCCACCCTTGGTTGGATCGTGTGTGGTGGTCACTTTTCACAACCCAACTGCCATTTAAGTGTCAAGCAGTCAAGCAGTGCTCCTTGTTATGTTGTGTCCTGCCATTCATCTACATCATTGGAAACAACAATCAAAAACTTTTGGGAACTTGAAGAAGTTCCACGACTTACTGTTATGTCACCTGATGAACAGGCATGCGAAGACCATTATGTCGGTACTCATGCCAGAAACGCAGATGGTCGTTACGTACTGCGTTTGCCATTCAAAAACCCAGTCGTAACCAACAACTCATACTGGCTTGCACTTCAGCGCTTAAAGAAGGTTGAATGTTTTTTGTCAAAAAACCCAAATATCGCAGGACAGTATCGTGACTTTATGCTGGACTACGAACAGTCGCATCATATGGAGAAGGTACTACCTCAGGATGAACAGCAGCCACTCGTGTTCATTCCACACCATCACATATGTCGACCATCAAGCACCACAACAAAGCTACGGGTAGTTTTTGACGGATCGAGTGTTATGAGCCACGGTCGGTCACTCAACGACCATCTACATAAGGGTCAAAAATTACAACGCAATATTGTGAGTGTCCTCATAAACTTTAGATTTTCACGATTTGTCTTCAGCGCCGATATCAAACAAATGTTCAGGCAAATTCTGGTGCACCCTGACGACAGGAAGTATCAGTGTATACTATGGCGTGCTGACCCATCTGATCCGATTCAACAATATCGACTCAATACTATCACCTATGGCCTCGTGACATCACCCTATCAAGCCATCCGGACACTACGTCAGTTAGCTGATGACGAGGCGGCTTCACATCCCACAGCATCACACGTTCTACGTCACGACTTTTATGTTGATGAGGTCATGACTGGACGTGATTCTGCAGACGCGTTAGTCGAGCTACAACAGGAACTCATAAGTCTATTAAATCGAGGTGGACTATCGCTACGAAAGTGGGCTAGTAATTGTTCTTCCTTGTTCAGGGCGTTCCAGCCGAACATTGTGTCATGCGACTGCCATTGCAGGACCACCTGGAGATGGACATTAAGCTCTTGGGTGTGTCATACAATGCGACAAAGGATACGTTTTCCATTCAGACAGACGCGACCAAGGCAGCACAACAGCTAACCAAAAGACAACTCCTAGGTGAGGTAGCCCGTGTTTACGATCCTTGTGGGTGGTTGGCTCCCTTGGTGGTCGTGTCAAAACTCATATTACAAATGTTGTGGAAAGAAAAAGTTGCGTGGGATGAAAAGGTTTCGGGAGACTTGACCTCCATGTGGAATGCACACCGTCTGTCATACACCCACTTGGACACATTCGACATACCACGCTACATCAACCTCTCATCACTGCCGGTCATCTCGTACACCTTGCACGGGTTTTGTGATAGCTCTGAACTTGCGTATGCCGCCGTTGTCTATGTTAGTGCCACAGCTGACATCTGCACTACTACTCTGTTGGCGTCCAAAACACGAGTGGCTCCACTAAAAAAAATATCAGTTCCTCGACTCGAACTGTGTGGTGCTCTCCTACTCGCTCAACTTGTCCACGAGCTAGTGCCAACACTGCACGTTCAATTAACCCGTGTGTACTTGTGGAGTGACTCCACCATTGCGCTCCATTGGATCGCCAGCGAACCGTATAGATGGACCACATTTGTAGCAAATCGCGTCACTCAGATACAGCAGCTCGTACCAGATGCCACTTGGAAACACGTTCGATCTGGTGACAACCCTGCAGACGTCGCGTCAAGAGGCTTGACAGGTGACCAACTAATCCAATGTGACCTGTGGTGGCACGGACCGACCTGGCTGCCTGATCAAGATAGTTGGCCCAACAGTACTCCTCTGCTGACTACATCAACTGTGCCAGAGGAACGTTCAGTGTCTACTACTGCCGCACCAACTGTCGTGACCTCTGATATTATAACCAACAGTACTCCTCTGCTGACTACATCAACTGTGCCAGAGGAACGTTCAGTGTCTACTACTGCCGCACCAACTGTCGTGACCTCTGATATTATAACCAGGTACTCCGACTATGATCGTTTATTACGCATCACCTCTTATCTCTTACGGTTCATGAAAAACTGCCGAACGAGCGCTGAGAACCGGGTCCACGGATTCATCAGTGTGCCTGAGATGAAGCAGGCATTGCAATATTGGCTCAGATCTGCGCAGGAACTAGAATTCTCTGCTGAGCTGAATGATCTACGCCAGAACACCGTGTTGAAATCCACCAGTACATTAAAAAGTCTAAATCCGTTTCTAGATTCAGCCGGTCTTCTTCGAGTTGGTGGTCGCTTGAGTCAGTCTGATCTACCATATGACCATAAACACCCCATCATCCTACCCAAGAGGCATCATCTAACACTGTTGATTGTCAGGCGCGAGCACATCCTCAACCTACACTCTGGTCTGAACGTCACCATGGCTGTTCTACGTGGACGTTATTGGATCATACATGGACGTAGTACAATCAAACGGATCATCCATCAATGTGTACGCTGCTATCGCTTTCGGCCACTCAAAAACGAACAGATGATGGCTGATCTACCACCCTCACGCATCACCGTATCAAAACCCTTCAGACAATGTGGAGTTGACTATGCTGGGCCGTTTACTACGCGCTTGCCGCGAGGCCGCACGCGTGTTTACACCAAGAGCTACCTAGCACTCTTCGTCTGCCTTGTTACAAAGGCTGTTCATCTCGAGGTGGTAAGTGATTTAAGTACAGAAGCATTTCTTGCAACATTGCGCCGATTTGTATCCCGACGTGGGTACCCTTCCATCATAATGAGTGACAATGGGACAAACTTTGTTGGTGCCAACAACACACTGCGTGAACTGTACACATTCCTTCGGTCTACAAATGTACAAGACAAGGTAAGCGGTTACTGTTTACAACGTGAGATGACCTGGCAGTTCATACCACCAGCTGCCCCACATATGGGTGGCATATGGGAGGCCAACATCAAGTCCTGCAAGTCTATTTTGAAGCGCATCACTGGCCATCAGGTCTACACGCACGAAGAACTTGAGACACTGTTCTGCCAGATTGAGGCGATCCTGAATTCCAGACCACTGTGTGCTATGTCGATGGACTCTAGTGATTACTCTGCACTTACACCTGGACACTTCTTGATTGGAGAACCTTTGCTTGCTGTGCCCAGTCTTGATTATCTCACCACACCCTGTAACCGTCTTAACCGCTGGAAGTTACTCCAACAGCAGCAACAGCAATTCTGGCGACAGTGGTCTTCCGAATACCTCAACACTCTACAACAACGCCTCAAATGGCGTACACCACAGTCTAACCTGCAAGTGGACGATCTTGTCGTGGTCAAGGACGACAACACCTCACCTCTTCAATGGACATTGGCTAGAGTCATCGCCACACATCCAAGCACACATGACAACCTGGTGAGAGTTGTCACCATCCGCACTGCAGATTCCACTTACAAGAGGCCCATTACCAAACTTCTCAAGTTACCTCTAGAATCTTAGTTAATCCTAGTTACCTGAACATTTTCTCTCTTTTTTTGAGACTGACGCTCAAGGCGGGCGGTGTTAATTAAATGTTAATCCTTGTTGTTTAAACGTTAATTCTGTTATCAATATTATTTATTCCTATTGTTATTTTATCATTATACTTTATCACTCTCAATTTGTTCGATTGACCTAGTGCGGTTACAACGAGATCTGTGAGGTTATGTTATTATTTTTTAGTCATGTATTGTGCCCTGTACGTTTCGTAATACTTTTATACATTATTCAATACAGTCCGCTGATGCCGCAAAGAGCAAAGGCACGTTTTTTACCTTACTATAATGCGTTTTTACTTTTTACCTATTTGCCCAACAAGTGTCCTTCTTTTTTGAATCAAATGTTCACTTTACATGGATATTGAAAATTGGACATTTTATTTACTAAAGTTATTGTAAAGTGAAACACACTTGGTTTTCCGTCATCACCAGAAAAGGTTACTGCATTTGGCATTGTATTTCACGATTTTATTATTAAACTATTTTTTTTTGATAACAGATTTCAAAATAGTAATTTAAATTTAAATTTAATATTTCAACATGTGATAAAAAATTGTATTTTTTGGTGGAAAATGTTTGTAATACCTAAAAATTACAAACTATATTAACAGATAATGATAATACACACACAGTCAACGCAATCTTCATAGGCCATTAATATAGAGCTAGGATTTTGACTTTTCGTATTTATGATTTTAGCTACCTAGTTGATAAAAATCTTTAAATATTTTTTTACGGATATTCAGCATATTTTTATTAGAAGTACATATCAACAACGGGTTTTTCGGTTTCACTGCATATTTGTGTTCATAAACGTGCGGTGTCTGATTAACATTTCAACTTACAGCATGTAGGTTACAACAATGTAATGGATACTTATTATAACATTTAGTTGTGGTTTAAAACAACGTAGCATAATAAAAATAAAAATGTTTATTCTTACATTTTCATAATATGGCTTACACCATTTGTAACTATTTATCATTTTGGCTTACGAAGTGAAAATAAAAGAATAATGTTAAAAATGTACCTATAATGATTAAATCGTAATGCGTGGGTTATGACAGTTGGTTAAACACGAGCGAAAAATTAATTTAATTTAAACAAGTTCCTTTGGATTTTGATTAACTTAACTAAATTTATTTCTTAATCAACGTGAAATTCACAAATTAATTTTTATTTTTAAGAAGTAAGTTAAGTTGATTAATTTTTTTTTTAATTTTACTATTTCAATCTATTTCGTTTTCATGTCAAAAAATATCTAACGTGAATGTTTAAAGTCAAAATTTTTATATTTTCCCAATCTAACTTATATGGAAATACTGTATAATAAAGTATAAACACTATAGTCTATAATTCAGTTTTGGGCTGGAAAAAAATGAAGTAGGTAGGTACGCTAGCGTTGTATAAAAAAATTAACTTTTAACTTTTAACTTTTTGTTTTTGGTGCATATTAACGTACCTTAACTGAGGTAAAAAAAATCATTAACTTGCCTAGCTTTGATATTTTGTTCTATTCAATTTTATAATTTGTTGATTAAACATCTTATTAAAATTTACATTTTGTAGATCAGATCGATTTGTTTTTATAGAAAGGTAGTTAACATAGATTAATAATTCATTCAACAACAAATTTGTACCTTTTGTTAACTCTTTACCCGGACCCTCTCGATCCGAAGGGATTTGGTGGGTGGGGTCCTTGTGGGGTCACTGACACGACTGCCGAGTATTGGCGCGATCGGACAACTGAGTTCCGATTTCTCTTCAAGTCCCTTGAAAAGGGTTGTGCCCCCCAGGGTTCAATCAGGGTTTTTTGTTAAGCATTTAAAATTCAAATTTTGGCAAAATTTATCAAACTTAAAATTTAAAAATTATTTTGGAGTTAAAATGTATTAAATGTTCAACTTTAGTAACTAAAGACAATTTAAGACAAGGTTCCATATAAATACTAAATAGATAAATAAATTACTTTGTTCACAATATTATCATCAAGTGTATTTAGTAATATATAATAGGCTGACTGACCGTCTTCGCTCAGGTTACAGAGACTCACTTGTAACCTACCTAGGTACTGACTTACTGTACAGCAGAGCGACACCCACTCGTCGACCTTTTTTTTTACTTTTAATTGTTCAAAGATCAGTCATTATTAATAATAGCTATAACAATTCAGAGTAGGTATGTGGTATAAATGGTATAATATAATATGTTACTGCTAATATTGAATTGTGTATAATGTAAATTATGATAATAATTTATTTTTGACTGTATCCAGTATCTGTAACACTACAAAAAGAGAATGGGTAGGTACATTTTGTACCTAGCAGTATTGTGAATAAATATTTTACATTATTATGTTCTCAGCCATGATCTAAAATAAGGCTGATAATCAAAAATATTGCAGTGTATATTAATGTAGGTGGGTAACTAGAAAATATTATTGTAGATAAGCATTGATAATAAAAACTAATTTAAATAAATTGATGGAAGCTAATCAAAAGAAAACTTAACTCGACGGGCAGTAAAAACAAATTTCAGAATTAATAAATATTACCATCCTACAGAAATAGGTAACAGAATTTCAGTAAGAACCTGTAATAAACATTAGACAGAGGTAAAACTGATAAATTTTTTTTTATTTTTGTAATTTTTATTCAAAATAAGGAATATAATGAATTAGGAAATAAAAATTGAACATTAATATACATGATAAAAACAATCAGTTTAATGTGTATTATGTCTGTTAGCTATGTTAAAAAATCAAAGATATCAGAAATGTAATAAAATCTTTAAGAAAAATACCTATTGTGCAATCATTAAAATATACGGTGGTCAGGGGTATAATAAATTATGATACAAAAGTATGTAAATGTAAACCCACCGGCATACTATGGAATTCTAGGTATCACAATAATAAAAATTTTGATATTTAAAAATTATCTCTATAATAAAATTGTCTTTCTTTTTTTAATGTATAATTATTATTACTCTAAGTTTATAAGCCACTGTTTAGGTCATGTTGTACGTCATGTCAATTTTATCTGGGTAATGTTGATCTTACTCGGACATTGGATATAATATAACATATGTAGTAATATTCTCACTTAGTTTTATACCGTTATTGTTGGTTTTTACTCTTAGTATTGCTCTTGGCAGTAAGATATTTTCATAATACTTGGTTAAAATACCAAGTACCTTGGTCATGATTACCTTGATAAAAAAGGGTTGTTTAACACTCTTCTACATAAACAAATTATTTTAATAATACAATATGATCTTAACTCTCAATTTTTGCCAAAATTAATTTTAGTTTTTATGATTTTATTTAGTATTCATTTTGGCTGCTATAAAAACACTATAATATAAATACTGAATATTTTTATTTTACATTAATTAATTGTTTTAATGTTAAAACATTAATTCTAAAAATAAAATAGAACAAAGAAAACAAATATAATACTAGGTATTTAATAATTGGTTCATTTTTAAATTAATTTTTAATACAAAATAAATATAATGTAAAAAAAGTTTATTTATATACCTATAATATTTTAAATACATATATTTAATAAAAATAATTTATACCCTCGCTGAATAATCAGGGATTATTTCTGAAGGTAGTAATGGAATAGCTGTGGGTACAGGTTTGATTTGGTGCGGTGACTTATGTAGATTAAATGAATGATTTGATTGAATAGCCTCCTGATAATTGATTTCATTTGTTATTTGAGTGCTTTCACATACAACATCAGGTAATGGTGCTTTCATTTGAATCTTTGAAACACAAATATCAAAATAAATATGTATTTAATAATACAAATATAAATGACTTACATTGACAGGAATGATGGGTTTATTTAATATATTTCTTTTATCCAGTTTTATAATTGTATTGGTTGTGAGTAATGGTGCTTTCATTTGAATCTATTGAATACAAACATCAAAATAAATACGTATATAGTAATAAAAATATAAATTACTTACATTTGCGGGATACTTTAATGTATTTCTTTTATAACTCTTCATAATTGTATTAATCGGTCTTGTAAGCAGACTATTTATTATTGGATACTTTGACGCCGGAGACTCATCTGGTTTTAATCCACATTTTAATCCTCGTAGTATGCCAACTGGAAGAATAGCACGTTCACGTGGTGATGACGCGATTGGAATATCTTGTGGAATAACCATCAGGTTTCTAGGGCTCTTCCAAATTGCACGTTTTATTCTATTTGATTTTATTGCTGAAAGTTTTGCATCTTTCTCAACCACAAGTACATCTACATTTAATTTAAACTGCATTTTCGAAGCAGGATTACTGTTCAACGGAGTTGTTGTTCTTGGAGATGGATCCAAAAATGTTGGAATATTCCTACTTAAATCAGTGGACATTGAAGTAGATGAAATTATCTTAGTACCATTGTTATATTGAGTACATATATTATTTTCATTGCTTAACCTTAAATTCATAGTTTTTAGATTGTTTACAGATAAATCAATGGATGCTAAAGTAGAAGGTTCACAGCCCTCAATTTTTTTGTTGCATTGAGTCAAACTTGATTGACCATTTAACATATTTGGACTTGAAGCTTTCATATCTGGTGGACTGTCTACAGTTAAATCAATGTACATAGGAGTAGACTCCATTATTTTAGATTTAGTTTTCTTAATATCTGTGCTATATTGTGTTGAAATTGTTTTTTGATTACTTAACGGATAAGAGCTTAATCCTGAAGTTGTTATAACCTGTGGATTGTTTACAGTTAAATCAATGTACATAGGAGTAGACTCCATTATTTTAGATTTAGTTTTCTTAATATCTGTGCTATATTGTGTTGAAATTGTTTTTTGATTACTTAACGGATAAGAGCTTAATCCTGAAGTTGTTATAACCTGTGGATTTTTTACATTTATATCAATGGACGCTGAAGTGGAAGGTTCATTAGACTTAATAACTTTGGGTTGGGCCACCTCAATAGCTGTATTGTACTGAGTGAAATTTGGACTTAATCTTGAAGCTGTCATAACTTGTGGGCTGTCTACATTTAGATCAATGAATGTTGAAAAAGCAGGTTCATTAAAATCATTAACTAAAGATTTAGATATACTTGTATCACTCTGAACTAAATTAATTTTTTGGCTATTTAATGATTTCGGGCTTACTCTTGAAGCTTTTTGAATATTAAACAGTGGAATATAAGGTTCATTTGTCTCAATTGTTTTAAATTGAGTCATCTTAATACCAGAGTCCGATTGAGTCAAATTGTTTTTTTTAGTATAAAATGATTTTGAGCTTATTCTTGAAACTGTTGTATCTGGTGGAATATGTACATCCAAATCTTCAAAATTTAGAACAGAAGAATGTTTAGTTTTTATTATCTTAGCCTTAGCTCTTGAAATACATGTATCAGATTTAGTTAGATTTCTGTTTTCACTTTTTAGAGAATGTTGGTATAATTTTGGAGTTTTGAAGTTTTCTGGTGTAATATTGTCTTTCAAGTCTGCAGTAACTGGAGCAAAAAAATGTACAATTATTTTATTTTTAGTTTTCTTAAATCTTATGTAAGTGTGAGTTATTTTTATGCAAGATAGTTTGATTTACCTTTTTTGTTTATACCCGCATTGTGTTCTTTCTCTCCAACTCCAATATTTGTACATAATGTTATATCCTATAACACAATGAAGACAATTTTAAGTATAACATTAAATTTAAAAGAATAGTTAGCTAGTAAAATTGTATATATTTTTATCGTTATCCACTTTAAAAAGTAAAGTAAATCATTAAAATTAAATAAAATTAAAATTATTATTTTCTAAAATATAAGTTGGGATTAACAGTGGAAACATTTTGTTATGTTTTAGTTAGGTACAGACTCTGGTTTTTTGTCCAAAAACAGTCCGTATATTACACCATTCAGTATCGGAGACTTTAGAATTTTTTACACCTAAAAATACCTATTGTTATAAAAGCACCTATGCTTATATACATGTATAAGAAACTAATATTGATAGGAAATAATAGAGATAAAAAAAATAGTAGGTATAAAACAAATGAATAAAATAATTTGATCTTTAATTTATGAGATAGAGAGTAATCAAGCAGACGAAAAAAACTCTAGACTGTAATATACGTTACAATATATATAATAATATTGTTTTTATTTTTATTGAAAATGTAAATAAAGAGAGTTGAAATTTACCATTTGATTTTGATTTTGAATACTGATATGTCTTGTATTTCCATCAAATCTTGTATGTTCTAATGTTTTCATTTTAAATGCCAAACATTCATACTTTAATTTCCATTTAAGGTTACGGCCTTTAGATTTCTGAATATCTAATTTAGTTCTAGTATTCTGACGTGACATCTGAGTATACACTTTGTTAAATAAAATACTTTCTAGAACCTACAATATTAATTAGTATTATTAATTAAATATGTTCGCAATGCAACAAAATGTATTACCTTCATTCCTGTCAAAGGATCACTCAATTTTTTTAAAACTGCGGGCCAATTTTCTTTACAATACATCAATGTCACATCATCTTGGACCAAATTAACATCATTGGTCATATTATAAGGCTCTTCATCATGATAATGTATCAAAATATTTTCATCCTTATTTATATTTCTAACCAATGAGTTTTTTCTCTCACGAGTAAGAATATTAGTAGTTAACATATTTTTATTTTGACAGGTATTACTAGTCAAAGTATTTTTATCATTATTTATATCACTAGTCAAAGTATTTTCATCTTTTTTTTTACTACTATTCGATGCATTTTTTTCTTTGCGGTAATGAGTATTAATAGTTAATGTATTTATTTCATTATGTGTATTACTAGTCAAAGTATTTTTATCCTTATTTATATTCCTAATCAATGAGTTTTTTTTACTGCGAGTGAGAATATTAGTAGTTGATGTCTTTATTTTTTTATGCTTATTATTAGTCAAAGTATGTTTGTCTTCATTTATATTAGTAGTTGATGTCTTTATTTTTTTATGCTTATTATTAGTCAAAGTATGTTTGTCTTCATTTATATCAGTAGTTAATGTATTTTCATTTTTATTTATATTACTAATCAATGCATTCTTTTTACTACGAGTGAGAATATTAGTAGTTGATGTCTTTTTTTTTTTATACGTATAACTAGTCAAAGTATTTTTATCTTCATGTGTATTACTTGTCAATGTATTTTTATCTTTATTTATATTACTAATCAATGAGTTTTTTCTTTTGCGAGTAAGAATATTAGTATTTAATGTATTTATATTTTTATGTGTATTACTAGTCTTTTTATTTTCGTTTATATTACTAGTTAGTATATTTTCATCTTTATTTATGTTACTAATCAATGATTTTTTTTCTATGTGAGCATGAGTAACTGTTAATGGAACATTTTCTTCATGAGTATTGCTATTTAGAGTGTTTTTATCTTTGTTTATATTACTTGTTAAAGTATTTTCATCTTTATTAATATTACAAATGGATGAATTTTTTACTTTATGATTATGTGCATTACTAGTCAATGTCTTTTTATTTTCATTTATATTATTAGTTAGTGTATTTTCATCTTTATTAATATTACTAATTAATAAATGTTGTTCCTTGTTAATATGAGTATTAGTAGTTAACGGAATTAATTCCCCATCTGTATTACATGTCAATGTATTTTTATCATTATTTATATCACTAATCAATGAGTTTTTTTTATTGCTAGTAAGAATATTAGAAGTTAATGGAATTTTTTCTTTATGGGTATTACTAGTCAAGGTATTTTCATCTTTACTTATATTACTTACCAATAAATGTTGTTCTTTGTTAGTATGAGTATTAGTAGTTAACGGAATTATTTCAGCATGTGTATTACATGTCAATGTATTTTTATCTTTATTTATATCACTAATCAATGAGTTTTTTTTATTGCGAGTAAGAATATTAGTAGTTAATGGAATTTTTTCTTTATGTGTATTACTAGTCAAGGTATTTTCATCTTTATTTATCTTACTTATCAATAAATGTTGTTCTTGTTGAGTATGAGTAATAGTAGTTAACGGAATTTTTTCTTCATGAGTATTACTATTAAAAATGTTTTTATCTTTGTTTATATTACTTGTTAGTGTATTTTCATCATTATTTATATTAATCTTCAAAGAATGTTTTTCTTTGTGAGTATGAGTATTAGTAGTTAACGGAATTATTTCCACATGTGTATTACTTGTCAATGTATTTTTATCTTTATTTATATTACTAATCATTGAGTTTTTTCTCTTGCGAGTAAGAATATTAGTATTTAACGTATTTATTTTTTTATGTGCATTACTAGTCAAGGTCTTTTTATTTTCATTTATATTATTAGTTAGTGTATTTTCAACTTTATTTATGTTACTAATCAATGATTTTTTTTCTTTGTTAGTATGAGTAATAGTAGTTAACGGAATTTTTTCTTCATGAGTATTATTACTATTTAAAATGTTTTTATTTTTGTTTATATTACTTGTTAAAGTATTTTCATCTTTATTAATATTACAAATGGATGAATTTTTTTCTTTGTGATTATAAGTATTAGTTAATGGAATTTTTTCTTCATATGAATTACTAGTGAAAGTATTTTTATCTTTATTTATATCACTAATCAATGAGTTTTTTTTATTGCGAGTAAGAATATTACTAGTTAATGGAATTTTTTCTTTATGTGTGTTACTAGTCAAGGTATTTTCATCTTTATTTATATTATTACTTATCAATAAATGTTGTTTTTTGTTAGTATGAGTATTAGTATTTAACGGAATTATTTCTGCAAGTGTATTACTATTCAAATTATTTTTATTATTGTTTATATAACTAGTCAAAGCATTTTCATCTTTATTTGTATGACTATTCAACACATTTTTTTCTTTTTGATTATGAGTATTAGTAGTTAATGTAATTATTTCTTTTTGTGTACAACTAGTCAAAGTAATTGTATCGTTGTTTATATTACTAGTTAAAGTATATTCATCCTTATTTGAATTACTAACCAATGAATTTTTTTCTTTGTGAGTATGAGTGTTAGTAGTTAACGGAATTATTTCCGCATATGTACTACTATTCAAAGTATTTTTATCATCATTTATAGTACTAATAATTGAGTTATTTTCTTTTTGAGTACTATTAGTTGTTACCATAATTATTTCTTTCTGTAGATTACTAGTCAAATAATTTGCATCATTGTTTATATTACTAATTAAAGCATTTTCATCTATACTTATAGTACTAATCAATGCATTTTTTGCTTTGAGAGTATGAGTGTCATTAGTTAACGTATTTATTTCTTTATGTGTATTACTAGTCAAAGTATTTTTATCTATTTTTATACTACTATTCGATGCATTTTTTTCTTTGTGACAATGAGTATTAATAGTTAATGTATTTATTTCTTCATGTGTATTACCAGTTGATGGATTCATTTCTTTGTTTATATTACTAATCAAAGAATTTTTTTCCTTGCAAGTGTTAATAGTTTCACTATTTATTTCTTTGTTTGTGTTGGTAGTCGAAGTACTTTTTTCTTTATCTGTATTTGTAAGCAAAGTACATTCATTCTTTTGTCCATGATTATCCTTGTTCTTACTAACAATCAAGTTTTGTTTTTTTGGCAATATTTCCTTATGAACTTGATTAAAATTGTTGATCTTGTCATTGAAAGAAAAACAGCTTATACTATTCTCTGTAATATCATTTTTTTCAATATTCTTGTCAATCTAAAAAACAGTTTAATTTATATTTATGTTTATGATCAATAAAATATATATATCAATATAGACAAATTACAAAACAGTTCAGTGTTAATTCATTATTTTTATAATACATGGAAAACTAACTACTTATATTTAAATGATTGTTACTTAAATACAAGACATTTATTTATTAATGCACATAGATTAAAAATGAGTGATGGATTTTCCTTTAGTCAAAATAATAAAATAGTTAACTTAAATTAAACTTAAAGAGTACAAGTTATATATAAAATATATTAAGTTATTGGTAAACAGCATATCAAGTATTTATGAACCAATTTAGTTAGCCAATTTATAAAGAAACCATAAATGGGCTTTTACTTCATTATTGTTTAATATTTCAGCTTTAATAGTTATTAATATTTAATAATGGGATGGACAATTTACCATTATTGTTCTGATTCTTTGAGGTTGTCTCAATATCAATTTATTTAATTATTTTTGACACTATTTTATGTACAAACAACTTAAGTCAAATATACTCTATTAACTATCATGTATGGATGTGACAGTTTTAGATTTGACTTGGAAAAATAAACAAATTATGGTAAAATTAATCAATTAGACAGTTGTTATTATGTAGGTAGTTTTAAACTATATTATTGTCTTTGTATATTTTAATAAACCATAGCAATTGGCACAATTTTATTTTACAATAACAATAACATAATATTATTTAAGTATTAATATTTAAATAAATATAATATTTAGGTAATTAAAAAAATTATAATTAGGTATAGAATTATGTTTTATTACATAGATAGTAATTTTATTCCTACAAACTTCAGGCCTTACACATAAACAAAAAATGTACTAAACCACCACAATAGTACCAATTTATATCAGTAAAAGTATTAGAAAAAAATATATAGTATAAATATATTTATCAATTATCATCTATATAAATGATTAAAATGTTAAACTACCTTACAAACGTGCCAGAAGTCATTCTTGTTTTTTTAAAGTTTTAAATAAATTAAATAATATATTAATAAATTAAACTTTTTATTTTAAAATGAAAGCAATTTAATGACATTGTTAAAATTCAAGTTATTTTTATACTGAAATTACAGTAACTGTAATTATATGAACATAATATGCAGCTATAACATATTTAATAGTAACAATACAAGAACAAGTTTTTATTTTTTACCCTCTAAAAAAATATACATTTATTACATGCAATTTAAAAAATAAATAACTGAATGTAAATTTAAATAACTTACTTGTTTTTGTTTAGATGTATTTCTTATAATTTTGTTTGGACATTCGAAATTGTAACTTATATCACTTAAGTTTTTATTTTTGATTATTTGTTCAAATTTATCCGTGTATCTATCTTCATAATCAGGATCAAGTGGATTAATAAAAAAAACTTGATTCATAGAAGCACAAAATCTAGCAAGTGTATTGTTATAAATAGGTATCTCAGGTATATTGTCTTCATCAATATTAATGTCAGCATAACCATTCTTAGGGTTAAATATTGCACTGTTCTTAGCTGTATCATCTTCATTAAAATTAAGTTCAGCATAACCATTTTTTGGTTTAAACATGGTATGATTCCTAAAAAAAATTTTAATAAATAAAATGATCAAACATGCCTCAATCTTTTAAATTAATTTCTATAATGTTTCATAAAAAAAAACATTAATAAAAATTAACAACAAAATTTAATTTTATGGGAAGGCGATTTTTTGTTACTATACATATTATTATTATCTACTATTATTAATCTACCGAAATATTTTTGATTCTGAGAATAGCGATATATGTATTGATTCTACAATAATGTGTTATTTTTGGCTGCAGAGACACTTTTATAGTAGAAAAAATGCTTCAATCTATAACTCAAATATATTTTCTGATAGGAAAGTGAATTTAGTTGGTACATTAAAAAGACAAGAGTAAGCCAGTTCCCAGTACTTATTTTAATAGTAAGGACAAACAAAAAAAACTAGGCAACCATTCTACTATGCAGTAGGTGTCGAATGTATCTCGTTATTAAGTAAGTCAGTATAATGTATATGTGTTAATATATAATATATTTTTTAGATTTTTTGATTATATGATGACGTACTACATAAGAGAAATCTTGGAGTAAATCGTTAATCCTTAGATAGCTATAAGATTTTTATAAAATTCAACAATAAAATAATTCTCAAATTTTCCTGAATTTAGACTTATATTGAACTTAAAGTTTAAATGTTTATAAAAAATATTGTGTCCTTGTATATATTTATACTGCAATAATGCAATATTAACAACTTAAAGGGAACCTTTTATCAATTTTTTGAGCAATTTTATGAGCAAAAATGTATTTAGCGATATTTTGTTGTAATTCAAAAACAAATATCAGTAGATATCTGAAATTTTTGCCAAAATGTTTACAACAGCATTTTATATGTATAATGCAACTTTTTCAATATTTTGAATTTTCTGAGCTATTGATTAACATTTCAAATTTTTTCAGTTTATATTTTTAAGTTTTGTTAACATTTTGCAAGGTAAAATGCTTGAAAAATTAAAATAAGATTCCATTAGTTATTATTAGTGTAATTTGGTACTGGTTTGTTCTATACTTATATCCCCACCCAGTTGCTTAAAAACTTTATTGTTCGCCACTGATATATTTCAAAAAAAAAATGTATACTTAATGATATATTAATATTAATTTAAGTTTCTGAAATTTACATCAAGCACTTGTGTTAACAAGTCTTATAGATTAATGATCATAAAAATAACTGAAATCAATATATATATAAATGAAAACGTGGGTGTGTCCTTTATGCACTCATAAACGGCTGGACCGATTGAAATTTGGTACAGGGATAGATTAGATCTCCAGAAAGAAGATGGGCTAATTTAAAAAAAGTGGTAAATTCCAACCTAGAGAGGTACTCAAACAGAGATTATGAGAATTACGATGGAAATTTTTGTTTGTAAATGGTTGCTATTGGTTTTAATAATAATTATTATTAATAAAGCGATATGGTAGTTGGCACAGTGGACCTTCTATATATTTTAGTACAGAATGTCTGTTTTGCATTATATTGTTCTATATATGTATTGTAATAATCCACCATAGGTTGAATTAAGTAAAAACGACAAACTTAGTATAACTTTGATACTTTAGAGTTAAATTATACACTTCCGTACAAACTACACTGTGTCTGCGATCTACCACATGTATATTGCCTACCTGATAATATAATGCTGTGAATCTCATGGAAAACGCCGGTCGAGATGGCTTTACATTAAAATAAGGGTTAAAATATAATATAATTTATACATAATAATACAAAATTAATTTTGGTTTTTGATGTAACTCTAAAACAAATGACCGTTCATGAAATTATTCACTGGTTGTTTAAATTAGCATTTTTTATACATTCTAATATTTTGATTTGTTTTGAACTGTTTACAGACATTTTCAATTTTTTTTCTTTCTATGAATGCCAATAAAATTTTATTTATTGGGTCAAAAAGCTTGAAAGTTGAATAAAAGAATTAAAAATGCTTTTGCAGTTTTTTTTTATAAGCATTTAAAGTTCAATTTCTGACAACATTTTTCAAATATAAAATCTAAACATTTAAAGCAAGGTTTCACGTTAGTAGGTTATTCTGTAACCAAAAAATCTTTTAAATATAAACATACAATTTTTATTTATAGTTATTTTATGTTCAAATTTCGACAAAATTACATATTAAATAACCAAGAATAACAATTTTAGTTATTTTGAAATTTTATAATATTAGTTCAGTTTACAAGCTACTGTATTAATAATAAGTAATAATACCAAACCATCCGGGTTTCTAAATATTACATGTGTACAATTTGGTGCCAATTTAAAAAACTAGTTGAGTTTTATAATACATAAGCGTCATTAAGATTACAACCGGACTATCTATTAAAATCTATACATCTGTCATTTCGGTTTTGCTTTAAAATATTGTAAATGGGTTTTTGTCAAAATCAATCAAGGATTTTTTTTAATATATTATAAGCTTCGACCATACACTATACATGAAAATAACAATTTTAGTTTTTATGTCATAATTCAACTGTAGAAAGTAGAATCATCCCATTGTTACTAGATTATATATTTGTATATTTTGTAGGTATTTGAAATTTTCACTTAATGTTTTTATTTTATTATTTTCTATACACGGAAATTGAAAATTTTCAAAATATTTTGACTCATTTTGATCAATTACCTAATAGAAATTTTCATATTTTCTAGTTTTTTTTCTACAAATGTCAATATATTTCTAAATTTACTTATCTAGACACCTAATGAACAACAGATTAGTACCCACTTGCCTACTTATATATAATATTAGTGTGGGGGGGGGGGCACTACTTTGTGATTTATCTTAAATATTATGAATATATATCCCCCCACAATGAAAATTCTTGTCTAGACCACTGTTAAACTCATTGATTTTTTTTCAAAATATTTAGATTAATTTTAAGTCATAACCTTTTTATACTATAGGCACAAAGTTCTAAAGTAAGTCAGTAGGTATTAACTAAAAAATTTATAGCAATAATATATGATATAAATATTAAATATACTATTATAATATGTAATAATATAATAAATCCGATTTTTTCTGACAAAAATAATTCAATTTACTGTATTACTAATTACAGTAAAATAAATTGCTATAATAGCAATATAAATATAACATAAAATATACTTATAACTAAGTAATAACTAATAATAGCTGAAAGACAGTCTCTGCTCAGAATCTTTTTTCATATGCAATGAATTCAAATTTAACTGTACATTCATTAGTCACTGACAATTACTTAGAAAACAGTTTATTTAGCATACTTGAATATATTTTGAATATTTTACCTATTTTTCATTATTCAGAATATATAACATGATTTTCTGTAAAAAAAAAAATCACATTTGTTTAATTCCTGAATAAGGATTTTGTATAGTAAAAAAATCATACAAAATGTCTAGTATTTGTTTGTTATTAAATTGGTAATGTTAGTCACTTATTTACTCTAAGTATGATATAATGATATGAATCCGGCTTTCATGTATCTATAGTAAATTACCACTATGATAATAATCCACAATAATGTTTCAAACCAAATATCTTATAATTTATCAATATATGAAAAAACTATTAGTTCAATTGTTTTGACATTCTTCATTTTTGTAAAACTAAAGTCCATTATTATCCATAGTCTAAAATTACAATAAAATGTATAACTTTTAAACAACAAATAAATCCTCTTATTTATTAAGTAATTTCAAAATGTAGTGTTGGTACGTAAATAATACTAATAGGTAATTTATTTATTTTTTGCTGACCAATATTGCAAGTAGGTTTTAATATTATTAATAGGGGGTAAGCCTAAAATATTGTATAAAATATAAAATATAATATTCAATTGTGTTAAAATATAACCAGACTAAAAATATTTGCCGGCTTTCTATTATAATCTATTTGTCGTTTCAGTTTTGTTTCGAAATATTCTCAATTGTTTTTAGTCAAAATCAATCCAGGATTTTTTTTAATATATAAACCTCAACCATACACATTTCCTCTTATAGCTAATAGCTGTTAGGTAGGTACTCAATCTTATACTTCTATAGAATAGTTGTATTAGCCTAAATGACAAAATATATTATAATATAGAAAATTGAATCCAATATCAAAATCACTATTTTATTATCTGTAACCAATTGGCCAAGCTATACATAAATTAAAAAATATAAAGGTCATAAATACTCATAATATCCAACAGATAAAATATTCAGGAATAACCAAAGAATAGAATAAAATAACCTAACCTAGTAACATATCCAAATAATTTTTTTTTTTATGGGTTTACACTATATTGCAGTGGACATAATAAGTAAGTTCAAATTTATTTATTATAATAATAAAAATGGATATAAATATTATACATTTTAGTTGATCTTATTTATTATTGCCGATTTATTGCTCTACATCTATCATTATCCTTATTAATGTATAATATAATATTTTTTTTACACTATATATTTTTATATTTAATTACCTAGTTGTTGGAACTCAACACCAAATGATAAGTAAATAAATAATAGCAGTTATAGGTATGTCTTAAATTTAACCAATTAGTGAAATAAAAAAATACTTTAAGTTCAAATCGAGGGCAGAATGAATGAATTAAAAATATTTTTAATAAATATAATACATAAATTTATAAAATAATTACCTATAAAGTTACTTTCACATAGTGTAAAAATATATATATTTATGTTGTAAGTAGTTGTTTTAATTGTTTAGGTTTATATTTTCTATAAATACAACATTTATAACTTTTATAATATTACATTTATAGCAGTAGATGATAATGTGATATTAATGGGTAGAAAGTAATCTTTTAGGTGGCATACAATAGGCAAACATAAAAGAATATAGTGATCTTAAAGCTGAAGCAAAAGGTAATATTGTACTTTACTAATATAGGAATTTCATTAATTAGGCATAAGACAGTATAATTTATCAAATGACAATTTTTTTTTGCTGTAGTTTTTAAATTATATTTGATATAAAAATATCATTGAATTGTTTGTTTGTATTATTAACAGTTATTTATATTAAAACAGTTTTCAATTATGTATAGGTACAATAATATTACCTTAAATGTTTTATTGATTCCTGTATAGTTAAATATAATGGTAAGTCGCTGAATTATAAATGATAAGGCAGTAAGGCACATTGTGCTATTATGTCTTTACATTGGTCAATTATAAAATCAAATTTGCACATATATTCTGTGCAAATGAACTAAGTGAAACTCATACGTATAATAATATGGCAGCAATATTAAACAATAGAACAGTGGTCCACGAAATAAAATCATCACTAAGAAGTAACCGAACTAAGACAGAAAACTGTGCAAAAATATAACTAGTATAAGTTGAAAATGTGGCAGTAAGGTAAGGTATTTTTCCAAAGTTTTTGGACAATATTTTATCTACTATTTTGTGCACAATTATAATCAGTATACAAGCAATTAATATATCATGAAATGTTAAAATAATATTCAAGCATAATAACATATTATATAAAATATTAAGATAATATAAAGATAATCTATTTCATAAAGTAATACTTTTAAAGATGTTACCTATTTTAACAAATTGTAACCAAACTATGATTTTAGATCATAAATTAATACATTTCGAAAAATTGCATACAAGATGTAGGTATTTAATATCTAGATACAATTTGTAGATTGTTTAAAAATGTAAATATAAAACGTAATTTATTAAATACCGATAATTCAAATTTGAAGTCGCCAATAATTGGAATATTGCTAACCTGACCTACATATTTAAGCCATTGTCATACAAAACTAATATACTTGATTTGTTCAAATAATATTGAATACAACTTATAGTGATGTCCATCTCTAGTAAACCAAATGGGTATTTCATGAATAAACTGTACTTGAAAATTATAATTTATTATTTTAATATAATACATAACTGTGATACACGACTAGTTTTAGAGTAATAAATAAGGTGCAATAATTGAAGACAACTAAATTGGAATCAATATTTCATTTGAGATGATAGAGTTATTTTTTATTGGAAAGAAAAATTTCACTGACTACCTATTCATTTTTTTATAAACAAATTGGTCGTTACACAAATATTGTATTATATAGTATAAAGAAAAATATTATTATTAACGGTGTTTTGAATCAAGTAAAAAAAAAACCAGGATAATATTATAATATACTGTGTTCTGAGAAATACTCTTAAAATTCGAAGCAGAAAATGATAATATCATAACATAGCACAATAATGTTATCAATATTCTTAATTGATAATTTCGACACCAAGATTGTGGGGAATTAATGGTCCAAAGTAACCCCCTGTCGCAACACTATGGAGGTACAATAATTAAATTAAATGTACACCTATGTGTGCGAATACGTGCATCGGTGTGTGCGCATTATATAATAAATAATTAAAACATATTTTTCATAATATCTTACTGGAACATGGACGATGAATGTAGTGTCCTTATTCTCATTTTTAAATCGTAAATCGAGACATCGTCCCTCTCGTGAACGTGATCATGATCTACGGCGATAAACACGAGATTTTGCATGTCCATGTTCGTCCTGAGCACGGCGGGGCACTTCATCGAGTAAACACGGTTGCATTTCCATCGGAGGTGACGGGTGCATGATTTGTGGAAATGGTACAAGTACCCTTTGTGTACGAGTCTCGGGTATTTATATGGCTTCAAATGCTTGGTTTCAATAATTTCCAAAGAATCCACCGACATGGTGGGGACGACGCAATAAACAGATATCACCACCGTTGCACCCGCACGGTTGACGATTGCCGATGGAGCGATGAGCGTCTGAGCGGCGATAACCGGAATACCGGATCGTGGCGGGACAGACGAAAACTGCGCGTCGCTCAAATCAAGCCAGTGGTGGGCCACAAACCCGCCTCATCAGTGGTCTGTAGTTGACTGCACACAAATGTACAATATTCAGCCGGTGGTGGTGGCGTTGGTGGTGGTGGCGGCCTTGGGATCTGGGTCCTGGTTCGCCACCCAATGTATGCTATAGCATCGTTGTCCGCCCGACGTTATCACGTCCCCACGTTATCACCAGTTTAATTCGGCGACTACAGCGACATTTTATAATATAAATTAAAAATTAATCCTTTTATTCCTTATTCCTTTATAATAATAATAATAATAATTATTATTATTATTATTATTATTATTATTATTATCCAAGGCAGCAGGGGCATGTGAGGTCGTCGGTACACCGGCCCCTCGCCGTAGGTTAGCCTGTTAATTTTCAAGGGTCGGTTACTATTCCATGAACAGGGAACAGCGATCGATATGACGTTCAACGAATAGACCTACGTTACGAATTTACGATTCACACGAATACGCGATACTTAAAATTATATTATTAAAAATCATCTTCGTCGTCGCCGCCGCCGTTAATCCCTTTAATATAATGTTATGATATTCTCGTAGTGTTCATTATTAGGTATTATCGTAACGGTCGCCGTTTCTATTGCACTGCTGCTTCACGGAGTGGTGAATGGGGTTGCTGTATTAGGGAGGGTGTCCTGGCTGGGGGTTGTTCACCCTTTGCCGCCACTGCCAGACGACCATACTTATATATTATATCGACGAAGAATGCCAACATGATTTTCCAACATTTTTTTTGTTCTATGTTCATCGTTGTTGGGGGGAACTTTTTCGGTCACTTTTAAGGAATAGTACGATGCCGTCAGAACGTCCTTTTCATTCAGCGCATCCAACGATGATAAACGATCCAACGAAGATGCCGTTCTTATTGTTGTACTATAGACGTGGGTACGTCCTTGACCTTTACCCTGCGCTGCCTTCTAAAATTGTGGGGGGAGATGAAAATTGAAATTGTTGGTTGGTATTTCATTTCTCGGTTTCGTGAATGTTCACGTCGTTTTAGCTGCGTGACCATATATTGTATCCGAAACGACCGGTGTCGAGGCAGGATTTACTGCGACGCTCAATCACTGGAAAATCGAAAAAATACAATTAAGAAATTTATAATAATTACCTCCTACTTTTAGCAGATTATTGAATAATTTGTACATGTGCCCGTTCACCTTTGCTCTGAGCAGCCTTCTAAAATTTTGATGTGAGATACGAATTGAAATTGTTAGATAATATTTAATTTCTGTTTCATAAACGACCCCTTTGTTTTATCTGGAACAACCGGTGCTGTGGTGGTATTGCTGCGATGCTCGATCACTGGAAAATCGAAACGATACATTTTAGACATTTATAATAATTACCGCCTCCTTTAATCCAATTAATTTGTTCTTTCAATTAATCATTACTCAATTATATTGATTATTTTCTTAACTATTTCACGTAGCATAATATTTTGCGTTAGGTACAGTTGTAATGGCAATCAAACATTAACACATAACTAAATAATATTTTACTAACCGATTTTGCATACACGACAAAGAACTATAATAATAATATGATGTACAAAAAATATTAAGTAGCGAACTACGTATTTACGTAATTTTTTTGTTATATGAAATCGGTTTGTGTCAAACTTTGGTATGTTTTGTTTTTGGATTTTCGTTTTGAGAATTTAAAGTCGAGGACTTAATTTAAGTCCTTTCAGAAAAACTATTACAATACAATACAACTCTTTAAAATAAAATTAATTTAGCTATAAAATAAAATGTTTTTTTGTTATTTAGTTAATAAAAAAACTGTTGATATTATTTAAATTTACCATAATATTTTCTTAAAAAAATAATGTTTTATTAAGTAGGTACGAACGAGGTACCTACTTATTAAATACAAATTCTAATAATTATTGGTTTTTAGTTTAAACCTTTTTTTTTATTTAGATAAGATTTTTTCTTACCTACTCCTTAAAAGGTTTACTTAATTTTTAAATATCTAAATAAAGATTAAAAATAATTGGTTCAAAAAACAATGTCAAAGTTTTTTAAATACATTTTATAATATATATTCATCAGTTCGCTCAGAATCTAAAAGTAAAGTAAGGGAAATTTTTAAAAGACCATAAAATTTGGTATCTACCAAAAAACAAAAGTTAACAATTATTTAGAATTGAAATTATTTTTATACCTACATATTAAACTATTATTTATTATTATATAATTCTCAATAGTTCGAATAGCCGATTGTTGATTTAATTAGGCACTGATTAGTATACCAAAATAAACTCCTTGTATAAGTACCAAATTAATAAGTATAGAACCTATGATAACCATACCCAACTTACTGTTTACGGTATAATATTAGATATTGTTCAAATATACATAATATTATACATCATACATGTAAATGTTATTTCAATGCTAAAATTAGTTTTTATTTTATTTTACAAAACTTATTACTTATCACTTATCAGTTATCAGTATTTAGTATATTTTATCATATATATATCATTATTCAATTTGATTTATGATCGTTTCAAATTTAAGAAGTTGAGTGGTGTTCTATTACGTCAACTAATTACGACACCGATACGTTTTTTCCCAAAACATATAATAATAATAATATAATTGTTATATAATTACATATACCTATTATAATACCTATATATTACTAAGAACATTTAAAATACGAACTTGATAAATCTAATAATTCAAAAATGAAAATAATATTTAAGTATATTTATAATTTATAACACCAATATATTATACAAGTGAAACTTGATGATTATTAAAATAATATTATAATTTGTAGTATTATGTTTATGTATACCTAAAAATAAATTTACTGTTTTTTAATTGAAAAGTATAATATAAATATTTCAAAATATAATTTTATCTAGATGATTTCATTATTTATTATAGTATAGAACCTATGCAAAGTTAATACAATATTTATTGGCTCCATATTAAAGAAAAACGAGAATTTATATTTTTGACTAGTCCCATTGATTAAACATTTATGTATGTTTAATCTATGGTAGTCCTTTGACTGCGTTGGTAATGACGTCTTATCAGTATTGGTGCATATCTTATATTTTTAAATAGAATTTTCATATTAAATAAATGATTAAACAATCAAGAATTATGTTCAGTAGGTTTAAAAAATAAATAAATATTATATCACATATCAACATAAAAATAGTTCTCTGTGCTATTGCACGATCAGTGTACCTACCTATATATATACGGAATTGGTGTATGGGGTAGTACTTTCGAGAAATATTTAAGTTTTCTCATAATTACAATAAATTCATTACTAAGAATAGCCTTCAAGAAACTCTTTTGGCTTTCATTCAAATACTGATACTGATATACTATAATATAATACATATGGTAGGTATACTAAATTTAAAGAAATCTTATGCAAAAGAAGTACTAGCAAATTTATATTGTTATAAACTTGAAAGTGTCCCCTCCGTCTCCTCTTAAAAAATCGGCTACTTGTAAATATAAATTAAAATGTATAGAAGTATTTTTATCCGAGTTGAAAAAATAAATAATATCGTTTTATTCGATATTAAAGGCCAGAAACCTAGTTATTTCAAGGGAAATATTATTTGGACACGGTTGCCGATTCAGTGAAACTCCCACCAGAAAGTTTCAATCGTAAATAATGTTCATCACAAACATATTGTAATGTTATTGCTGGAGGAGGCCGGGGAGAGAGCCGCGATTATTATAGGCATTATTCAAACTGTGTTCACGACAATATATGCCGTGCCCCCACGCGTCGCTTTCGTTGGTCACTGTATGCCGTCGTAAATCGTAATTTATTATATTTAATAATTGGTGAAGATAATTTTTAAAATCTACCCAGAATATATGCTCACGAGTCGCTACTGTTCTACTCATCAAAAAATAAACAATGTATTAAAAATAAAATATAAATAAATGAAATACTGAATTTGGTAAAAATATCCTTTTAATTTAAAATGTTGGTGCTAGATTATGCTGTTCATTGCACAATATTTTGGTTGACCTTTTTTATTATTGTTTTTAATTAGACATAAACACAAGTTGGGGGAGGGGATTAGAGACTAGGTTGTTCAACCATACTAAAAACGCATAGATAATTAAAATAAAATAAATATTATAATATTTAATCGTTTTTATTATTTCATGGTTGTTTTTAAAATTTAATTTATAATCATCATTTATGGAAATTGATTGAAATGTTGAAATAATGTAATTTTTTTGTCAAACACCACTAGAACCTAACCAAATGCAACAATAGCTGCTGTATAGTAGCGCTGTACCGTAGCACTGTATAGTAATACTACGCAGAACATTAAAATATTATATCCAATCATAATAACTATTTTATCACCCATAATATGTAACCAATGGCTACCATTAAAATAAACAAAATAATATTTTATTTGCGTAAGTCACCCTTATGCCTTAACAACATATAAAGGTTGAACAAATAAGGTATAGAAACACTCATTGAGTGGTTAGGAATGTATTGATATAACTTTTAATGAAACAGTCAAGTGGTTCAGAATTTCACGATCACAACAAATGCACAGAATTATTATATAGGTACATAGGCGGCTAGGCTTATAAAAATTACCTATATAATCTTTACTAACTTAATTTATCAAAAGCAATGTAAAAATATGTTTGTCTGTCGCATATTTGGTATATATATATTTATTGTATTGCATATTTTCATCTTTTTTTACTTCTTATTATAGTTATATATGATATATTTTAATATATTTTAACATATATAAGTATATCATTCAGTTTTCACTATGTATAATATGTATTTGAATCACAAAAACTCGAATCAAAGGGAGAAATTATTGAAGATAGCCGACTAGCGATGTATGTTAAGTTAAATATGCGTTACAGGCAAAGTAGAAAAGTTGGCATTTTATAAATGCCCCGAAAATGTATAGAACGCCTTATGTGAAGGGAGGTTATTAAGAAATTGTTACATATGTCACGGGAATTGTATTCGATCACCAAGCTCTTGCTATTAGTATTTTAAGGTGTACAAGCAATTTATAATTTTAAAATACTCATGATTCGCTTTAAAATCAAAATATAATAAAAAGCCTATTACATTACCGAGGTAATAATCTTACCATCACATTTTAAAAGAAGTCAACTCACTCTAATTTTTAAACGAACGGAGCTAAACGTGATTTTCAGGGCGTAAAATTTGCTATGTTAAGCTCTTGTAAGACGGAGTCAGCATAACGCCCTCTTAATTCAACATAAAAAAATTACCTACCTATAATGGTTTTATATTTTACTATTATTTACCTATTCCAACACTGATAACTTCCATATAATTTTTATAAACAAAGTCGTTCAACATCTTATGCGTTGGCATTTCGTTAATATAATGTAAAATAATTCTTCACAATGCACATAATAATTAATATTTAATCGTAGTACCTTCAGCTATATATGTATGACCGTGGTGCGCACGGTATAGTATGCCACAGGGTGGACTGTTAATTACTCTGTAAACATTGTTAATAGTTTTACACAATTATATGGGTAAATAGTAGAGCAGATACACTTAAATAGGTAGGTAACCAAAACAAAAAGACTAACAATTTATGTTTTGCAAATTAAAAAATTTTAAAATCATAAAAATAGAGATAGGTACATATACGAGAATTATTATCAAGTGCATTCTTAATCTTTATACTTATTAGGTACCTATTGATAGTTAATAGGGGATAAATGATATCATTATGCGTCGCCTATAAGTAATATCATAAATAAAAAATTAAACATGAATTGTAGTTTTAATAGCTTTTAAATTTTACTGAAGTTTAGTCAAGTATGTATACTTAACAAAAAAATACCTTACGGCGATCGTTACGAATCGAACTGGGTACTGGTTACTGAGTCAGATTCTTCACTAAACATATTGTAATCAGCAAGCCGGGCGCAGGTGGGTACAGGGATAATAATTAGGTCACGCATCTATTCAAAAGGTCATCACCGATTGGGCCACTATATTTTAGACGAACATCACAGATTATTACTACAAAAATAATAAAATAAACCAAATTTTAATAGGTATACATTGGTGCTGACATAAATTATTGTAGATGGACGATGATATGGAAAAGTTTAACAAACGGCCATATTGGAAACGATATAGTTTAGTTCAGTTTCGAGGTGAAAAAGGTTGACACACAACCGCTAAAATAAATCGGTACCCGATTCGACTAAAAAAACGAGATGTGGTCCCAAATAGACCGAAAAAATGAGATGCAGGACCCACCGTAAGCGCACAAAGTCAAACCGATGGAATGAAAAAATTTCGTTACCGTACACTTTCATATCAATAACGATAACGACAGCAACGAAGACTACGACGCCGCTTATGATAGAAGAATGAGCAGCAGTGAAGCAGTTTCCTCTAATATTACATACGCGGCGTGTTCCAGCATCTTTTTAAAAATAAGTGAGCAAAATGTATATAATGTAATATATATATATGTATAGTAATAGTCATAGTCTACCCGAATAGCGTCGTCCGCGGTTAGGTGTGTCAACATTTTGCTCGACTGATCGGCAAACGACGGTGGTGACGCTTTCGATCTCTCTGGCACCAGATCGATGATCTTTGATGGTTTTCTGGACTAAATGCATGACGATCGACGGGTGTGGTTGACGTGGTTCGGCTTGTGAAAATTTACGAATCAGTAGCATCGTGCAACAACAACAAGAAAATCGGCAATGGGTAATGGCTGCTGCGTCGGCGGCGGCTGCAGTATGATCAGCGAGCAGTCTGCACAATCGACCCATAAATGGTTATCAAGAGGGTTTGCCAGGTTTTAACCAGCCGGGCGTCGGTAACCACCCCTGTTGGTCATATCAGATGATAGTACATAAAGACCGGGGGTGATTTAACGGTACGGAGATAATATAACAGCAACACTGATCGGCATCACTACACTGTATATGGTATGCGCGTTTATCAATGGAATTTCACACACAGGCCACCAGTGTGAAAAAATCGCGTCAGGGTTTTTGCACCATATCATTGATAATAATATGGTTTATTGTCACAGTGTGTGTTTTTTTTTGTTACACCAATTTGGACCAATGATCTTCTTGATTACTTTTATTCCAATGTACACCTTGCTACGAGAATGATTATACAAAGAAAATAAATGTATGTAATAATTTCGGCCCAAATGTCAACAAAACCCTTCGAAATAAAATTTTTTTATTTCTTGTTTTTTATCTTTCATACATATTTTGTATAATTTAATTTTACACTATTACATATAACATTTGGACGTGTTATATCACAAATAGTGCCGGTGACACCTAATCAGGACAAAAATTCGAAGCAGAATGACATAACCTACATGTCAATGTTTAACAATTGTTCATATTTTGTTTAGCTTTAGAAATTAAAATATGTTATCATTGCTATAGTTATGTTACATTTACTATATTTTTTTGGAAAGGTTGAAGCTATCATAATTCATATTTTATTTGACAAACGTCAAACGGTTTGTACATTGGAGTGAAAAAAAGAATATTTAAAAAAAAATATTAAATATAACATTATGAACTTGTATTCGAATTATGTATAATATGTTACGGGTATTGTTTAAATTACCTAGATAATATTTAAAATAATATAATTTGTTTTGTTATACCTAAATATCATTCATATTTAAAGGACGGGCGCGGGGCGGCGAGTTTGAGTATTTTCATCGAAAATTAACAATTCAACACACAATATATGTATTGTCACGTAAAAAATATGTTTCACTGAATATTGTTAAAAAACAGGTTTCTTTTGTCCATATAAATATGCTTACAATAATATCTATTATAATTTATAAGCATAGATCTTATAAACATGGATAGGGCATATCGCCTTATCAGTGATGAACATAGGTTAGGTCAACATATAACACATATTCATAATAATATATAATTTTATAATAGTATCTATCTGTGGCGATGAATGAAATTGTACGAATTAAAGCCAAAAAATATACCTATATTGAGTATCGAGCTATTATAAGACATTTAGATATGCATATATTAATGGAAAAAATAATAATACTAAATACATGGATTGTTTTAGTATCTTAATTCATCTATATTGGTCCGAGAAATTTATTGTTTTCGAGCGCTTAGGGGCAGTTAGGGCCTAACAAAGCCGCGGTCTTAAGAATGGGCCAGAGGGGTTATGCCTCGGGCCTCGCGTATCTAAACGCCTCACTAAAAAAATATTACCCAGGCCTCACTCCGCTTTAAGATAATTAGAGGTATAGGCATTTTGTCCTATATTATACCAGCGTCAATTTCATATATATATACCTAGATATGATGCTGATTGCGGGTGTAAAGTATTGGTAGATTTGCACGAGATTTTCACGAGTAAATGGACATTATTCAAAGGCAGTAACAATAATATAATAAACCTACATTAATGTAGATGACGATATCTTAATACGCTTTTTACGGTCGTATAAACGTATAAATTTTATTATACGATTTAATATAAGATTATGTTGCGATGTCTGTTATCTTTAAATTATACATAGTCTTCTGTACGTCTGTTATGATCATGTGACTTTTGACCAAAGTTTTAATCAAAGGTATATCAATAGATTCCACGAGACACAACAGGGAGTATATGCCGTATTTTTTTTCAGCCCCATATGCACAATATGCGTATGGATAACCAACTGCATAGAAATCGAAGGATCGGGCCAGTTGGCAATCTAAGGAATACAATTTTTTTAATTTGAGATTTAAATTTTGTATATACCAAGTCAAATTAAATTTTTATGAGTGTTTGACGTTCATATTTTTACAACATTGGATATTGACTCGATTTCTCATGTAGCGATTTTCTTATTTTGTTGTGATTCAAAAATGAATAACTGTAGATACTTAAGAATTTCACTGAATGTTTATATTAGCATTTTCTATACACCATACAATTTTGAAAATATTTTGACTCATTTTGAGTTTTTCACGGATCATTTCATATTTCAATTTTTTTAGTTTTTTTTTATATAAATACCAATACATTTTTATTTTTGGGCAAAAAATCATGAAAATTTAATACAAGGCTCCTGATATATCGTTACAACAGTAATTGAAAAATATTAAAAATACAAAAGCGCACATTTTTTTTATAAGTACATAAAGATTGAATTTTGACAAAATTATTTAATAATGTTAATAATTAAATAATATGAATAATATTAATTCAACTTACCAGCTACCGTATAATAACAATATCAATATAATTTAAAATATCCTAGAATGTCATACCGTCTCCGCTCAGAATCGTTTTTCGTATACAATGATATTATATCATTGAAATCAAATTTAATACCATCCATTATACAGTGACCTACTTGTAACCTACTGTACAGCGGAGTGACATCTACCTGACCCCGTTTTTGTATATTTAGATATAGATATAGACAATTATTTTTGGACACCCAATTAATTTTTCCAAGACAAATTATACATTAAAACATTATCCGTGAAGACAGATGTATTATTGAAACTAGTATTAAAATCCGTAGAGTACTTTTTTAGATATATTATGGTGCGTACATACAAAAAACGAGCTACTTTTTTATAATATAATAGCTGACACGGCAATGTTTTTTTGTATTGCAAAGTTTTTGTGATTACTTAACCCCTTTTGCGTATAATATATTATGGATTCAATTTCTTAAAGCCATTCTGACCGGCGTTGTCCGTGAGATTCGCTTGTGATTATGAGAGTGTATTATCAGGTAAGCAATCTATCTGCGGTAGATCGCAGAACCCACTTGGTGCGTATGTAAGTGTATAATTTAACTTTAAAGTATCAAAATTATACCAAGTCTGTCGTTTTTACTTAATTTAACTTATGGCGGATCAAAACAATCAATTAATATAAAATCCTAGCCTAACCTAACCATACAAAAAAAAAATCAAACATTAGAAAAATAAGAAAAAAAATTATGTTAAAAAAATGAAATCAATAATTATATTTATTACTATTAAAAACAATAGCAATCATTTCTGAAAAAAATGTGTCTACCGAAACCGTGGTTCGAACGCCAGACCACTGAATCTCTGTTTGCGAATCTCCCAGGGTTCGGCATATTATTTACCTTTTTCAAGAAAAAATGTAGCTTATCATTTTCCCTAAGGTATAATCTATCATTGTACCAAATTTCATCGAGATTAGATGAACGGTTTAGGAGAATGTACAGGAGAAGGATACAGGAACAGACATTGTATGTCTTTTATATATATTGTTATAGATAGATACATAGGTAAGTAGAAATATTTTTACAATATTAAATTTTATTTATGACTAGCTAACCCGGCAATGCTTTACAAAATACACTTGTATTACTTTGTAATACTTTAAGCATACAAAATTGAAGTATTTAATTTAAAATAGCTTTACCCATCTTGCGTTACCATGCGTCCTTCCAGTAGAGTAGCTGGAGCTCAATCAAGGGCGGGGGCTATTTAAAAATTGTAATACATCAGGAAATATTGTGAGGAATTCAAAATTTTCCATTAATTATTTTCAACCGTACATTAATGTATTGTTTAACTAATTTGCTGTTATAAAAAAAAATACATGGTATACACATAATACTTAAATCTTAAGTCATGTAACACTCTTACCACGGCCAATGCAGTCGAGTCCTTGATTGGATATAATTAAACAAAATTAAGAAATACATACTTATTGTATTTATTTTTTTTGTACAATTTATATATTTATATAGGTACCTACTATGGATATAACCGTGATTAAAACATCACCAGTAAAAATGCCAAGGGGGGGCATACACCCATAGCCCCCCCTCAGCTACGCCACTGCGTCTTTCTCCCTCATTACTCGGTAGTGCTATTTCCATAACTGAAACATCATGTGCTTATGGTACAAAAATACGTGATCAGTGATCACAAACTATATGCAAGCAGTTTATTATCAGGCAAGAAATCAACTTGCGTTGGCCAATTTAAATCACGAGCTCACAGACTGACAAACATACATTTTTTAGTGATTATAGGTAGATATTTTTCAAAGTACATTACACGAGTTCGTAGTAGTTGCTACTACAGGTAATTATTTACACTCGAAACCTACTGTATTATAGTAAAGGAACTTTCCCGGTTTTTTCCAAAGGTTAGGTTAGTTATAAACATATAAACCATGCTGATACTGTTGGAATTATAAACTAAGCACTCATATCATGTAGCTTATAAGTAATTTATATTTTACACTGTAGAACAGCAGACGTTGAGTATATAATATAATTTTATATTACTATACTACGTACTGTCCGGTGTAGTAGCTGATATATTTAATACCAGATTGTCGTCAATTAGTCGTTGATTCATATTACAACTCGTAACACTATTGTGTATCGTATATTCGTATTATACCTTCTTATATACCTTTAGGTTCTGTATACATTTGTTCTTTAACTGGGTATTGACACAGTAGTAAATTCTTTATAATAAAGTCATGTATAGTTTATAAAATAACTATTGATTAATGAATCGTGGGTTTGTGTACAGACAGTGTACACTAGTAGTTCTCAAACTTTTTTAAGATGCCGTCAACTCCTTTTGTTGGATAATAAATAATTCAAAAACAGAAACATGAACTAAACTAACGGAAACTTACGCACACAAAATGGATCAAATTTAAGACTATAGGTAGGTACTAAAAAGATCTAAGACTGTAAAAAAAATAAAAATAAAAATAATATAATAGAGATAATAAGTTTGAAAAACAATTACAGTTAATCAAACGCATGTCAACTTACCTGTTAGGTATTTATATTATAAATTGTATATTTTTTTTTATTACACCTAAATCAGCAAACCAAGGTTATTATCTGTTTTTTTGTATGTTTTTAGTTGGTTTGTGGGGAAGGATACGGTTAGTCTTTGGACACGTATGCGTATATATATTGATTGAAACCACCGCGCCACTTATATTTTACTATATCCAGGGCTGGGCAAGATACCTCAAACAAAGTATCTAAATACAAGATACTATAATATTTTAAAAAATACTAGATAATATAATATACATGTATATAGTCTATATCGTGTTTATTTTATAGATAAATGGATATATTGTTCTAAAATAATTACAGATAAGTTGCTCAGCATAATATCTGTATTTTAGTTAAGCACCACCCTACCACTGAAGACTGCTCATCGCCACTCCAACGCCCAAAACAAGTTAAACGTCCCTTAGAAGCTCTTCATCAAACATCGGGGAGGGGGGCGAAATCGTAATTGCAGTAGGTGTTCGTGAGAATTAATTGTTTTCGATGCTAATCAAAGCAGATATTTCACAGGGAATTTAACACTATTGTAACGTTGCAGTTAAAAATGATTTTTCTTAATATACTTACGTATATTTTATGAAATATAAACTGTGCATTTAATAATTATTATAGAAATGAATATTGTTTATATAGTGAGTTATGTATTTGTAACTAGGTTCTCCTAGGATTTTACCAAGATTGTGGAGGTCAAAGTACCAAATTAAGTATTTTAAAATATAATGTTGTGGTTACTGATTATGTTTTAATTAGTCTCACTTAAATGTGGTTATGTGATAGTTTCCATGATAGTGAGCTAGGTCTAACCAATTATGTTCTACACAGATGCGATAGATGTAGTTTAACAAATAGCTTCTGTAGAGGAAATGGTGCTCTTATTGACATTCGTAGAGATATTAGTATCTAATTCAGTTTACATTTCAGCTATTAATGTTTAATATATGTTTATTAAATTTAGTTTTAATAATATTATTATGTAGTATACTCAGTAAACTTTCCTCCTAATTGCCCGATTTCCGTTTACGAATGTTTTTATCCGCTGTCCAATCTGTTCTTGCTTCTCACCCAGAATTTGTATTTGTTCTCTGTGGTGACTTTAATATGACTGGTGTTAAGTACTCCAATGACGATTTTGGATTAATTTATTCCTCAGTTTTAGTCCCTAGAGTTTAATGTATTCGAGATGGATTTGGGTTTTATAATTTGTTTCAACTTAATGACGTTCCAAATTCTTTTAGCCGTATTTTGGATCTTGTGTTCTCTAATAATAGAAGAATTTACATAAAAAAAGCTGAAACTTCAATGGTACCTTGGGGTCTATACCACTCTACTCTTGATATTATGGTAAAGTTGGCTAAAGAACTCTGTCACTCCTGTATTTAAATCTGGTGATAAGGCCGATGTAAAAAATTATAGACCTGTTTATATTTTGATCCATATATCTAAACTATTAGAACTACTATACTTTGAGAGAGCGCAAGTTGGCGGCGACCAAAACTCATCGTAGTCGGCGCACCTTCCACCAAGTGACTCCAGAATGACCATTAATAACCTGGTCTTGTGGTTTGACAATTTTTGACTGCAATTTAATGTTGAAAAATTCCATTCCTTTTCATTCTTAAAACATTGATTGTCTATATTATATACAATATACATACTCGATTAACGGTTGAAATGTCACTTCAGTTGATATCAAAAAAGATGCGTTTGTTCTTTTAACATTGACCTTAAATTTCACTCACATACTGAAACTATATTTTTTAGAGTTGCAAAGGACCTTGGTTTTGTAAAACGAATTTCAAAGGAATTCATTAAACTATCTTCCTCATTAAAAAATATTTTCCGTTTCTTATTGGAGTATGCATGTATTTTTGGGACCCTTACATGGTTAGTGGTTACAGATGCCTGTATGATAGAACGGGTTCTGAGGTTTTTTTATCTTCCGCAGCTTATCTACTTAAAATGTATCATCCTCCCCAGTAATGAATAGGTGGGCAGACGAGATAACGCTAACTTGGAATTCTTGCGAAAGCTGGTTGATGATCGTGTAGATGTTCCCTCTCTCCTTTCATTGGTAAACTTTAAAGTTCCTTCTCGCTCCACTAAATACGGTGTTCCGTATATATTTCCTGCCCACTTTACTAATCATGACAGAAATAATCCTTTAGACCGTATGATGTTGTTGGCTAACAAGACCAACACTCATCAATACTGATGAAACAAAATATTACTAGCCTATTATTAATATATTTTACTAATCCATCTAATGCAATGTATTTTGTATTAATTCTATTACTATTATATGGATTTATTTAATGCATTGTATAAATTATTGTAATTTAAATATTAAATTGTTGTAAAGGGCTCCGCCCGTTAAGAAATAATAAATAATATTTGTCATGTGTAGTTGCTGTTATACGACAATTAGTCTGATTTATACTACGCGTAACGCTATTGAATATCGAATAATTTTACTTATTATTACATTATAATATAATGTAATATAATATATAATATTATTATAGTTTCGATCTTAGTATTATATACCTTTAGCTCCTGTATATCTGTGTGCTTCAAAACAGGGGAAAAGGACAATAAGACCTTGGGACAATAATACTGCGTGGTTTTATAGTAACGAATAATGAGTAGAAATATTTCTACAATATTACATTTTATTTATAACAACTAGGAAAAAATTAATTAATTTCTTCTTAAAAGAAGAAAATCGTCCTAAAATAACATAAAAACTTATGTGAAATTTGAATTTGGTTTTTTTTTTGTAATTAATAAATCAATATCCACATCAATTGAAATTGTAGCAATCTGAATTTAATTATCTGATTACCCGTATCGATCATTAATATTTACTCTTACTATCGTCTTCCGATTACAATTTCGAGTAATAATATAATATTATACAACTAAGTAATTTTTACGTTTGTTTTATTTTTTAATAAGTTTTTAGTATTATATTCTCAATATATATTTTTTTTTGTTATTGAAATTAACGTGGCCACATTAAAATGTACTGTGAGCAGCAGTTTAAACACCCCTGAATTCTAGATAATTACGTTTTATCTTTATCTGTAGGTTAGGTTAGGTTATAAAAGAAATAGTAGAACATTTTTAAATGTTGAACACCATTACACCAAATATTAAATAACTAATTAGTAAACGTAAATAACAATGTTTGAATCATAATATAGAGTTGTCATTTATAACGGGCAACGAAGTGTATGTGGTTAGATAGTGATTATATATTCATATATTATTACATTTTCTGATTATAATTGAACAATACAAATATTGAAATATTATAATACAATTATATAACATAGTATTGTTAACCATTAAAAATAAATTAAGACTAAATGTATTGATTTAAAAGTCACAAAACAAAAGAGTTTTTGTACTACAAAAAAGTTACATTATCAGTATTATTATGAAGATTTGATGGTAAAATATTTAACTACTACTAAATATATTTTTTGATTATTTTCAGGTCAGTCAATTCTACTACAAAACATAGGAGGACAATAATAAAATAGTATTTGAAAATCTAACTTGAAAAATATTTTATCTAATAATAATAAACGCGATTTCAAGTATAATGTCTAATATTATTTTGTATAGTTACTTATATTAATCAAATTACTGTTATTAAACAAAATATGGAGGTGGGCAAGTTACAAGTAGGTAGGTACTTTGCTGTACATTAGGACATTAGATAACGTGCGAGTCACTGTAATGGATGGTGTTTGGATTTGAAATTTGAAATTTGAACTTTAAATGCTGAAAAAAATGTTGCGTATCTATGTATCTTAAATGTTATTATAACCAATTATGAGGAATCTTGTATTACATTTTCTCGCTTTTTTACCAGATGAACAACATTTTATTGACATTTTTAGAAAAATAACTATGTACATAAATAGCTCAAAGCGGGTCAAAACATTTTGAATATTTTATCATATTGTATGGAAAATGATAAAATAAACATTTGGTAAAAAATTTCAAGTTTTAAATTACAACAAAATCAGAAAATCGTTCCATGAGAAATCAGGTGAATGTTAAAATATTTTTAATTTCAAACACAACAAAAAATTAGTTTAACTTTCTTGTAAACTTCTATTTTTTGTTAATGGTACGATAACTTATGAGAAATCTTGTATTACATTTTCTAATCATAGATATAATTAATAGTAAAATGTTAATGAATTTCTAATTAAAAATACCTTGTAAATTTTCGTGTTTTTGGCGAATTTTTCAAAATTCGAACTTCATACTTTTTTTACCAACATGTATTAAAATTTATTGTAGATTTACGCTCAACTTTTTTTAATTTCCATAAACAACAACTTATGAGGGACCTTGTATTATATTTTCAAGTTTATTGATCTTGAAAAAAACTTTTATCGACAGTAAATTAAAAAAAACTAAAAAAAATTTTAAATATATATAAATAGCTCAAAAAAAGTCATAATTATATTTTGATAACCTTATGGTATATAGAAAATTCTATGTGCTCATATCTACGTTTACTTTTTTTAGAGTAACACCAAAAAACAAAATCATTTTGTTTTGGTTTTCTTGACACTTGAAAAATACTGATCATTTTTTACCCTCTCCCCCTCACAAAAAAAGTACCAATTACATTCACTCTACCAAAAAAGATGCTGATGTAGAAAATCAAAGCATTTTTACTGCCCTACAGCCTACAGGGTATTGACAGATACAAAAAAAAACATAGGTACATCATAGTAAAATCAATACATTCATTGCTCTGCTAAAAATATAAAAACACACATCATGGCTTATTTTGGAATTTAAATTATTGTTTAAAATAATAGTTTTTTTGCCGAGTTTGATATTGAACACACATGTGTATTTTCTTACGTTTAGTTTATTCAAAGTCTTAATAGGTAAATTGATTTATTGTATTAATTCTTATTATATTTTATTTTGACTTAATAGGTACAAAGATTTATTATATATACGGAATCGCAGAATAAATAAGTACAACAAAAGGCAGTGGTAAGAAGACTCTGTTAACGCTTCAACTGACTTTGCCACCTTGTTATTGAATAAGGAAAGGAACAACAGGCTCCATATATTTTTAGCAGTATAACATTTTTAAAGTAGCGATGAATGCATTGATTTTACAAGAATATTTTATTTAAAGATTTTTACTTTTGACCCCCCAAAGTACCAACTAGATTCACTTTTCTATCAAAAAAGATACTATTAAAGAAAATCTAATAATTTTTACTATCCTAAAAGGTGATGACAGACAAAAAAAAAAGGGGGGGGGGGTCAAGTGGATGTAAAAATATAAACTTCAAACGCTGATAAAAATTTAATTTGACTTGGTATTAGATATTTATTTTTTTTGATTAACTTAGTCAAACTTATGAGAAATCATGAGTTACATTTTCAAATCTTAGATTTAAAAAGAAAATTTTTTATCAATTTCTAATGAATTTGAAAATCTGTGATTTTTATGTATTTTGTCAACATTTGAACTTTAAATACTTATAAAAAAAATTTGTGACTATGGATTTTTAATATTTTCATATATTATTGTAACAATGTTTTAGGAGCCTTATATTATATTTTCAAGTTTTTTTACCTAACAAATAAAGTTTTATAGAAATCTATAGAAAAAAAAACCTAAAAAAATTGGAAAATGAAAATGTCCGCAAAGAACTCAAGATAAATCAAAATATTTTTAAAATGTTATGGTGTTTTGTAAAATGTATATTTTGAAATTTTTATCAAGTATAGGAAATAATAAAATAAACGTATGATATAAATTTCAAGTATCTACAGTTATTCGTTTTTGAAATACAGCAAAATAAGAAAATCATTACATAAGAAATCAACTGAATATCCAATCTTGGAAAAGTTTTAACTTTAAACGTTCATAAAAATTTAATTTGGCTTTCTTTTAAACATTTTTTTGTGATAAAGGTAGATACACCTATCAAGAATCTTGCATTACATTAGAAAATTTTTTATGAATTACTAACTCAAAATAATTTCCATGTTTTCGTGATATTTACGTATTTTGCTAAAATTTTAAAATTGGTTTTCAGTGAAAATTCCCGGTCTTTCCTTAATTTTTCATTGGTTTTTCACGGCTCTTTTGAAAACTACTAAGAAATTTTAACTTTTGACACCCCAAAGTACCAACTAGATTCACTTTTCTATCAGAAAAGGTACTGTTGAAGAAAATCTAAACATTTTTACTGTCCTAAAAGGTGATGACAGACACAAAAAAAAATAAGAAAATAATTAAAAAAAGGGGGTTAAGTGGACGTCGCTCTGCTGTACAGTAGGTTACAAGTAGATCACTGTATAATGGATGGTATTAAATTTGAATTCAATGATATAATATCATTGTATACAAAAAGTCAAAAAACGATTCTGAGCGGAGATGGTATGTCGGTCTAGGATATTTTAAATTATATTGATATTGTTGTTTTACGGTAGCAGCTAAGTTGAATCAATCTTATTCATATTATTTAATTATTAACCTAAATTTATCAGTGATGCTGGAAAATATCATAGTATAACTTTTACTCGTTAATATTGATTTTAATATGTAATTTCGTCCAAATTTAAACTTAAAATGTCTGTAAAAAATAACTATGTTTATATATATTTCAGATTTTTTGTTTACAGTATGTACTATTTATTAGAATCTTTAATTTAAATTTTCAATCCTTAGTTATAAAAACTGAACATTTTATAATTACAATGATAGATAATTTTTGAGATTTTGATAAATTCTGTCAAAATTTAAACTTTACATGCTTATAAAAAAAATGTGTGCCTATGTATTTTAAATATTTTTCAATTGCTATTGTAACAACATATCAGGAGCCTTGTATTAAATTTTCATTATTTTTGGCCCAACAAATAAAAATTTATTGGTATTTGTATAAAAAAAAACTAAAAAAATTGAAAATTGAAATGGTCCGTAAAAAGCTCAAAAATAGTAAAAATATATTCAAAATTAGATGGTGTATTGAAAATGCTTATATAAACATTCAGTAAAATTTTCATGCATCTACAGTTTTTAGTTTTTGAATTGCAACAAAATAAGAAAACCGCTACATGAGAAATCGAATGAATATCTAATCTTGTAAAAATTTGAACTTTAAATGCTCATAAAAGTTTATTTTGACTTGCTTATAAACATTCTTTTATTGATAAAATTAGGCAAACTTATGAGGAATCTTGTATTACATTTTCAAACCTTAGATTTAAAAAGAAAAATTTTTATGAATTTCTAACTTAAAATAAATTGCACATTTTCGTCATTTTTACATATTTGGTCAAAATTTGAACTTTGATTAGGTACCTTTAAAAAAAAATTGTGACTACAGATTCTTGGTATTTTTCATCTGCCTTGAAACTATATAGAAGCTTACTATTAAATTTTCAAAATTTTTTACCCAACAAATAACATTTTATTGACATTTATAGAAAAAAAAAAGAAAAAAATTGGAAACTGAAAATGTCCGTTAACAGCTCAACATAAGACAGAATATTTTGAAAATGCTATGGTGTGTAGAAAATGCTTGTATAAACATTCAGTCAAAATTTCATGTATCTACCGTCATTTCTTTTAGAGTTAAAGATATTTGGTTTTCCGTAAAAATTCAAGTTTTCCCCTTTATTTTTCATTTGTTTTTCACGGCGCTTTTGAAAACTACTGGGAAATTTTAACTATTGACCCCCCAAAGTACCAACTAGATTTAATTTCCTACCAGAAAAGGTACTATTGAAGAAAATCGAAGAATTTTTACTGTCCTAAAAGGTGATGATAGACACAAAAATAAAAAAAATAAAAAAAAACACACATGTAAAATCAATACATTCATCGCTCCGCTTAGAATCTAAAAATATTTCATGAAATATAGATATATGTACTATTGATACAGACCTTCTCAACAAAGAACTTATATATCTAACCTATATCTTGCATTCTTGCTCTGTAAATGAAATAAATGTAGGTATTAATTTCCCACTATATATATTTATGTACATGAACATTTAATACACCTATATAGTATGTACATTAAATATTTTTTATTCCAATGAAGTATTTACCAATTTCAAATAAATTCATATACAATTTTTCATAATACACTTTGATTTTAAAAGATTTTGAAATTGTATTTAAATGTACATTCGCTTGAAATAAATATTTATACAACATTGGTTTGCATATTTTATGCATCTTCAGTGCTTGTTACTTAGGAAATGAATGTTTCTGGTTCAAAAAATATTTATATTATTTTTAACATAATACATCTTAAGCTATACACAAAATTAATAACAAATGAATAAACTATTATTAATATTGTCTTTATTACTAGAGTATTTTATAAATATTAAAAATGTATTTATGTTTGTTTGCTGTGTGTGAAGAGTAAATTAATGTTTAAGTTTATTGTTAACTTATTTGGATTCATAAACATTCTGTAAATTTGATTGATACAAAAGTTTCGTTGGAACACAGTGGCCAAAACTCTTACACACCTGGGTACAAACAGACACAACTTTTGTACAGATCGATTAAAATAGGTATACTTAAGTACATAACCATAATTATTATACCTGAAAAATCAGAGAAAATTAGAAAAAATAGTTGTGTGCAATTTTTTTCTTATATCATCACATTCGGGTACTTTTATAAAGTCTATACTAGATAATTTATATATTATATATATACATATATATATTATATATATTATAGCTTTTTATGTAGGTACGCAAGTGACGTAAGTGCCGTATACATTTGTTATAAAAATTAAATTAAAAGTTTTTTTTTTTTATTTATCATATAGGCTTCAACTACTATGGTTATTAGCCTACGTTTTTAAATAAAAGTTTATAAGTTAGAAATTAGAAATTATAATTTATGAACATGAATTAAAACTAAAAAGGAGTAATAATAAAACCGTAGGCATGTCAAGCTGACAGCTCGGCACGCGTGAACTTTCACAAAGTAAATCGATAAACGCCTACAATACGCTTAGGTATGGAAGCGGACGCTACGTCGCTACGACACTACGACGTGACGGTTTGCGATAAAGTGTGATACCACAAACATAGTCGGAAATTTATCTATCATTTCCCAACTTTGTTTGTATTTTAACGTTTTTCATTTAATTTATGACTCACACCAAAATCAGTTATTACCGAGTGTGATACTATGCGTACGGAAACTTCAATAATTTCTTATTAGATGATAGGTAGATTATTAGGTGAATATTATTTTACTATTCATTTTTATTTCAAAACATTATACATTGAAATATAACACATTATAATATAATAAAAGGTTGTTGTCCAAACAACAAACAATTGTCCTGTACTCATCTGAATTAAATTAAAATATAATAGTATTTAGTTCATTATAATTCTTTTATTAGTATTAAAACATTAATACTTATTATTAATAAGTAATAACCCGTATGTTTTGTTTTATAGTCGAAAACAGTGTTAGATACGAGTTGGTTGAAGGGTTATTGTTTTTCTCGTTTATGTCGTTTATGAATATATATAATGAAGAAACAAATTAACAAGCAAATCTTTTATGCGAACCCAGATTTAGCGGGCAGGGGAAGAATTGCCTCAGCCTCAGGACGGATAGCGAACAATAGTGGACCTCTGCCAGTAGTACGTTTCCTATAGGCTATAATTTATGGATAATGGATATACTATTACTATTTAGCCCCGGGCAGAAAATTATCTTAAACTAGGCTTGCTTTTGTGCATAATTTTTCATGAGTTATGTATATTTTATGAGCATTCAAAATGTTTAGAGCTCAGCAGAATTTGTTTAGTAACATAAAGGTTTCACAGTCAAAAACGTATGAGGACCACTGCTATGCAGCATAAGGTTGGAAATTATCGAAAACCTAAACCCCTTTAAGCGTGTTCTTCCATGTATGGGATTCAATGCTTCATCTCTTCCCTTAAACAATACCTTTGTAGATAGATCACTGGACCTAACTTTCAAATAAATAAAAATTAGATCATATTGTGTTCTAATAATTCAAAAATAATACAAATAGAAACACAGGACTTATATAATGATGTAAAATGTAAATGTAAGTCTTCTAATGTAATACAAACCTAATACTCTATCAGTTGAATGACTGAAAGAAATTTCACATTATCCAAGCTTACCTACCCGTTTTATATACTTTAAAACTGCGGAAAATGTTTATGTAGGTACTTCATATCAATAAGAGTCATTTGAATGGTGTTAGGAAATAAAATTATGTTGTTTAGAATATTGAGTTTTATAGAATCAGCTTCTATTTTTTTTAATAGTTATTAGGTACTTATTTCAGTGTGAATATCCCATTTTAGATAGGTTCCTATAACTTGACACACCAAGATATTTTACTGAGGCTAAAGATTTTATATTGTGAACACCTATAGTTGCAACTTGCAACTATTACAATTTAGAGTTTAATTTGAGTTTAATTTTTAGAGTAACTCAAAAACAAATAATCGTATAATATAATATACTTTAGATTTTCACAAAATGTTAATATGATCATTTTCTATACAAGATAATAATATTTTCAAATATTTTGACTCTTTTTAAGGTATTTCTCAACTTGAAATTTTGTACTAAGTTTGTATTTTCTGGACAGTTCAAATGAAAAGAAAGATGTCTTTTTTTAAAAGTTTGAGGGGACTGAGTTAGTATTTAAATATGGACACAGTTATATAGTATTATATTTAACATTTAATGGGACTCAAATCATTCTAAAAGGTTTTATTGGGACTCAGTTCGTGTACAGCCAAAATTACTTATCAATACACGTTTTGGTTGAATAAAACTAAGATATTTTATTAAATTAAAATGAATAATAACATAATAATATTATGTACGCAATACATGTATAAATTGTTATCAACTATAATCTATAGCACACCATACATTTAACAAACTATTACAATATTACATTAGTCCTCATAGGTACATCATTCTGTAATCTGTACACAGTATAGAACATTTTTGTGATAAAAATATTATTTCTTCAGGTATTCGCTCAGTTTAATTCGATTTTCTAAACATAACAGATCATGGATTTTGATATTTCTAAAAATTTTGAAACTCGTCGAGAACATAGTGCGTTGTAACTAGAAATTGATAATGTTTAATTGTATGCATTTAAACTAACTAAATAAATACGATAGTAAAATTTTTCGTAGTACTAATCATAACTGTAGTCGGTAATATTATAACCAGTAATTGGAAAGTTCCTAATAAAAAAGAATTCGTGCCTTTGTCGTTCCTTTGGAAAATTAACTAGAAAAAATTGTTATTTAACCATCAATATTTTTTTTCTTTATATAAAATGGTTACTTTACCTTTGAATTATACATACCTACAGGCTACAAGTACCTACATTTATAATTCTATTTTGAGATTTTCTTCAAAATTAAATTGCTGGCTGACGTATATCGACTATAGACCGTTCATCGTTATGAATAATAAATTATATTGTAAAATAATATTGTATTATATTATTAATTATTATTAGGGTGCAGATTTGTATGTATTAAAAATTCCAAAATATGTACATATATATGTATTTAATTTTATTCAAATATGTAATTTAAAATATAAGATATGTAAAAATAAATTGTTTTTATTCTTGAAAAAAAATAATAAAAAGAGACCTTAAATAAGTAGGTAAATATAAATTATACAACATTATATTATATTGTTTTTTATTAAAATTAATTAGGAATACATTCAAATTAAGTATTTATTCATCGGAGTTAGGATCTACTTCATCGTCAACAAAACAATTGACAATCATATACTTATTTAGGTTGTCAAAAGTAAATCGACGTTGATTAGGACGCAATATGTTTTTATAACGGCTAAAGGACCTTTCCACGTCGACGGAAGTTCTAGGAGCAAATTTAAAAGCGAGGACACATTTCCTTTCCAACAAGTAAACAACAAATAACGAAATTAAATTTACTTTTATCGAAAGGCGTATAGTGATAACTAGGTCGATAACGTGTGGACTATGGACTAATAGTCACAACTCGCGATTATAATTAGCACACGAGCGGACTGGAGAAGATAACAATACATAATATAAAACTGCGATACATTGCTAATTTTGTAAATAGCTCAATATTTAACAAAAATATGTAAAAATATGTACTATCAACCACAGCTTAAAATAATCAGATAGTCCTGTAACATATTTCTATATTTTAAATGAATCATTCGAATATTATCATTCGCGACAAATATGTAAATATATAAAAATCCGCACCCTAATTATTATACATTTTAGCTGTAGATTCACAAGTCCCAACCAGCAATCAGCATCATAATTATTCATAAGTGATTCTATTGTTAATGCTATTTTCCGTCGATTTATATAGGTACTCATTTCTTTATAGGTTATAGGAGTTATAATTTATAGCTTATGAAAAATATTAGGAAAGTGACTAATGAGTAATGGCTATTATGAGTATAAAATGATAATGATAAAGTTATAACGATTAACGTCGATACTCGATAACGATCACTAATTTACAATAACACACTAAGAAAAAATGTATTTTAATTTAAATTATGTACATATCTGTGTAAATTGGAACTCAAAATGAACGAACAATTTCGTTATATTTCTTCGAAAAAAAGTGTTCGTTAATTTTCTCGTATTTTTTTAATAAAAAGGAATTCGTTCGTTTTGGAACTGTATATAGGTACCTAACAGCAAAAATATCCAACAATTTAAAATTTATAATTTCCATTAATGAAGAGCACAATCATAATTCATAATGCTCTTTAAGAAGAAACAGTTCAAAAATAAGCCTATTGGTATATAGTGTCAGTGGGTACCTCTAATCGTTAATATGGGATCTAGAAAAAGTAATTAAGTAGGAAAACAAATATTTAAAAACTGTTTCCCGATCCTGATATTTAAAAAAAATATAATGTACCTACCCAAACATTGTATTAATGTTCACGGTGTCTGAAAAAAATGTGTATACACATGGTATGTGTAGACGATTTCATACTTTGTTCCTTCTGGTATAACGATTGAGTACGTTTGTACAATTGCGTGCCAAAAAAAGAGCGATTTTAGTCGTTAAGTGACAACCAAATTCCCCCTCACAGTTTTTTATGACATGTTCGATTGTTTGATCTACGTTCATGAAAGTTTGAACAAACTATCAGTTTATGTTGACGAGCAGTATAATATGTGCATACGTCTTATAGTATAGATATTATATAGCTAGTTAATTCAATATACACTGTACTTTGGGTTTCCTCAGTGGGACTAGATTAAACAGTGCATGGAGATAAGATATTATTATTGTAATTTATTAAATATGTAGGTATAAGTGTAACTATAACAATCTATATAAAATAATAATTTGTAAAAGTTAGCATCTAGATTGCAAATAAATTATACGATAGACAATAATTGTATACACTATACTCTATTCCCCGTAAGTTTACATACTTTTGTACATCACGCACTCTGAGTATAGTGAAAACTTTGTGACATACAGCTCACTACAGTTTCACGGCGCGAAACATCACGGTGTGTACTTAGTGAACTGTATTGTCACAACATTTTCACCATACTCTGCGTGCGCAAAAAAACAGTGGGTAAACACTAAACTTATGGGGAATAGAGTTTATCTAATTGTATTCATTTTAATTTTAATATTTTTGAAATGTATTTATTTTTTAAATTTTTGATTTTTACAAACTTTGAACCGACATTTTTATTGAATATATTATAAATTATAATACACGAATATATGTATTTTAATTTTAAATTTATTTTTATATATTTACACATCTAATGATTTTTACTAAGCATTAAGTGTCATTCGTATATTTCGCACAAATCATAGCCAGTTCTATAATAAAAAAAACCAAGCACGCAAGTCGCAACTCAACTCTGTCATGAAATAACACGAAATTTGACCTAGATAATGATTTTCATACGCAGTTTGGAAACACTGGGTTGCGAATACAATAATATATCACCTTTTACCCGACCTTTAAAACATTATGAATGCAAACGAAAACGAATGCAACGTTGCCAACATGTGCCTACTATTTAATACAATATTTTTAATTTTCAAACAAAATGGTTCATATTAGCTTTTAATAATTCAGATTTTCCAATAATCATAGCAAATTTACTCTTAAGACGTTAAGTAAAGTAAGTGACGATAATATTAGTCATAATAGCATAATTTTGAATTCTATATAAATCCTAATTAAAATATCTTAAGTATATAATTAAATGTATTAAAATATAATCAATATATTATAGTCAATTCAAATATATTATATAGAATATCTGAATATTATAGTATTTGTAATATTAATCAACCGCCATTGACCCAATATATTAGGAGTCTTGTATTAAATTTTCAAACTGTTTGACCCTATACGAATAAAATGTAATTGATTTTTTTAGGAAAAAAACATAAAAAAATATGAAACTGAAATTGTTCTTAAACAGTTCAGTCAAAATATTTTAAAATATGATGTATAGAACTATGTATTTTAGAGTACACATTCAGTGGAAATTTCTTATATCTACGGTAATTTATTTTAGAGTTACATCAAAAACCAAAATCAATCCAATTTTGCGTAAAATTATCCGGTTTTCCTTAAGTTTTTTTTTGTTTTTCCCGGCGATTTTAAAAACTACTGGAAATTTTGAATTTTGACCTCTTGAACGCACCAACTAGATTCACTTTCCTATCGAACAAGATATTGAAGTTTAAAATCGAAGCATTATACTACTCATCGTGCACACAGATTTAAGAAAATTAAAAAAAAAACACTCACATCATTGTGAAATCAATACTTCAATCGTTCTGCTCAAAATCTAAAATTAAAGGTTGTGACAGTTTGTAGTACCTATACTTTGCTGTCTGCAGACAGTAAATTAAGAAATGAGAATTGGAAAACAAAAAAAAATACATAATATTATTCAACCACTGTACGATACAACTAATATAACTATATTGTAAAAATAAATACGGCGTACGCCAAGACGGTTACCTATTTAAAGATAATAAAATAATATAAGAATATTCATAATAATAGTAGCGTTATATAAGCTTGAAGCTAATATGAAATAAGCAAATAAGCTATACAATTTACACAGAAACACATTTCTTAAGCAAAAACTATAAAAACTTTGACCAATTACGATAAATTCTTGATACATCCACGTATAATATATTATATTTTATAATATAATAATATTATTATTAATTATTTTAAACATTTATTTTCTTAGGAATTTGGGTTTTAACTATGAGCCTAAGGAGGGGCTAAAAAGTAAAACCTAATAAGGGGCTAAATACTAGTACAGAAGCGCTAAGCGCCCCCTTTAGTTACGCCGATGCGGGTTGGTTAGGTTAGGCTGTTAAGTTGGTTACCGTTTTAGGTACATCAGATGTCGTGTGTACCTCGTTATTAAGTAGGTAGTTACTGTAATGATTGTGTTGGATTTGAGTTCAAAGATAAATCATTGTATAGGCACACTATGAAAAACGATTCTGATAGAATTTGGTCTAACCAAGGCAACTAACTAATTATTTAATAATAATAATAAATTAAAATGTTTACAATTAATGTTCGTATATATTGTTTCACTCGATTATTTTTTAAAATTAGGAGAAATTTTCCAATTTTGACTTCACAAAATTTGGTATTTAATAGATAGATAATAAATGGATGAGTTAAGCCAGAATGGCATATCTTTTTGAATTAAGCCATACATAATAATGTATGATACCATAAAAATAAGTTCCTTGGAGACATTATGATTTCAAGTTAATAATATATATAATAAATTGTTAATATTATGGTTTTATGGTAGGGCATTAGGTACCTGTGGGAAATATCGGACAAAAAAATATAAATAAACAATTTAGAAAAGAAAAGAAAATATAATAATAATATGTTTGCAAAAGGTAATTGTTATAAGTCCATGTCTATCCAAATTTGTTTTGTCACATAGTTATAAGTCGGTATAATTTTTTAAAAATGCTATTAAAATAAGTAAATAAATATTACATGAATTCAACTTATATGTTAATAAGAAACCACATATATTTTTAAGTTAATTTCAATGGATTGATTAAATATTACTTAAGTTAATAGCGGTTGTCAAAAGAGTTAAGATTTAAAATAGCTCTCCTGCACAATTTAAATTTTGTGACTTATAACAAGTGTGCACTAGCCACTAAGCCATCGATATTTAAACCCCATTTGCCCACCTTTTCAGTTTTAACTCCGTACTCAAGTTTTTAACCCAGTTTTTATGCATTTCTGTACATTTTGAAATCTCAGAAGTCATTGCTTATTTGTAAATTTATGTGCTATTTTATTTTCTGGACCAGTGTATCAAGTCAAGTTCAAGCCAACAGAACTGGCGAGCAGCACCATGTGTAATATTATACGAACCATTTGGAGCCACTTTTGACCCCTCATAACTCAACAACTATTTCATATAAATATGTCAAATTTGGCTCGTATATTAAGACTTGTAAGATACATATTTGTTCCAAATTTCATAAACATGCCTCAAACGGTTATTTAGATATTAACGCCCAAAAATCGTCATTTGTATCACTAACTGACTAACTGACTGATCTATAGATCAAAACTATAACCCAGTTCAAATGACCTAGAAAGTTCAAATTTGGCATCCAGATAGGTAGTTGCGTGAATACAGAGAAATAAATCAGAAACTTGTAAATTTCAAACTTTTCAATTAATTGATTCTATTAGGAACACTTAAATTACTTATAGAGCCTGTAATTTAATTTAATGTAATGTAAGAATCTAAAGAATCAGCAATCAAAATTATTTGTCGACTTATATAACTTCGCTAGTATTATCAAAACCTTTCTCGTATCGCCACGCCAAAAATACGTCCAGTCGAATATGTGTGGACATTGGTGACCCTCGCGGAGCAACATACTTTTTTCCCTATGTATATAATTAATATTAATTTTTTAAAAAATTTCAATTGAACAGTTTATCTTACGATTATGAATTACACACCAACCAGGAGAAATAATTGTAAATAAAATTATGGTTAAAAATATATTCAAAAAGTGATAAAATAATTTTATATTTTTCTAATCACTCTGTATTTTGCAGGAACACGCTGTATACAACAGAAAATATTTTATAAAAATATAGTAAATTATAGTAAATAGTAATAAACTTAGAAATATAGAATACATGGTATATTATTGTTTTCGAGGTCGAAGTCGTTTCGGGGGAAAAATATATACCAATACTAAAAATAAACAAAAATAAAAATCAATTATATTGTTCAATTCTAGAGATATTATCTCACCGCCCACAGTTTATTTCCAAACATTATCTCATCGTCGGTCAAAATAATGAATCGTCAAAATGAATACAATATTTGTCGTGGAGTAGCGGGGTAATGGGTAATTCACTCAAACATTTCAAAGGTACAAGAAAATATAGAAAATAACACAAAAAAAGACAGTTATACCTCGTAAACGTAGGAAAATACAGTAGCTTAACAAAAACCATTTGGTATTAATTTTATTATGAATAAGTCGCTAATAAGAATGTCTGTACAAAAAGTAATGATATCCTATCAATATCATATTATGTGAAATGAGAGCTAAGTTCAATATTATGATAATGACTTAGTCGTTGTCTTAAACGACAAAAAAAGTGAGATGTAAATGGGTGCCAAGTTCAATGGTCATACCTGAAATTTATTTATAACAACATAAAATATCTTATAACAACTTAAAATATCATATTTTCTTCTTATAACTTAGGATAACATATTAAAGCATAAGGTCTGGCACCAATTTAGATCTCACATTTATTGTCGTTGAAGTAAACAACCAATGTATATATTATCATAATATTGAACTTGGCTCTCATTTCACATATGTTTTCGATGGGATAATATTATTTAACTCTAAAGTATCAAAAAATGCAAAAAATTGGTCCACCGAAACCATGGTTTTTCAAGATCTTGATACATTCTGTACTAAAATACACAGGCTTATCGTATTATTAATAATACTAATATTATTATTAAAACTTATAGCAACCATTTATAAACATAAAATAACAATAATAATGATAATCTCAAATTCCCTGTTTGAGAACTTCCCCGGGTTATAATATAAAAGGTCCATCTTATTCTTATTAACCTTTTTCAAGACAAACTGTAGCCTATCTTTTCCCTCAAGGTCTAATCTATCTCTGTCCCTAATTATATCACAATTGGATGAATGGTTTAGGAATGCATAAAGGATATAGAAATATTGTTTGTCTTTTATATAATATGTATAATAGATATAGAAGATGAATTATTATCACATCGGTTCTGTCGATTTTGTCTGACTACATAGTGGATGGTCTCAGATCTTAGTCAATAATGATAATGACAAATCTCAATAATCATCAATACAATTTTGGTCCATCACAACAATTATTATTTTTATTTAAACGTTACTTACTAAATTGGCTAGCGGATAACACCTATGAAATAATATATTATCAAAGTTAACATGGACTAACCATTTTTATATTAATTTCTGTTGGCCATGATAACTAATATATATATATATATATATAAAGCGGGATTCAGGCATATCAAACTTAAAGTATTAACTCAGCCAAATTTTATTCACTATAGGTACTTACAATACTATACAAATATACAATACATATTCAATTACAGTTTATTAAAAAATAATATAGAAAAGTAACATAATGTGTACCTGAGTTTCCCACTAACATAGTTTCGACACGAAAGGAAAATTGAAAATCTCTTTTTTTTCTAATTAATTCATTAATATTTCTATTCACTGGCCACGAAAATTTATCCGAAGAGTGTTTGACATTCCTGCAGTTAGTTGTATGTAAATAATATATTAAAACAATAAAAATATTACGTGAAGGTATAGTTCAACTTCTGGATTTAGAAATTTCAATCGTTAATTTTAATCTAATGATTAAGGATGCAGGTAAATTATAAAAAAGGCAGGGCTTCAAACCGGTATTGGAATTGGTTTCATATACCGGTTAAAACTTTTTCGAAATTTAAATCAAAATTGAAACTCTAAAATTTTAATAACGGTATTTATAATAAGAGTTATAGACAGGGAATGAATAAAAATTGAAAACCATTTTGAACAATACCAGAAAATTGGATAACGGTATAAGTAAACGAAATAAAAACAGGTAATAAAAATATTAAGTATTGAAAATGAAAATGAAAACAGAAAAAAATTAATAATGATATATTTAAAAGCGGAAAAAAATTAAAATTGGTGTTGAAAATAAATATCGAAACCGAAAAAAAACGAATAACGCTATTAAAAATTGTAATCCAAACCTAAAATATCAAAATCGGTATTGAAAATTAAAATAATATCGGATCAGAAAATATAAAACGTGAATAATACTATAATATTATATACGCTTAAAATTAAATTAGTAGGTACTTAGAATATATTATTCACATATAATTATATAAATAATCGCTTTCGCTTAAGTAAAAAACGCAACTATTCTTAAGAAATCGATTCATTGACTAATTTTAGGCCTATTACTTTGGTAATGAGATTCCTAAAAAGTTATAAATAAAGTGATAACATTGATTGTCTAATAATAATTTTAATACGTAATCAGCTGTAAATAACAGACCAAATCATTTAATGTGGCAATATGCAGAGTAACGCATAAGGCATAAGGCAGTAACGCCGTGTCCTACATAAATCCGGCGGCTCCGACGGTTTCTATTCTGATCATGCTTTTCCGTCGCAATACGATGAGACCGATGTCACAAAATGCAAACCGTTTGGTTTTTCGTCGCATCTGTCGGATTTACGTAGGACACGGCTTTACGTTCGTGAGTAATTATTCTAAAGAGACTTAAATTAGCTTTTATAAGTATTAAATGTAAAATATATTATGACGGTGTAGAGTAACTAACGACGGTACGGCGCCGCCGCCCATAATATTATAATGTATATATTAATATATTATATTTTCGTGACTCAGTTTCAGTAGCACCTATAATACGCACAGATTTCTATAAAGAAGTATAGTGTAGAAGTCAGTGATAATACGCGACTTATTTTCTCCGTTCACCCAGCAATAACATTACATGTTACGATCGAAACAGGTCTACTGTCGGCCGGCAGTTTCACTGAATAAAATAATATTTTCATCGAAATATATATTTTTAGGATTTACATTTTGTAGCCTTCAATAATAATAATTAACAACTAATAAACAAAGAAACGATATAATATTTTTTTTTCAATAACTTCTATACATTTTTATTTTTAATTAATTATTATAGTAAAACGGTATAATATCCTACAATTCAAAAATTAATAATGTTTATATATTATTTTATTGTAGTAACAAATTATTTCGTATTTTAAAGCAGTATATTTTTTTAAGTACTTTGATTTATTAAAATCAAATTTCGAATGAGTAGTATTATGTTCTCGATTATGTTTATGGGTTATAAGTTGGGTTATAAGATTTAAATGCCCTAAAAACTATCCGAAATTGCATTTTAACCACAATAATATCCTTAAAAATGATCATAACATTGCTTAAACAATTCTTGTGTAAACAAAAATAAGAACTTGTCGAAATAAACGCAATTACGATGTAACACTAACTGACAAATTAATTGTTATTGGTTTAAGTCTCTGTCGTGGATAACAGACGTTTAAACTGTACGCTGTAGATAGATAAAGATGTTACCAACGAATCGAAATCATGAATAGTACTAACGACTAACGAGTAACGACCAAGTTTTTTTTAATTACCAATCAAATTTAATCTAAAATGTAGGTATATCATGGATAAATGTGCACTTAAATAAACAAAATTACCTTAAAATTATAATAAAAAAAAACGCCATAATTGATAAAAATTAAAATTAAAAATTTAAGTTTTCAATTATTTGATGTATGAAATTTGCCGAGGACTTTCCAAAAAATAATGAATTTTGCATTAAATACGGGCCTATAGTTAAAAGTTATATTAAAAATATAAAATATCTATCTATTAAAATTAAATGTAGGATTAGGACTATTAGGTAGTTTTAAACTATAGTTCACTCAAACTATCAAAAATAAACAACAATAATTAATATATAAGCACATAATATTCATTACAAAGAAATGTATTTATTAATTAATTAACATTAAAATATAGCCCTCCCATATCCTTCCATTTGTCAAAAAGTCTTAATTAACGATCACTGGCGATTAGGAAAAATTCAAAATAATATACAAAGGTTTATATGTATGTATAAGTAATTAGTTCAAACGTTAAAGATGCGTTGTAATTTATTTTCATGTCTGTGTTAATAACGCATAACGGCATAACATACCAACATTGAAAACATGCGTTCATTGGTAATAATTTTTCGTTGTTAGCTTTAATACTAAAGAATCTTTTTTATGAAACTTGATTGTAAGAAACTAAGAACACTTAGAAATCTTTCTTACCTTTGTTCACATTCCCCCTTCCCACGATCCCCGATGGTTTAGTTAATGATTTTTGTATTTTATGTGTGTTGTTAAGACAGAAAATACATGCGATTTCGACCGTACTCTTTAATACTTATTTAAAATATTAAACATGAAAAATCAAAATTTAAATGTTTAACACCAAGATTTCTCGAAATCGTTATTTGAAATGGAAATCAAAATCGAAAGTATATAAAACCGGTATGCAAAGTCAAAACCGAAAAACGTAATTGATCAAAAATATTTTTTAAATTGAAATTGATACAATTAGCTAGTATGCAAAACCGGTATGCAAAGTAATAATCGAAATTACAATATTTTAAATCGAAATCGGTAAAAATAAATAATGGTAACCGAAACCAAAATTGAAATCCTAAAAAAAAAAATTTTCGGTTTCAAGCCCTGATTAAAAAAGGGACTATCGTAGTTAATTTATCGCTCTTGTATTTTATAATATTATGTATTATAATGGTAATATACAAAGTAGATAAATCATACCACAACATTGTTTATAGTAAGTTATTTATTTATAATTGTATTATCATTGTGTTCCTAATATATTATTAAAATACAATATGTCAAAAATAATATGTCAATATTATGTGTGTTCGTGCCTTTGTGTACGCGCGCGCCTGTGTCGTATTTTCTCGAATTCTTTGTTCTTCTACAGTCGTCTTATTTTGAAGGCCACACTTAAATTTGTTTTTTTGAATTTAAAATTAATATTAAATTCACTATTTTAGTGAATACGTAATGACTAATGCTAAAATTATTCATTAGCCAAACGTTATCGATACAAAGCAACAAACGACGTCGTTAGTTATATACGTCGTAATTCACAATAATAGATTTATTGATTTATAGTTTATACTTTATACCATTATAATATTATAGTCTATGGCATTATAATACATTAATATAGTACATTATTATAGTACAAAATAATACACTTCACGCTAATTGCATTGTTTTTGGTCAATGATTATGTAATATATTTTTAAGAACGATATTAACAAACTAATGTTATTCTTGTACAAGTCGCACAACAAATGAGGGCTTCAAGCGTTTTAACAATTTTGTTTTTTCAACAGTCGAGACTGAACAAAATATGAATATAATGAATTTAAATAAACAAAAAAAATAACCGAAGAACGGATTCACGTAAAACCGTGTAACGTGTCGTATAAAACCGAAACCGATGGTTGGGTATTCTAAAAGAGTGGATGTTGGACGAAATATAATGTTTGTTCATTGTTTTGGATAAGGCAATAAAATAGTGTCTGAGAATAATATGATCAACACAAGCACACAACATTTAACAGATTTCACTGCTATAATTTCAAAGGAATGTGTAATAATAATAATAAAAAAATAAAATGTCTGAAACGCCCAGGGAACGAGTCGTAAGAATCGTCCGGCGAATGAACGTTGAAAATACCACGTATTACGGTGAAGAGGCGAAGAGAAGGAGGGAAACGAAATTCACCGCATGTCGTAGACGGCAGCTGGCGCGCCAGGTGGGTGGCGGGTGGCGGTGCAGCACAACAGTTCCACACTCCGCAGCCTGCTGCTGTTCACATGAGCGTAACAAACGCACCGTCCCGTCGGCCAAGTAGGCCCACCGGCAACCACCACAGAACGCACAACCGCCGGTTACCATTGTAGCGCCCGCGTTCAGGGGACCCCGCCCGAGTGGTTCTCAAAATTGTTGCGCGCGTGTCGACGGGACATAAATCGTTATATTTCGTACCGCCGGTCAACGCACGCTCGGCGTCGCTAGCACCGAAAACGAACGGCGCCGGAAATTATTTACGTTGGCAATATGAAAACCGAGTCAGAGCTGTATGAGCTCGGAACACGTATGTCCTTGAAACAATGCTGGCGTGAAGAATTATAGTTCCCCCTCGGATCACGAGAACCGACCGGCTATTATATTATTAATAATATATTGTTGTACCCACACAATAGAAAAATATTACCATCGCCGTACTCTTATGAATGCGTCCCACCACGTAAAACGTGGTGTAATATTATTACTTGTTTGAACAACGTCGTGTTAAGCTACGTCGCCGGCAACATCGATCGCCGTACACGACATCGTAAAACCGAGCCTGACGCGTAATTTTAATAATATATTAATTATTTCGGCACTGCACGCGAGTTTGTCGCTGTCGCTGAGGGTTTATCGGGCAAATATTATCTTTTATTACATCCTACGCACGGTTTAAACGACATTGTCGTTTTTAAAAGTCATCAAATGTACTGTGATGTAATCCGTCGCTTGGGTGTCACATTTTATCACATGTTCTTTATTTTACTACCAACTAGCTATTATATTATTATAACGCAAACGCATGGATATTAGAGCGCAGAGCCCGGGAACAACCCCCGAGATTTTGTAGTTTTTTCATTTTTATGTTTTTGTTTTATTAATGAATATAATATATCTCAACATTTTGAACTTTTTCAGTTCATAATATTCAATACTTTCTTTTATATTTATACAATAAAGTATAAACAACATGATTGTATATTGTATTGGTACATTTATTATTTATATAATATAATATTCATCTGTGAGATTCTGATGCGTGAAAATATTAATCACATTACCTTTCAAGTTTCTATTTATGAAATACACTAATACGTACCTACCTCCTATATTATAAGATTTTAAATTTTGAATTTAGATGTATTGAACAATTTCGATACGATGACACGATATTTATTAACTATGCCTTTGATCATAAAATTAAAAAACTACCAATATGAGAACTAAATATTCCAACACGAGCATTCGCTTAAAAATGCGTGCAGACTTGGAAATTATTGATTTATTATTATTGAATAAAATATTAACGTACCAACGCTGTATTATCTGTGAAAATATATTGTTGATCATTATTTGTATTGTAATATTATGTTGCCATGTTGGTATTTGGTAATGTATGAATGTAAAAAAGGAAATAATCAAATAAACTGTAACGCCTAGAAGAATGTTATTTTTCTTATAAAAATGTCCTGTTATAGGGTATACACTATGACTATACATTATTATATATCATAATAATAATAAAAATAATATTTATTGTAACAAAAAAATATATAATACAGAATAACATGAAAAATAAATATTAGTTACAACCTTATCTAATATTTAATAAGCATATTGTGCTTGATACAGATATGAGACGAGTTCATGGTATTGGTAAGAATTATAAAGAAAATATTATAACAGTATATTATAATACTATAAAGATAATAACAAATTAAAGACAAAAGAAAATATTATTAATACATTTCTTACAGTTACGTACCTAGCGAGTTATCATAATTATCAAAATTAATATTATATTTACGTAATGAATAAATACCTACCTCTTCTGATTACTGAGTTCAAAAATTAGTACGATTAAATGGTACAATTTATTAAATGTCAACTATTTTTTATTCTTGTATTACATAATGTCAAGGTTAAAATTTACCATAATATTATTATCTCTAAACGTACATAATGAAGTTTGCCGTTTATAAGTTAGTAATTATTGATACCTATACTAGAGTTTATTTGTAATCTAAATTAAGTACCATGTAATGAGAATTTTTAGTAAAAGGATCAATAGCAGATATATTTAAGCAAAAGCCAAATTGATTAGACCTGTCAAAATCGTGATGGTGTATGATTGAAATAGGACTTTTGAAATGGTAAAAAAAGGAAAAACCGATTGGTCTATAATCCATTGCAAATAAAAGAGATCGGAGTTGAGTCAGTTGAGATAGAGTCAGCTGTTTGTTTAATAAAGTTAGATAAATTATAGTTATAAAATTAATATTGATCATAATATTGAGTATAAGGTCTATGGGTATATTAAATTAAATTTTAATAAGATTTATCAGTTCAAAAAAATTGAATATTTATGTGATAATTATTGTTCATATCATTACGATTTTATTTTTCTAAATTATTTATGTAAATATCATAGGAAATATTTTTACCAGCATTAGTGTGAACGATTCAATTAATTTAGGATGTCAGTTGTTTCAGTTGGATACCATAATCCATTTGTGTTTTTCTGTATACTTGTCTATGTGTTTACCTATGTTAATACTAAACGACATTTTACTCTATGTCTCTATACCATATAATATTATAGTCGAATAATAATACATCATTTTTACCTTTCACGCATTATACTTATCTAACATATACGCCAAGCAGCTATGCCATAATTATTAATATTACGTTGGCTGCATTTTGTTCGGTAGGGCCGGAAATGTGAACTGCACCAGACATGACATGCTACGCACGCCTGTGAATTACCAAGAATTCCCAAACTAGACTCATGGGGCATTTTTTGAACAAAGGTTTTCCCGCTTGAAAGAGCATTCCTAAATCAATGCATGACTAATCTAGAGGATGCTAAATTGCTCAAAATGTTGGGTTTCATATTTTAGATTATTTAATACTACATGGCTTCTCAGGGGCACCTTTTGGAACTACTCATATTATATAATAATATATAACTTATAGTTGAGATGATTGTTATTTGTAGTAGGGGTGGACTGGGTTGAAGTATATTGACTAGTCTAGTTATGGTAAATTCTCCCGATTGTATAGTAAACTCTCCCGTATCAACACTATATTTACCTGAAGGAAAATGTAAATTCTCCTTAATTGTTTTAAATGTTATTGCTACATTCTGAATTAGATGTGTGCTTCAGAATTATCATTAATCTCAAAAACATCAAACATTTGTGAAGATTTTCAAACTGAAGTGTACATACAAATTCAAAGTTACAATAAACAAAATAAAATAACTAAAATTTTCATACCAAAAATAAAGAAAACTCATGTCACAAAAAATATTATATTGCAATGACCAACAAATAGATAAGTTGGTACCTTAAGTTTTTTTAAGTTTGTATGTTTGTATTATCATAAAAATGAAATTTAAATGTTCAGTATTTTTACTATTATATTATAGCTCACCGTAGTTAAAGGTATTGCTTTTTATTATTACTATTATATAATTGATTTTTTTCAAATGAATCGGTAGTTTTTACAATCGCCTGGCCCGGCCCTTATTATTTCTTCAGCCCAGACATCTAATACACAAATGTATCAATGTTCGCCAAAGAGTTTTAATAGGCATATGATTATTATATGAAAACCATGTATTACCATGATAAAACAACATGGTACGATGCTAACTCAATGATACATATTTGCTTTTCCACGCCGACCCACAGTAGGACGAAAGACAATTTTTGGTGGAAAAAAGTACTATTTTTAAAACTAAAAAATTATTGGTTTTTTTTATCAATAATTTATCTTTACCTTATACCCCACCTTAACCCCACTTATAGAGCTCTTTGTATAGAATATATATATTATTTGACTGATATTTTCAAAATTTTATTAATTTTTACATTATTAAATTATATCTCAATTTAAACCGAAAAAGTATAATTTTATTTATACAGTTATTATATTGTCCTAAATGTTATAATGACATAATATTTGTTTATTTAACTACATTTTTTTTTTTTAGAATTTGCTATATTATGTTGTTGACATTTTAAGTGTGGTTTTTGAACTTTGGAGAAAAGTTACTTAAGTTTACAAAGTTTTATCAATTATTATATATACACATTAAACATATTATATATATAATAGATAGTTATTTAAAAATATAAACAGTTTTTGCATTCAGTTTTAATAGATAGGTACCATTTTTAACTACATCATTTTTCAATTTTAAATATGATAAATTGTATCATAATTCGAACTTTAAATGGTTGTAAAAAAAAAGTGCTTATGTATTTTTAATATTTTTCAGCTACTATTTTAAAAATATATCAGAAACCTTGTATTACATTTTCAAGCTTTTTAACTCAGCGAATAAAATTTTATTGATATTATACTAGAAAAAAAAATTTAACGTTAGATAATAACGTAATTTCGTCCAAATTTGATTTTAAAATAACTATAAAAAAAAACTGTGTGTTTTTATTTTTTAGATTTTTTGGTTATTTGGTTGTCAAATATCAAACTTTAAATACTTATAAAAAAAATAGTGATTATATATTTTTAATTTTATTCAACTACTATTGTAACAATATATCAAGGGCCTTTTATTAAATTTTCAAGCTTTTTGATAAAAGCAAAAATAAATTTCCGTCAATCCTAATGAATATAATATATAGTGGTGAGAAAGTTCGTTAATTGACCATAGTTGTATGTGTGTTTTTACGATAGTTAAATTTGTTAGTAAGTTATGCGTATATAATACAACGTAAATTAAAAATGCTCATAACTCACTTAAAACCCGAATTACCTTAAGAAACCCACATACAAACACATGATAATGTTCTTAATATCAAATATCATATAATATTAGGTCAAAAAAAAATTGTGCCTATGCATTTTCAATATTTTTCAATTACTATTGTAATAATATATTATGATCCTTGTATTAAATGTTCAAGCTTTTTGACCCAACGAATAACATTTTATTGACATTTATAGAAAAAAAAAACTAAAAAAACTGTAAAAAGAATATGCCCGAAAATAGCTCAAAACGAAACAAAATATTTTGAAAATGTTATCAAATATAGGAATTGATAAAATAAACATATGATATAAATTTCAAGTGTCAAAATATTTTCAAAATTGTATGGTGTATAGGTAATGCTAAATAAACATTTGGTGAAATTTTTAAGTATCTACAGTTATTCGTTTTTGAATTACAGCAAAATAAGAAAATCGCTACATGAGAAATCGTGTGAATTCCAATGTTTTAAAAATTTGAACTTCAAACGCTCGTAAAATTTTAATTTGACTTTCAGGTAGACATTTTTTTTTTGAAAAAGGTAGGCAAACTCATGAAGAATCTTGAATTAAATTTTCAAACCTTAGATTTAAAAGGAAAAATTTTTATGAATTTCTAACTGAAAATAATTTGCACATTTTCGTGATTTTTACGTATTTTGGTAAAATTTGAACTTCAAATGTTTATAAAAAAAAATTGTGACTATAGTTTTTTAAAATTTTTCAAGAGTCATTGTAACAATATATTAAAATCCTGGTATTAAAATTTCAAGCTTTTTTATCTAACAAATAAAATTTAATTGACATTCATAGAAAAAAAACCTAAAAAATTAAGAAACTGAGTAAAGAGTAGTAAGTAAAGAGTTCAAAACAATTCAAAATTTTTTGAAAATGTTATCGTTTGTAGAAAATGCTAATATAAACAACCAGTGAAAATTGCATGTATCTGCAGTAATTTGTTTAGAAGTCATACCAAAATCCAAAATCGATTTTGCGTAAAAATTTCCGTTTTTCTTAATTTTTCTTTTGTTTTTCCCTACGCATTTCAAAACTATTAAGATTTTTACTTTTGACCTCTCAAAGTACCAACTAGATTCACTTTCCTATCAGAAAAGATACTGCTGAAGAAAATCAAAGCAGTTTTACTACCCTAAAAGATGATGACAGACACAAAAAAACACACATCATTGTAAAATCAATACATTCATTGCTCCGCTCAGAATCTAATATGTGTTCTATTGGACGTGCGTCTTGCAAACTTATGTATGGTGCAAAAATCAAAACTTTCGAGTCTCGTGAAGTCTTAATAGCTATTATATAATTGAAAAACATAGATCAATACCTGAACATTGTCATGGGCCTGATTATACGTATTTTTAAAAAAAAATATGCATTCATGATAGGGACATTATAATAATATATTACAAGCTTACATTAATAGTATATATTTTAATAAAATCTTTTCACGAGGTGTAAGAGTCATGAGTATAATAATATTTGTGGGTACCTACATGACTTTACTTCTTAAAAAGAATATTTTAAAATGTGATGATTTCCAAAGAAATTACAGTCTTCCCTCTTTACACTCAAAATCAGTTTTCGACAAATTAGATTTTAGTTTTTGGTGTAACCTCAAAACAAATGATCGTATTTTCATGAAATTTTCACTGGTTATTTATATTAGTATTTCTTATATACGATAAAATTATAAAATATTTTGATTTTTTGAACTGATCATGGACATTTTCAATTTCCAATTGTTTTCTATGAATGTCTATTAAATTTTATTTGTTGGGTAAAAAGTATCAATAAAATATAATACAAGGATCCTTATATATTAAACTACATTTGAAATTATTAAAAATCCATAGTCACAATTTCTTTTTGTTAGCATTTAAAGTTCAAATGTATACCAAATACGTCAAATACATAAAATCACGAAAGTTGTTAAATTATTTTGAGTAAGAAATTCATAAAAATTTTTCTTTTTTTAATCTAAGATCTAACATATCTACTAATCACATAATAAAAATTAAATAATCAATATACATTATACATATAATATTAGTTATACATTTTTAAATAATACTATAAATAAAACTGTAATTATTGATCAAATATTTGTCTAGGTATTTTGTTTGGCTCTTGTTACTACTTTCTCGTCACTGTTCTCATTGGAATTTGAAATTCTTTCCAATTTATTGTTGTCACTCTTTGTATAACTCTTTTTCATAACTTTTTCTTCTATTTAAAATTTCTTTTTATCTTTCTACTGATTTTTTAACATTATTTGGTACGTAATAACACTGAACTAAAGGTGTATGTAGGTATGTATAAATGTATTATCATTCCCGTATTAGGTTTAACATTTCAATCAATAAGGTGACTTCTATATCGATTAATTGGCTATTGCCTATTAGCAACTATTACCATTATTACGTCACTACTTCATACATACATTAAAAAGTTATAACAACTATTTGATATCTTAACTATAATTAAGATGTTAGTCTGTTTTTTATGTTAATTATAAATTATAATGCAAGCTAATGTATTCAATTATACGGGCTCTAATAAATTGTAATAGGTTATAAGTTATAACTTATATTATGTACGGCTACCATAAATATAACCTAAAGTCTAAACTACGACATACGATTGTATACAGAAAGGAAGTACATTATCGGTAATAATATAAAACACAAGCCTAAAATAAAGTTATATGCATATTGCATATTATTAAAAAATACGCTACCGCGACAACTGACTGCAGCAGTATTTAAATAATTGTTACCTTCTTTTGTAATATCTAAACTTATGTCTGGTACCTACCACAACAATTATTGAACAATTTACTGTTTTCATTAATATATTAATTCGTATTTTGGTAGGTATAGGTACCTAATAACTGACTTACGATGGCTATTTTAACAATTTATTATCTGATGTTCTTATTATACACAATATTGAATATTAATTATTAAAATATTATCATAAAAAATGTAATTTAGGTTCTCATTTAACTTAATTAATATTTTAGTATGATTATTGTGTACAAAAGATAAATCTTTACAAGGTATAAACGATAATAATTTAATATTTTTTTATAGGTATTGGGTATTACACTATTAATAGGGTAATCTATAAATTATAACATAATATTATGTAGTCTAGTATTATATAATAATTTAGATTGTAGAGTACTTTTAGTCAGCGGAGATTTTGAGACTGCGTCTCCTCTAAAAAAAAAACAAGCTAATTGTAAATCGTAATTAATTTAAATGTATAGAAGTATTTTTATCTGAATTTAAAATATATAACATCGTTTTTTTTGTTTATTATTACTAAAGTCCTCAAAATCTAAAACCTATAATAGTAATTATAAATAGTAATTTCGATGAAATATTATTTCAGTAATTGGGACGGCAGTCGCCGATTCAGTGAAACTGCCGCCCGACAGTTTTGATCGTAACAATATTATGTAATGCTAGTGCTGAACGGACGGAGGGGGCCGCGGGGAATAACCCACACATTGTAGGCCCTATGGGTTCACGACAATACATAATACTATTATGTGCCGTGCGGCCGCCTCGCCATCGTCAGCCACATGTCCTACGTCTGTACGCCGTCATAATTTATTAAATGTACATAATTATTGTGGAAGCTAATTTATCCCCAAAATATTTTCTCATGAGCCGCTACCGCTTAAAGTATTACCACAGTATTTATAATAGAGCTAATACAGTAATACGTATGTATTGCCTATTTAACCCATTACATATTTAGTTTTGTTAAAATATTTTAATATTTTTACTGGCATAATATAGGTTGGTAGGTACCTATAATTAACCGAACAATAGTAATTGAAATAATTCATCAACATTCAACACTACCTAAAATAAAGAGAATTATCTTCCCTGACGTCTTGCCCCTGAAAATAACATGCACTTTAGTACCTATAGGTACTGGTTGTAATGTTGTATGCACAGTTTTGGGTCATACGATATTTGTATATGCATGTAGTGTGTACCTTTTGTACCTATGATTTAAACGAAATCAACTCATGACATAGATTGTGGATCAGGCTAACTTTGCATGCACTCGGCAGTGACCCCATTAGAATAAAATATTATTTTCTTCGAACATTTTAAGTTATCTAGCGCTTTCTATCGGCCAACATAATTAAATATAATACGAACGGATCTGCAGAAGTTGGTAACACATCATTACTGTGTATATTATTTAATTCTATAAAATGTTATCCTGAAATACGACTAATTTGTTCGTTCTGCCCTTTTGGATATGTTATTAAAATACATTTATTTAAAATTTGTAAATATTCACACTGTAACCTGGTTACAGTAACCAGCGTTCGAATTGGAAAAATAAAAGAAAGGTGAGTCCCAGACTTAAAACAAATTAGGGTTCCGTACAATGATTAAACTCGACATAATCTATGGCTTAATTAATTAACCACAACCCCAACTACCCATATGGCCATATCCGTCTTCATTAATAAGTAGTTGAAATATGATGTACCAATACCAGTACCTAACATTTTCCGGGGAATAGTAAGTTCCTACACGAGAGTAGCAGGTAAACAATTACATAGACACTTTCAATTTATATCATATGTTTATTTTATGAATTCATATACTTGATAACATTTTCAAAATATTTTTACTCGTATTGAGTTGTTTACGGATATACATTCTGTTTACAATTTTTTTTAGTTTTTTTTTCTATAAATGTCAGTAACATTTTATTCGTTGGCAGTGGCGTAGCATGAAACTTTGTGGCCCTGGGGCCTATACAAGTTGGAGGCCCTCTTTAGTGTAAAAATTAAACAGTGATTCTATGAGGTGAGTCCTGTGGCCCCCAACTTAGACTTAACTTGGGTGCCCCGGGGCCTGGGCCCTAGTGGCCCCGGCCTAAATACGCCACTGTTCGTTGGGTACAAAAGCTTGAAAATTAATTTCAAGGCTCCTGATACGATATTATTACAATGGTAGTTGACAAATATTAAAAATACATGGGCACAATTTTTTTTTGACCTATTATAAAACTTGATGGTAAGAACATTATTTGTGTTTGTATGTGGGTTTTTTAAGGTAATTCAGTTTTTAAGTGAGTTATGAGCATTTTTAATTTACGTTATATTATATACGCATATATTTTCATATATTATTGTAACAATATTTTAGGAGCCTTGTATTATATTTTCAAGTTTTTTACCTAACAAATAAAGTTTTATAGAAAAAAAAAAAATAAAAAAACACACGTCATTATAAAATCAATACATTCATCGCTTCGCTCAGAATCTAAAAGCACACTGTTGCACAGATAAAGTTCTTCTTTATTCTGAAAATTTGGTAAATCTACAACAAATATGGTGCGAGAAAAGTTGTCCCACGCAAAACGGTTTTTGCTATGTTTCAAATTTAAAGTGTCTAGAAAAACAAACAAAAAATTAACAAAAAAAACTAGTTTTCGAAAAAATGTATTTTTTTTTGTGTGTAACACTAAAAATATAACCGAATATAAATACAATTTTCACTGAATATTTATATTAGAACATATCTGACATTTTCAAAATATTACGACTATATGAGCTATTTATAGACATACATTTCGAGTTTTATTAGTTTTTTTTTTAAACTATTGCCGATATAACATTTTTTGGTTGGTCAAAAAACATAAAAATGCGATACAAAGCTTCTCATAATTCGAATTTAGTGGAAATTAAAATAAAAGTTAGGGGTAAATCAACAATAATTCATAAAAATTTTCTTTTTATTCCTAAGATTGGCAATTTTCATACAACATGTACGTAATTTTTACGTTTGTACTAACTTAGAGCATCATGTGCTTTCAGTATTATACTCTATTCTATTTAAGAATGAACCACTCGGCTGACCGAAACTTGTCTTGTTCGCGCATCCCCACCACAAAGCGGGCACCATGGAGAGCGTTGATGTCGGCCGCTACGAAACTAAAGCTGTATACGTAGTGAGCTGTATTATTACATTGTCACTAATTTAATTCCATTTGCGTGTTTACGTTTATTCTTGCGATTACCATACATATATTTTATTTACTTATAATAATATTCCTTTGCGAATTACTACCTTTTTTGTTTGTACATATTGTTATTTTTAATAAACAGTCAAAACCTCCATTTTCTTATGAATTTCTTTACGCACGGCGGCAGCACTGGTGACGAAAATCAACGACGGCCACGATATCGAGGCAAATTCACAATACACATGAAGGAAGTAGGTAAAATTAAGGGAACAGAAAGTGAAATAATAACAACTTCAGATGAACCTGTTACTTTCCGATTTTACCCATTAAGTGACTCGAAGCAAAAATTAGTTCTTAATATGGTTGAAAATTCAAAAAATTGTGGCGAAATTTCCGATTGAAACTCTATATACGCGTTTCCGATTTCACTTGTCAAGAAAAATATCGAGATCTTAATAAAATAACTGTAAATGATCGTTATTATCGTAACTCCAGAAGGTCAGTATGAGTTTAAATGAATGCCGTCATCTGTATACCAACGTGTGATAAATAAAATGCTGGGATCCCTATGTTTCACTATAGAAATAGTTTTCATGAATGATACTTTTCCCAGCCGAACGGTTGAAGAAGGACTTAATAATTTGGAAACTATACTTAAGTTATTTAACAAAGCTAACCTTAGGCTGAATTCGAATAAATATAACTTATTATGTAAAACAAATTTAGTACTTAGAATTTGAGATTTCAGAAGGAACTATAGCGCCAAGTAAACGAAAGATATTGTCTGTGATGAACTTTCCCAGGCCACGTCATGTACATAACGTTCAACAGTATTTGGGGCTGATTGGATATTTTAGACTTAATGTCCAGGAATATGCACAAATAACAAAACCTTTTACAAATCTGTTGCACAAAGATGCTACTTGGGAATGGACACAAGACCAAAAAGATGCATTTGAAAAACTGAAACATTTAGGTACGCAGTAATTAACCAGTATTACAACCATATGATCGACTTCAAGATACAGAAGTACATTGTGATGCTTCGCAGCCGGGCCAATTCTTTTACAAAGAAATATTGTGACAATCAACATCCTCACTCTTTTTTAAATACAACGCTCCTGCTTTAATTACGATGATCAAAGACTTCTTTCGCGATTTAAAGAATGCAGACTACATTCAAATAACCTTATCGTTAACCACTAAAAATTTGAACACCACTTTCATTCATCAATCAGCAGAAAGTTCTGCCATACTACTTCATAATGTCATTATCGACATCATTCATCGCTTTGTTCCCCTCAAAACCTTCCATAGATCTTTTTTTCCTATTTGGGTCTTGGCAAAGCTTAAAACCTTACTATATAAGAAAATATTTGCTCATAAAAATATAAAATAACAGGCTCCACTCATGATTTTAATGTGTTCTCTTGTTCTCTTGTCCACAATGCAAAGTTCAATCAAGAACATTCTTCATTGGAGCACATTCAAACTATTCATAAGCTCGATTGACTTCCAAACCTCGTGAATTTTGGTCTTTCATAAACAGCAAACGTACTACCCCCTCCAATCCAGACAAAGTTTACTTCAATGACCAAGCAGCTTCTGGTCCGCTAGTTGCTGATTTATTCGCCTCTATTTTTTCCTCTAGTTACAAAAATCCATCGACAAGTCTCCAAACTGCCATTAATGATATGAAAATAAAAGAGTTCCCTTTTTACCATCGTAGCGGAAGCATTGGACTCTTTACTTAATGTCCATAGTCTAAGACCAGATGGTATCTCTGCTTTCTTTCCCTATAATTGTAGGAAGACTCTTTGCTCTCCTATTTGTTCCATTTTCAATAAATCTTTAAGTGAAGGCAAATTTCCATCTGTTTGGAACACTAGTAGAATAACTCCTATATTAAAGTCTGGCGACCCTTCACTAGTCATTAATTACAGACCCGTATTAAACATCCCTTTTATTGGGAATATATTCAAACAAGTGGTCCTTAAAAGAATTGAAAGAGTTCTATTACCTACACTATCTATTTACCAACATGGCTTTTTCCCGGCTGCTCCACTACAACTAGCTGCTTAGTTTTCTCTTCTTTTATTCGTCATGCTTTTAATGATTCAACCCAAATTGACAATATTTTTATAGACTTTTCTAAGGCATTTAACTCTGTTGATCATTTCAACCTTATTTACATTCTTAATCAATTAGGTATTGAAGAACCCTTCTTATCCTGGTTCCATTTGTACTTAATCGATAGAAGGAAATTTGTCAATTTGTTTGGTATTACATCCACAATGTTCAGATTGACATCCGGAGTTCCTCAAGGTGGACATTTATCCCTTTTATTATTAAGCCTTTGCTTTAATACAGTTTTTCTTAATTTTCTCCCTTGTCGTATTTTGCTTTTCGCCGACGATGCTAAGCTATTTGCTAGAATATCTTCAGTAAATTATCGCTATGTCCTTCAGGCATCATTATATGGTTTTATAATCTGGTGTAATACAGTTGGTCTGACTCTCAACGAAGACAAATGTAAGGCCATGTCCTTCTACAGAGCAAGAACATTTATTGATTACAATTATACTTTAAACGGGATACTTCTAAAACGGGTTCAGGGGACTAAATATCTTGGATTCATATACACACCGACTTCATCCTTCAGATCTCATATAGATTATATTTCTTGTAAGCCATTGAATATTTTGGGATTTATTCGTCGTCATACCATTGAGTTCAACTCGGCTCCTTGCTTAATCGTTCTTTATTGTTCTCTTGTTAGATCAATCTTAGATTATAGATCGATAGTTTGGAATCCATTCCTTCGGGTCGATATCAAACTTATCAATAAAGTTCAATCTCGCTATGTTGGCCTTGCTGGATTTTTACTAAAAATTGGCCACCCCAGCATAATTATACACCAGTCATGAGAACATTAAAACTCTGTTTATTTGAACGTCTTCTGGAGCGCATTAGTTGACGGGTACCAAGTGTTCATATCAGATCACAAGAGCCATTCCTCCTCCCCAACTCAATGTCCAACTTTTTGATGAACGATCCCCTTGTTAGAATTTTTTGATCGTCAAATAATAATAATATTGATCTTCGGCCTTATTTATACATATTTTTCGGTCACTCTTATTACCTAACCTTTGTATTGCTTTGCTATTATAACTAATTATACATACATTGTATTTTTGTTCATACCTATGTAAAAAGTCATTTGGCGTGTATTTATAAAATAAAGAAATAAACAAGCGTTAATGCATACAGTCGTTTAAGCTAGAAGCCAAAGTACTGCTGAAAAGCTCATTACTATTCTACTGAACTAGATACATTGGCTGTAGTCTGGCTACTTTAAAAGTTTCACACTTATCTAATTAGAAGGAAATTCAAAAACATCACCTACTGTGCTGCTGTCAGGTGGACTTTTAGCAAGGAAAAAATTATATATAAGATAACAAGGAGTTGGTCACAATCTATGGATTATGATTTTGAAGTAGAACACCGTGCTGGGGACAAAATGAATCATGTAGATGCTTTATCTAGGAATCCAAGTACATCCAAAGAAATGGTAGATGAGACAGAGAAGTTATATGTTTTACAGAGTACAATGAGCAAAGAAGATTAGCTGACAATTACCCAATGGAAAGATAAAAAAGTTAATGATATCATAAGAATGCTTGGAGTTAGTGCTTGGTAAGAAAAAAACACCGAGTAAAACTGAAAAAAATACAATATGAGTTTTTTTTAGTAGATAACAGATCATACCGCCAAAATGGTGATACATTTCTATGAGTTGTACTAGATATAATAAGAAGTCAAGCTACTGATAAATTATTAATTTTCCAAACATTGAAATAATTACCAATTTAAACTACAAATATATTGATTAAAAGTTAAAAATAATAATAATAAAAGGACGTTTTCGTAACAAAAATTGACCGTAAAAACGTGATTTCGTATTTCGTATTTTCCTCAGGCTGTGTTATTCGTAGAAACATGATAACTTCACAAAAATAAACTTGAAAAGATTTTCTAGATAACAACGAGCGAGATTTTCGATTTCTTGTTTCAAACCGATAATATGTACATTTAAATGTTTCAAAAAATCATATAAAATAGACAATAAAAGATATCAAAAATCTGGCATGCATATATCTAGAATATTTTCTCAAGTTAAAAATCACTTTTCTATGACTAACGAAGGCTGAGGAAAATGTGAAGTACGAAAACTTTTATTTCTTAAGAAAAAAAAACAATGTACAGTCATCAGGGACTGCTCTTGGCAGCGTTCGAAAATAATTTTCATATTATTACCCCGCAGAAAACTGCAATCATACTTCTCCTTGAATAAATCAGGTTTTCATATCGTGTCCAATCTCACTCACCGTTTATAAATAGTAAAATACGAAAATAGTTATGTTGGTGACGAAATATTTGTTTTATTTTTGATATATACTTCCGCAAAAACTTCAGTCATACCCGATAAAATGTATAGTGGAGTATTATTGCATTGGCGAACCAAGGGTAAGCGATGGCATGAAATGCCTTTCATAGCTTTGATTTATTTCTGTAAACTTCTGATGGAAAAAGTTTCCATAAAATGTACAACTACCAATTTCATAATGCACATTCGCCAACGGATATAGTCATGTCTATGCTAATGGAAATATAAGCCGAATCTATAACAAAAATAAATTTAATTGGTAAAAACGTACACAAAAAATGGGATCATCCGATTTGCAACGTCTACCAATGATTTTGAATTTATGAGGTGCCGCCATGTACGACCAGTGGAAGAACGTGCTGGGAAGTACACGTCAAGTTTACCTTCGCTCCTGTCTTTGCAGAAACTTACTCAAAATTTTCCCCAGGCCGTAATCAAACACCCATTATTTTGATCCTACGTGGCTAGTCACTGTCGTTTTTCGTGGACGCTTACACCGTCCCACAAATCACAGGAGCTACTTCTCAACCTTCTATCCTGCCAGAACAAAGGAGCCATATTTAAAATCTGATAATGGAGCTGCTAATCCATTGTATCGCGGGACTCAGTCCGTCAATCTTTTGCTTGGTGCCGATATGATTTCTAAATCAAAAAGCCTCAGGTTATTTAACCAGACTGGCGAGCCTATTGCCTTTGAAACTATTTTTGGGTGGATTCTGATGGTATCTGTCGACATTCATGCTCAGTCAACTGATACCACTATGTTTTTATCTGTTTCTGAAACTCTCAATTTGTCCATTAGGTGGTTTTATGAGCCGGAAGAGTTGCCTGATTTCCGCAATCTTAGTCCTAAAGAGCATACTATAGAAAAAATTTATAAAATGACCTATGGTATCTCTTCCATTTCGGAAAGCATCACCTCTGTTAGATGATTCAAAATCTGTTACACTTCTTCGCTTTCAAGCACTCGAAAATCAACTGAATCATGACTAGACACTTCAACGCCAGCACACAGATTTTATGTGAACGCTGGTCACATGGAACTGATTCCACTCAAACAAACAGGTAATTCGTTTCTGGACGTCCACTTACGGCATATCAGTGGCATAATACCAAGCTCTTCGTACACTTCAGGAATTGTTAACCGTTGATGGAAAATGATTTCCCATTGCTGCGTGAATTCTCCTGAACTACACCTTCATAGATGATATTCTCATCGGGGCTAACACCATAAAGGATGCCCATTAATATACGTCTCAGCTTATAAACTTGTGTTCATTAGCTATGTTTCAGTAAAGAAAATGGGCCAGCAACTACAGTAATATTCTACAATCTGTTCAAATAGAACCGTAAGCAATGTCTGCAGTCTTTCTGTACACTGACAAATTTAAATTAAAAATACTTGGGTTAAAATGATATCCAAGAGCTGACGTGTTTTCTTTTGATGCTAAACCATCTTCAACTGACCTGACAAAACGGTTAGTGCTCTCACACATTGCCATTCTGGGAAGACTCTTTAATCAGTTGGGCTTGCTGTTTCCCATAGTTAGATTCCCAATAGTTGTTTTCGAAATAACCCATAGAAAATAATATAATTTGGATTATAGCAATTATGTTGGTAACCAGGACTACCCTACGTTAAGGAGATGGACTTATTTGCCAGACGCGTTAGATGTTCGACGGAATGATTGCAACTATAATTAAAGGTACGAAAGGGGATGACGAATGAAGCAGTGGAACGTGTGGATTATTGAAGACATCGAAACAGTATACAGATTATGAGAGTATGCGTATTATATGTATCATCTATAATTCTATGAAGGAATTTTAAGTTTACATAAAACCATCTGTCTGTTAAGGTATCTAAGCACGTAGAACAGGAGTGTAATCATGTACCAGGTGATTGATATTCAGGACATGGCCTGCAAAGCAGAGCAAGTGCCTTCAAACACGCTCCATGATTAAGGAGTCGAATGCTGTGTAGGAATCTTATAGGACGTGAACTCTAATAAAGGGTGAATTTGAGAGCTGTACAGAGTTTTTAGTAAGGGGGACCATTTAAAGTTGGAAGAAAAACATTGTGTGAATCATAATGTCATATAGGCTCTTCACCTTATCGATATATATGAGTGGAAATTTAGATTAATAGTAAGAAAGACCCCTAGGTCTCTTTTACAAAGGCAAAAAATTACAATTTGGTATGATTTTTTTTATGTCGTCGATGAATAATGCGAAGAGAAAGGTGGAAATATAACCACCTTTTTTAACCCCCAAAATGAAAGGACGAACCTCTTACTTTTTCCATACATTTTACAAATTGGAACCTAACGAATAGATTTGATTTGAACCAGGACAGAAGAGGTTCGCCCAACCCAGACTTGTAGAGGAACTCGGAGAGGAAGTTGTTTTCAACTCGATCAAAACCTTTGGGAAAACCAGTAAGGATAACGTCAACCTGAGATTTGTTGTCAAACGCCTCTAGTACACACTTATCAAAATAGTAGCAGAGCGCTCAGGTATAAATCTATGTTGTTCACTGATTACGGCAGCGTTAAGTGACGGCTGTATGTTAAGTAAATGAGTGATTCACTTAATTCCGCTATATGACTTAGTATGGAAATAGTCCTGTAATTTCTAACGTTGGATTTGTCTACAGTCTTGAAAATGGGTGCAATTGAACTTATTTTCTAGAACAACGGGAATATATCAAAGATCGCCTAAATATCAACTATAGAGGAACACAAAAGACAGACTTAAAGGTATATAGGAAAGTACCTGGTAGACCATCTGGTCTAGTAGATTTCTTATTCTTTCATTTTTCAAGACCAGCCTCAGCATCAGCTACACTGATATTTTAGTTACTGGGCAAATTATAATATAAGAAGGAAAGTTATGTGTATGGACTGGTGAAGGGGCATTAAAAATATAATTGAAATAAGATGAAAATAAATTTGAACGGGGAACACAACCTGAACTTGGGCATTCATAAAGGTTTACATTTTCTGGTATAATGTTGTTTGATTTATTGTTACGAACAGAGTTTCAGAATGATCGAGGATTGTTCTTGTGATATTGTCAGGGCGTGTAAGGAATACTTTATAACAGCGTTTAGATAAAAATTTATATTTCGCAGAAGTTAGAGAAATCAGCATAATTTAGCGGCGAAATTGGAGTACCTATAAAGTGAATGTGCTTTTTTTGGCAAAAACAATGGACTTTCGATCCTTTGAGAACAGTGAAGAAAACTTAGACTTAACATTTCAGTTCTCAGGAACAAAGTGTAAGATAAAAAAAAAATGAAGGGCATCGTATAACAAATTGAATCTACGTCAAGATTGATTATGGTTTTAGGCCAATTTAATGAATTAAAAAACTTAAGTATTTCTAAGTATGAAGTTTTCCAGATGTTAAAGTATGTATAGGACTTATCAAGAAAAGGAATATCGGCTATAATTGGTAGAATGATCTCAAGATCAGGGTGGTAAGAATAACAGGGGACGAGATTAGAGGAGAATTTTTAAATGTATGTGCTGTTATTGTTTAAGAAGACAAGATCAAGATGTTTACCTTGATTGTTACACACGTTATTTATTTGGAAAAGATTTAGATATGAGAATTCGGAAAGACAGTGAGTTGATGGAGAGAAGTACGTGATGCCATAATCATTATTGGACCATGAGATAGCTGATAGACCGTAGTCCAAATATGAATGTGCAATTAGTATTAGCTATGGCTATAGTTTGAACGGAAGATATATGAGATTTTTATCTGGTGGTAGGTCTACTAGGATAGATATATATTATATCGAGGATAAAATAAATTAGGTTTTCTGAGTAGAGAATTTCACAAATAAATGTTCAACATTGGTAGTTGGTCGTGATATAAGGAAAGAGCTTATGTCTTTATGGACGCTGATAAAAGTACCACCACCACTCTGGATATTACTTGTAGATGATTTGCTGTCACATCTAAATATAACATAGTTTGCGAGGTCACCAACACTCTTACATAACCTCGTTTCAGACAAATAAAATTTGAAGACATAATTAAACAAGATGACATTACATTTGAAAATATTCAGCTTGAATCTAAGACCCCTACAGTTTTGGTAGAAACCAATGGGTACTTGCACTTTACATTGAGTATTAGGTTTGGCTACAGAAGTATGGTTAGGTTAGATAGGGCTGTGTTTTATTGAAAATGTAGTGATTGAAAAGTGATGTGAAAAATTCTTCAATTGATTTTAATTCTTCTTCAGAGTGTTTTTCTTATCTGTTGGACGAGGTTGATTTAGTTTTCATGGTGAATTTTTACTTATTTGGAGTGTTAAATGAAAGCAGTTAAATTGTTTGGTAAGTCGGGAGGTTTTGAGAACGATGTGACAGAAATTAGTATTTTATAAAATCTCATTTGGAGAAGAGTTTTGTTGAAAGCATTTTTTGTTGGCTAAGAAAACTCGGTTTCTTTGGACCAATCCTTAGATGTTTGGTCTAGTTGTAATTCTAAATTAGTTATTTTAGGGTCTTTTTTCTATAAATACCAATAAATGTTTTTTCGTTTATCGAAATTCTTGAACATTTAATAAAAGGTTCTTTATGAGTTTTTAAAATATCAGCTGACAAAAATTAAAGATCTGAAAGCACGATTTTTTTAAAGCTATTTAAAATTCTAATTTTGTTAAAGTTCATTAAAATCTAGAAAATTTGCTATGATTAAAGTTTAGATGGTGCAAAAGCATTTCTTTGCATCTGTTACACAACACCAGGAAGTGAAAGAACACCATCGTATCGTGCACCCCCGTAATTACACCGCTGCACATCGTTATTAAACTAGGTGTAACTGTTTTACGCCAAAATGACCCTTGCCAGTTATCAACATGACCGCTTTTTACCAAAGGTTATATTCACATTTCCGCCAAAAAAAAAAAATTATTTAAGATACTTTTTGAGAACCCCTAATATTAGTTTTATCCTGGTTTATTATTACTATTAATAATATTATATAAATAATTTAAGACACATAACTAAATAGAAATACAAATTACACATTACTACATTCAAAAACATATTCATGGGCATTTAACTAGGTTTGAGTTTGTCAAAAAATCACTTTTTAGTTTTTCATATAAGTAAGTATTGAATTTGTTAAAATATGTTTGAATTTTTGTATTTGTATGTAATTTTATTTTTCATAATTTAATGTATTATTTTACTAAAAACTCGTGATGTTTCTAGTATTTATATTTATACTGTTTAATGTTCATACCTATTCGTTTAATTGTATAAGTATTTAATATTTTAATATAATCAATATCTGTCGTCTGTGATACAAGGTGGGGCACGTACATCGTTATCATTACTTTTTTATTGTTTAAGGTTAGGTTAGGTGATTGTTCAGGGATTCTTAAAAAAAATCTCAAATGATTTATGATTTTTTTTGTTGGAAATCGAAATATAACCTTTGGCGGAAAACGGTCGTGGTAATAACGGACGAGGGTTATTTTGGCAGAAAACGGAAACCCCCATAAGACTAATACGTTTATCGTTTCGTTCTAATTTAAAATATCGACGTTTTAAAACATATAATGTTGGTTTTAAGAAATAAAATGTAGTATGGGTCGTATGTAGTCAATTAAGTTGAAGTTTTGCATTGTGTACTAACAGATATTTTACATCCGTCGACCATCGAGTTTACTGGAAATTTCAATACGTCTAGATCATTTAGATTATTATCATATTTAGTGTATATTCGTAGACTATGCATTGCACTTGACAGTAGTTTCCGATATGAACAACTTACTATCCCACTTTTAAAATTTAATTTAAACTAATAAACGGGATAAGTTTACACATTTTGTCTCAAACCCATTTTGTCCTGGGCTCCTTACAAATTTAAATACGTCCACGTTATTAATTCTGCGGTATCGGTGAAAAATAAGAATAAAACACGTAGATATGTGGTCTCGAAGGTGGTGAGTGTAAACCACTAGTATCGCACAAAAGCTTAGGTATATATTATAAACTATAATAATTACTATTTTAAGTATAGTGATTGACAGATTTATTTAAATATTTAATCACTATAACAGTAAGGTCTTTTAAAATATTTAGTTAAAAATACTTTTTTAAATACACTTTATGTAAGTATAATTATTGAACCCAGCCACACACTCTTTATACTCATAAAAAAAGGTGTGTGGGTATACAATTGTTAACTGTGCTCTCAAAATTTCTCCGTGTGCTACTGTTGAACCTACTCCGTTGCAGGGACTGGTATGATTGCACGCGACTTAATAACACTACCTATCTCTTCGAGTGAAAGGAAAAATTATAGTGGACCCATTATCCTTTTTTAACGATCTCGTGCTGATATCTAGAGATATAGACAACACAAATTATTATCAATAGATAGTGTGGACCATCCCTAAGTTTATAAGTTAGATTGTATGATTCATTTTTCAAAAGTACTTTCCAAAATCCCAAGTACTGACATTTTATATTATTGCAACATCCACAATATACGTTATATACGTTAAATATGTGTTATCCTTACGATACCTATGCGCTGACAAATTAGCTCAATCACGTCGTACCTCGTAAAACGGTATTTTATGCTGAATCATGTGAAAACCCCATGGTTAGTACTTATTTATGCTAAGTACCTAGTGGTCTTTTGTCCCGAGGTCTTATTGACCTTTTCCCAGTTATAACCAATGTAAAATATATAATTTAGTCTTGATAACTTCCAATAATTATGAGGCATCTTAAAATAAAAATTCATTATAATTTATTATGTTTTGTTTAATAATCAAACATCAGATAACACACTACTTATTAAACTATAAAGCTTTGAACACGAATATAGGATGAGCTCATTTTTAAAAAATTAGTTTTGTTGTTGATTTATTTGATATTCTTGACACGCTTACAAACTTAAAATATAACTCAATGAAAAACATCATAAAATAATCATAGATCTATGATTACCAAGTTACAAATATTGTTTTCTCAAAGCTTAAAAAAACTTTAAAAAAATGTTATTGGCAATTATTTATCTTAATTACAAAATTCCCATATTTCGGAGAAATGTAAAAAAAATGATTTTAAATGACTGCCAGAAGTAAGAGAAATTATTAACTAATCTCTGTCTTTCAATATTTAAGCACTGAGTATATTTATTTTATTATTAGTACAATGTTGAGCATTATCTAAACTCTAGATAAATAAAAAGAGGTCACATGTTGTATTATCTTAAATAAATTATTATGTATGTCTTAATTTACAATAAATCCAATATGTCCAAATAAATTAATATAGATAAATAAATGTATGAATATCTTCAATGTATAAAATTAGTAAAAAATTGTATGACTTTTTTATTGACATATAGTGCTTAGTATATTGAGATTTGAAAAACATAGCTTTTCAATGGCAGTAATTTCTTAACAAATGCAATAATGAATTATGCTAACATACATTTTTAAATCATTATTTGAATTTATTTTTTTATGAAATGTTAAACCATATTTTATTAACATTATTTTCTATCAAGTTTTTATACATGATGATATTTTTAACGTTACACATGAACATTTTTAGAATGTTAATTAATTTTGTGATATTTTTTGAAAATATTTTTAAAAATGATTTTAAACTTCATAATAATATGTTTCATTAAAAACATAAAAATTGATTTTGAACCTTAAAAATTAAAATTTAATAAGTCATCAATATTTTGTATTTAGAATTCTGCTATGAAATATTTTTCTAAAAATTTTAAATGTATTTTATTAGGTTAACAATTACTAAACAAATAGGTATCACGTATTAGTTACATGCTTATAGAACTAATACCATTAGCATTTAAAATTTCTAGGAATATATAGGCAATATAGTGATTAGAAATAATTGCATTTGAATGCCACTTCAATTATTGAATTATAAAATAACTATGTTTAGTTAATATTTATTTCAAATTAAGAATTAATGAATAAATATTTTCAAAAAAAAATGTAAGCATAGATGTTAAAAATAAAATTGCTCAGAATTAAAAAAAAAAAAAAATGAGAAATTGTTCTAAAGATTTAATAATTTGAAAATTGAATAACATATTTTTTTTTCTATAATTTCCATTGTACCTACTATAACAATGCATAGGGCATAATTATTTTGAATATATAGAATATCATAAAATTATTCAACATAATATCCAAATAATAATTAGAGTATTAATTAGATTACCCTGTACATAGATGTTATTGATTAGAACGTTGTTGAATTTATAAGTAATTAAAAAAGCCAAACGGCATTACGGCGTAATAATTTTCATACTACAATCTTTTGATTTTCTTTTTTTTTTTCGTGATTTTCGTTTCGGAACAACTGGTGTACTAGGAGGTACAATAATTGATAGTTGCGTCAGAGATGTGGCCACTTCTTCAAAACTCAACTTGTCAATGATTTCTTCGCATACACTTGATGAACTCTCGTCACTTAACATACAAACGTAAACGATATATATATATATATACAATATGATAGGGAACTAATTTAACTAGAATTTAAAAAAATTATCTTTAATAGGTATTTATTTTGATTTTATAAGAGGTTATATAGGTTAGTTTAAATACTTATATAGCCATATAGGTATGTAAATATCAATATGAATATTAATTTGAATTATAAAGCTATAATAAATGTTAGTTGAGAATGAGTATGCGCTTATTTATATTTACAATGACGTTTCTTATCTTTGGTTTTTACCAACACGTCATAACGCCATAATAATGTCATATTTTTATAATTATAATTTAGAACTAAATGTAGGTATTAACTAGTTAAAAAGTTCAAGTTAAGTTAAAAGGTTATACAATTTTTCACTTTTCAACTTAACTAGTTAATTTTCTAATCAACTTATGAACTTAACTAGTTTAATTGGCAGTTGAAATAACATTACTTTCCTCAGTTTACTTAAAATAACCTCTGAAGTTAAACAATTTTGTTTTTATAGTTTTAAGGGCGTTGCATGCCGTGATTGTCTGTCTTTGTCTAACATACGTGGAATATAGGAATAACAACCTAAACGCCTGACAAAAATTAAGGTACTTCTAGTTGTTCGATTTAAAATACGTAAAGATGATTGAATATACACGTTTACTTTGCATCGGTCGGAGCATATTTTTAATATTTTTAATATTTTTTTTAATATATTTAATAATAAAAATTAACAAATTTATGAAACGTAAAATATTTATTCTCATCAAAATGTTGCTACAATTGAAAAAGTGCTTCAACCGATGCAAAGTAAACTTGTATACCAATTCAAACATCTTTACATATTTTAAATTGAATAACTAGAAGTACATAAATTTTTATCAGGCGTTTAGGTCGTTATTCCTGCGTTCCACGTGTGTTAGACAAAGACAGACAATCGCGGCATGAAACGCCCTTAAACATAAATATTAATGCTAAAATAAAAATAATCCAATATGTACTATAATAATACAAACTTTTCTTGATAAAATAATTTTGTAAAAAATATATTTTAGTAGATTCGATGTAGGCATACTATTATGTGACCATAAATTGCTTTTTAATAAAAAAAAATTTATTTTTAAACTATTAATTGGGATGTGTTGGTATAATTTAAATATTTAATAATCCTGTAAGATAAAATAGGTACATACACTGTACATTACATTGAAAGATATATACAATTGTTTATTATAATTTAGAAAATTAGAAAGAACATAGTCACTCTTAGATCACATAGATCCACTTACTAATTAAAAATAGTAGATTAACTTTTTTTAAACTGAGTTAAATTAATATTTTTTTCCATATTAACTTTTAACTTATCGAGTTAAATTTATGATTCCTTAACTGTTAACTTTTGACCTATCGATCCTCTTAACTTAACTTGAGTTAATTATTTTCATTAACTTGCCCACATTTGCTTAGAACATGTAAAATATAAATAAACAACATTTTTGGCGACACGTATCACGGTAATAAGGTTAAGAACCACTGGTCTATTTAGTTATTAGGAACTTATTACTTATTAAGATAGTTTACTGGATATCTCCCTAAATATATATTATACGAGTCAAGTAAATAATTAAGTGGTACAGAAAATATCGACAGTTTTAAAATATGTTCTTTAACATATTTAAAAATTCCGAAAATGAGATTTTGAATAACTACATAATTAAAAAAAAGGACGACCATGCTGTCACTCTATATATTCGTAATTTTCACCTCGAGTAATCTGATATATCTATATTTTTTGGTTGTTCTGCATTGGAGCCCTGTTCCATTAGTCGGCTGCATATTTTCAATTTCATTCTTTCCTAAAAATGAAAAAAAATTTGACGGATTATTTTAGTTATTATGAAACAAATATTTGGTAAATGCAAAATATAATTTATAGTATAAAATTCATCGTATTATAAAATTCATCTTTAAAAAAAATTCTATCGACAAACATTTCGGGGATCCTCGTTATAGTAGTCCAACAGGGTTTCACAAAACGTCTGTCCGATATCTTCAAAATCTTTGATGGCGAGATGAGTGTTAGCTCGAGAACCGAGAGACGACCCGCAAAATGACGCTTCCATTGTGTAACTGTTCTCGACGCCCATCAGCCACACAACTACGCGAGCAGTGTTTTCCTTTGAACGCTGAATGTTGAAATTGCAATCTTCGAATGAGAACTGCGGCGTAAACGACGCAAATATACCAGAATAAATTACGTTAGTTTTCATATTTTTTTCTCTGAAATATACAGCTAATTTACTTTTTCTGGAGCGTTTTTGTGTAACAAGAGTGGAAATATTTGCTCCTGCAGTTTTCTTCCTTCGTGACCTTTTCCTTCGCATCCATACATGAAAATGTTCGACTTCCTCGAATGTGCATGCAAATCACAAAACATCACTACTTGCCGCTCCTCAATTAATCTAAAATCAAAATATTACATTCATGACACACATACCTAAAGGCTAATATGTAGGGCTAGGATTTATATGCAATAACAAATAGTAAAATATGTATTTGATTTACCAAAATATGCAAAAACAAATTTTTATTATTTCTAGATATATATTTTTATCATAATTCATAATTTATTATTATTACATTAAATATAAGTTTATATAATTAAATTAAATATTAGTTTATATTATTACACGCTACTATATGATATGTTATTTTAAATTTTCAAATACGAACGACCGGCGATTTGAACGTAGAATAGATTTATACTGACTAAAACTCCTTTCCACATCACACGAAGTTATTGATGCATATTTGAAACACACGTCGTACTAATGAAATTAAATACGTCGTTAAATAATGTGTTGGTAATCCTATCGGTCGTAGATAAGATAAGATTAGATAGGTAATATTTATACTATATATTTACAATTCAACGGATAAACCAAAAACTATCGGTATTATGAAATAAACACCATTTAAAATTAACAATGATTTATAAAAATTAAAAAACTTAAGTTAACAAAAATAAAAAACTCAAAAATCTATAAAAATGCAATTATATGCATTGTGTTCAAAATATGCAAAAATATGCAAAAAAAATTGATTTTATTTAAACGAGAGTAAGCAAAATCGTGGACAAATCTGACAAACAATCGAATTGGTTTAAGGAAAAAAACATGCAAATGCATATAAATCCTAGCCCTACTAATATGTATCATAATTGATGTTGATAATGGGTTGATTATTAAATCATTCAGAAAAAAAACTCAAATCATTTGATTCGAATTTTTTATACAATTATAAGCAGGGGTTCAAAAAACCAGGGAATGCAATTAGGGTTATGTTGGATGATTTAATCACCAAATGCAGAAGGGAGAAACAATTCTCGCCTACGGTAGAAAAGGAAAGCATGCATGGCGATAAGTAATAAGAACGAATTTAGATTAATATAATTTGGTAAAACTATGATAACAAGTAGCACGATGTTCCCAGATAAGAAAATATATATATATATACAGTGTATTCACGATATAAGGTACCACTTAATATTTCTTCTGGATGACCTTAGATTGAAATTGGGTTTTCGGGAGGTAATAGGGAGTACCTAAATACACATTTTCAGGCAAAATTCAAATTTGTAACTCTCTCAGTACGCGCATGCGCAATACAACTTACTTTTTTTTAATGGCAACACCAATTTTTTTTTATACGAATTCAGGTAGAGTATTTTTTTTAAACAATTTTTGTAAAAAAAGTTTTTTTCTAATTATAAGATTGGCAAAGTTACAGTTTGGTCAAATTTAATATTTATGTAGGTATAATCTGCTTTTAACGACATTGATTAATTTTACATGGATTAAATGAAAACGGAGGATTTCCTGGTAATCGAAATGAAAGACCACGACAACCGCCTAGACCAAATATTTTGATGAAGACATTGAATTGCAGGTATTGGCCTACATACGTGCAAATCCACGTTCATAAATCAGACATGTATCTCGAGAAGTAGGTAAATCAGTTGGCACAGTACATACAATTTTGAAAAAATACAAAATGCATCCATATAAACCTGATTTTGTCCAAAATTTACGTGTTGGAGATTCTGAACATCGATTGGAGTTTTTAGCATGGTTTAATGTTCAGTTAGATATCGACAGTTCATTTTATAAACGTATTCTTTGGACTGATGAGTCAAAATTCACAAATAATGGTATAATGAATAAGCAAGACCATAGATTTTGGGATACTATAAATCCACATTGGTCTACAGAAACTAACTTTCAAACTATCAATGTGTGATGTGGATTATTTGATGGAAAGCTGTTAAAACCTTATTTTTATGACGGAATACTCACTGGTAGAAGGTATTTAGATTTTATTGTAAATAAATTACCATTAATGTTTGAAGATGTTTCATTAGCCATGCAGGAAAATCTTTATTTTCAAAAAGATGGTGCACCAGCATGCCATCATTGTTTGACAATATTTAAATCAAATATTTCAAATCGATGGATTGGTACTTATGGGGTAATCCCATGGCCAGCAAGATCTCCAGATTTGACACCATTGGACTATTTTTTATGGGGCATTTAAAAACCGTAGTATATGCAAATCCACCAACTAACGTACAAGATTTAAAAAATAAAATACAAGTGGCATGTAATAATTTGACTGAAGATCAAATAAAAGCAGCAACATAACGAGAATTGTTTAGACGTTTTGAATTATGTTTAGAAAATCAAGGTGGAAACTTTGAACAATTTATTAGATAAAACGTATCAATAAGTCAATAGTAATAAGTTCTAAAATTGTTAGATATGTTTTTTCAATAAAATTTAAATAAACGAATTTGTAGTGTTAATTTTTTTTTCTTTACCTTCAACTATTTTTATTTATTAACTTGCAACTATAGATAGACTAAATAACGATAGTAAATAATTTATTTTAGTCTTCTTTGTATGCAAGTAGCAAATTAAAAATATCAAAAATAGGTAGTTCAATTATAAAATGAACATTATTAAAATGTCGTTAAAAGCAGATTATACCTACATAATTATTAAATTTGACCATACTGTAACTTTGCCGAATAAAAAAATCGGTGTGGCAATTAAAAAAAAAGTAAGTTGTATTACGCATGCGCGTACCGAGAGAGTTACAAATTTTAATTTTGCCTGAAAATGTGTATTTAGATACTCCCTATTACCTCCCAAAAACCCCCATTTCAATCCAAGGTCATCCAGAAGAAATATTAAGTGGTACCTCATATCGTGAACACACGTATATATATAGGATGTGACTAATGATAAATATGTACCTAATGACATGAATATTTCGGAGGACGAAAAATTACAACAAGAATACTCAGAAAGTATAAAAGAGTATATAGGATAGAGATATAGAGGCACAAGAAGAATCAGACAGAGTGATAGCTAGCCTAAAGAACCGGAAGGCACTGAGACAGACAGCATACAATCAAAACTAATCAAAGATGAAAGCCAAAAATTACACTTCGTTATATTCAAGCTATGCAAGAAGATTTGGAAGGGAAAATGGCTATCTTTAAGTTGGAACAAAGCAATAGTTATACTCTAATATAAAAAAGAAGATAAATCAGTCTGTGAAAATTTCAGAGGTATTTCATTATTAAACGCATCATATAAAATATTTTCAAAAATATAAATGAACTGACAACTTCCATTCGTGGATAAGACCAATGGTGGTATCAGAAAAGAGAGATAAACGATAGAGCAGCTGTCAATCATTGGACAAATAATAGATACAAATTATAAATAAATACAAGACATTTTACAGCTTTTTGTTGACTTCAAAAATCGTATGACAGCTTACACCGAGAAAGCCTCTATATAAGATCATGGAGGAATTTGGAATACCGATGAAATTAATTATCTTTACCAAAGTATGCATGGAAAATAAACAATATGAAGTAAAAGTGGAGAATACATTGTCTGAAGCATTTGAAATATAGACAGGCTTGAAACAGGGGATACATTTTCTCCAATGTTATATAACTTAGCACTATTAGCTAAAAGTTCACTGTTAGCAGAGAAATAAAAAAGGAGCCTAGAGGTGTAATAATAGCTAGGTAACCAGAAAATTCAGGTACTGGAGTTTGAAGATGACTTAAACTGTCTGAGCAGCTCATTAATTGACTCTAAAATAACATTAAAAGGTTTAGAACAAGCACTCAATAGAGTAGGACTAAAAATCAACAGATAATATATGAAGATAATAAAATTGTTAGAAAATGATACTAGTGTGAATGACGACGATGATGAAGAATTTGCGTTTGAAAATATAAATTTCAATGTTTAGAAGTTATGTGAGACTAAAAAATGATTGGTCCAAAGAAATTGGAATAAGAATAAAGAAGGCTAAATGAGTCCTAATTATATTTATGAAACAAAAATGTTTCTCAAAAAGACAAAAATAAGATTCTACGCTATATAATCAGACCATACTTATATACAAATATGAAGCATACATGGCGACACTACCAGCGCAGAGAGGATGTCAGGATAATTTGAGAATAGAGTATGGAGAGTAATTTATGGCCCCATGTATAATAACAGAGTAGGTACATAGAGGATAAAGTACAATCGGGAATTTCAAGAATAAATGGGATTAGAAACAGTCACCAGTTTTATAAGTGACCAACGAATTCAATCGCTTGGGCATATTACGAGGAGAAATCAGGAGGATACGCTCAGATTACTACTGGAATAGAGACTACGGGGAAGCGACCTCATGGGAGACCTAGAAAGAGATTGGTGGATAGACTAGAAGAAGATCACAATAAATTAGGAGTGCGGGAATGGAAGACGCTTATCCAGGATGGAGTAGTGAAAGGAAAATGTGATACCAGCTGAAGCAGAAGAAGAATAGCATTGTAAGATAGTCACTGTTAGAAACAAGTAATAATCTTTTCTGTAAATTAATTAAAAATATAAACGAGAAATGTTGAAATAGTATCGAAAAGCATAGAATTTAGCCAACAAAGCCCACCTTGTATGTGCCCTTGCTCACAGGCAACTATCATAGTTTATAAAAATGTGTCTGTTTAAAATGTTTGATACCCTATTGAAAGCACAAGTTAACTGTGAAGACACAAAAGAATCACATTGTGGTTATATGAATATTATGAATTTTGTGTAGATACACTAATAAATTATAATATTATACATAAACAATAAGTACCTGCGAAGCATAAGTTTTGTATGCCAAATAACCGGATGGGCGTCTCGGATAACGCTACGATATTGCCGATTTAAGTCCCGTCCATTTAACGAACATCTACTATTACCAACAACCACGCCGTCTGGGTTCAACATTGGTATCAATTTGAAAATAAAACGATTCCGTAATTCCTATAAAATATTTTATTATTTTAGAGTATAAATTGTTCAACAAAATAATAGTGGTTAAATTGGTCAAGTTCATCAGCCTCTTACAGTGGCATATTTATAATTTTTTTTTTAGGGAGCAGATACCAAAAATTTCATCCACAAACTCATAGTGGGTTTACCAAATATGGGGAAGTTACAAATTAAAGTTACAGTACCTAGTCAGTAGTCAGCTACCTACTTAGTTAATTATTTTTGTTTATCCGGTAAGAAAATAATGACACAACTAAATATTTGATTGCAGGCGAGGCTTATGATAAATATGAAGATATTATATAAACTATAACCTAAGTTCAATATATTTATAGTATCCATATGTTCTTTGGTCTTACCCTACCTATCTTCCCTTCTTCGTGTATTTCCATAATCACTGTCACTGCCTTTGAATCAGCTCTCCGCACAACATTACTGAACTGTCTCAACCTATTATCCATAATTTTATCAACACTTAGTTCTACTCATATCATATCCCTAATATAAGCTAATTTCTTATTATATCTTCTCAAATTACATCACACATCACACAGTATTTTTTCCTCAGTTACTTTTTATTATCCACTGCCTCGCATTCCGATCATCCATAAAACGTAACTGGCATCACAGCAAATCTACTGCTTAAACACAATGGCGTCGTCTTGCTCCCACAAAATGCCTTCTCTCTTCTTCATCCATACAACCATAATGCTACTCCTGACGTTACTCCCCTATTTATTTCTTAATTACTTTCTCAAAATCATACACAAATGTCCTTATTTATTACTCCTACTAATCTTTAGCCCTTCTCTTTGAGCACTGACCTTCCACTCTTTTAGTTTCTTATTTACTTCTTCCAGGCTTTCTCCTACTAACACAACATCGTACACTATATAACCTCATCCTAGATATATCTATCGTAATTTCAGACACTAATAAGGAGAACAGGAAAAGACTCAACGCTAAACCTTGACCCATTATACACGATTATCACTTTCCCATACACTTTTGGTACTCCTTTTCTTCTAAACATCAATTTTACAATCAAATATATTTATGTATACCTAATATAGATAAATAAATAGTTAATATATTTAAAAAGAATAATTATCTATAGTTAAATTACTTTTGCTTGTGGTGAATCGCCGGTCAAAAAATCAATAAATCCTTTCATCATCCAAGATGATGGAGTTTCGGAAGGATGAACACGAGCTGTTAAAACAATAACTTTTTTTTGCTAAAACACATGGAAAAAACTACACTTTTATACTACAGTTATAATAAAATGTATTAATAATTAAAATATACTTTTGGATCTTCTTCTTGACAAGGCTCTGTTACAGTCAAATAATGCACATTATTTCCAGCTAATGTTCGACACAAAACTCTGAGTTTTGTAAACACCGCTTTAACAGGGTCGTCCTAAAAATATCATTCACGTGTTTGAGTTCACCCATCAGAATTAAAATAAAGTTATGGCGTAAATGCCATGACAGCTACAACTACGGCATCACCTTGAGCTTTATTAGATAGTCTTGTAAGTTCGTATATGTGTATGGATAGTTGTAGGCCAAGTATACTGTATCCATATCATGTGGGAACTCTAAGAGAAATGAAAAGATATAACGTGGGTTATCTTCGCTATCACCATTTCTGAAAATGTCAAAAACAAAGACGAAATAAGAGCAAATGTATAACGTGCTTTTGAAGAATGCAAATAAATAATAAACATTTAATAATATTACGGTGCGTCGTTCTTGTAATATGCAATGTTTTCCCCGCAACGTCTCCAGCCTACGTTTTTTTGACTTGCGTCCTTTGTTGAGTACAACAATGGTTTCATACCAGCAGTGAAAAGACTTTCAGACTTATACATATTGACGATGGAAAATCTGAAATAAATAATAAATACCCATTTTGAATTAGTATATTTATTTTATGTATATATAATTGCAATGCGTTGTTATATTTAGGCCATTATAAGTTCATGATAGTGTAATGGGAATCTAGCAATATCTGATGAACAAAATATTCAAAAAAAAATATCTGAGATGAAAAATATTTCGGCTAAATAAAAAATATATCAAATATGAAAAAGTCCGGGAGAAATTTCCAGTGAAAATTACATGATGGGCGTTTAACAAAAGTACGTTGCAAAAATGTAATTATAATTTAAATTGTTATTAAAGTATGGTTTATATTTTAAATACAATAATATGTTAATATTAATATATTATATAATATATTTATATCAATTTTCATGTAGCCGTCGCTTACAAAAAAAACGTTTTATATTCAATTACTTCAATTGATAAGTGGCAGAATAAACGAACAATAATAAAAAGTTTAAAAACGTAGGTTATAATATAATAATGATTACCTATAATTATTGTTAATAATTTATAGTTGTTAGCAGTGGTACGTTATGTACCTACAGTTGGGTATTTTGGGAATTATTTTTTGGTTTGTCCTGTATAACACTCATGTCTTTATTAAAAAAATTGTTTGGGTAATATTTTAAATACTATTTTTGAACAGTATTTTAAATACTACTAAAATACTTTTTAAAAGTATTTTTATACAACACTGTTAATAAGCAAACAAATTATATTAGTGCTCCTGTAATTGATTACAAGAAGTTGAAGAAACCGTTTCTGAAAAATCATACAAATAACTACATTAGCATGATTAATTATTATCCTAGTAAGTTTTGTCCTTACATTTGATTTTTGTGAAAAACAGAAGTATATTATCAATTATCATACCTATTATTATATCATTTAATAGTATATTGTGTATACCTAATCAATATTCAATACCTTCTACAGTTTCAGGATTGGTTAAAAATATGTAATAGTTTCAATATAGGAACTTAATTTCATTTAACTACTTAAAAAATGTATAGTATTTTTATAAGTTTGCTTAAATGTTATCGGTAGGGTATTATAATGGTGCCATATATAATATAAGACTTATTCAAATTTTTGTTTGTTCCAAACTTCCAACCATAAGTACAACTAAAGACATTTTTCTGAGTGGGGGGCTAAAATTGTATCAGCAGCATGAGCTCTGATAACTAAAAAATATGATTAAATAATATGATTAAAAACTGGGGGTCTTGAGGGGTTGATATTATCCCTCCCCTCACCAATATTTTGTTCGAATTTCTACTGTACAATTGTGGGATGGTTAAATGTCATACACCTACGTCGCAGTTTTTGCCAAGTATAAAGGATTTTTATAATATTCAATAAAGGATTTATTTTTTGGTTCACTGAGTGAAGTGACGTTAGTGTTAAAATATCACGTGAATCTTGATTGCTCATATTTTGCAGATATCCAAAATGGTAAAAATAACCTTAGGCGGATTTTCATAACGAGCAGTAAAGTATTTTAAACTTGATATAATACTATAATATACATATTATTGTGTGATGTGCTACAAGCACGCAAAATACTTATATTTGAGTTAAGTAAAAAAATTCGCTTTGAATGCGCATTGCAATGATCATTATCACGTATTTTGATAAAAAAATAAAATCATAACGTTAAGGTTGAATCACTTAATGCCCCAGCAACTCAAATTTTTACCTAAATATCTACGTATAAAAACAATAGGAACTATAACTTAATCAGTAATTACTCATTCATTATGTCTTACAAATTATGACAAATTTAATTATGTCAAAACAAATTACCCATATGCTTGTTTTGGTAAGGTTCAAGAGGCTTTTAGAAGCTTCAAATATAGGATCGAAATTTCTTTAATTTATACTTCATAAAAAAAATAAATAACCTATAGAGTCCAAAGAGAAATTGATCGATACCGTTAAGAGATGAGCTGAACTTGCGCATTTATCTTTTGTCTCACTAGCATTGAACCTAAAATTATTAAACTAGCTCTGAACTGCTAAGTATAGCAATCTCACTAATCAAAATTATTTTTTTTAACACATTTTTAAATAAACAAAATTATTTAAATATGTAATTTTAGATGTTGAGCAGAGCGATGAATGTATTGATTTTACAATGTGTGTTTTTTTTTCGTATTTATTTTTTTATTTTTGTGTCTGCAGTCCTCACCTTTTGGGATAGAACGGTAAAAATGCTTCGATTTTCTTCAACAGTACTTTTTCTGATAGGAAAGTGAGTCTAGTTGGTATTTTGGGGGGTCAAAAGTTAAAATTTCCCAGTAGTTTTCAAAAGCGCCGTGAAAAACGAATGAAAAATTAAGGAAAAAACGGGAATTTTTACGGAAAACCAATTTTCGACAAAATCGATTTTGGGTTTTGGTATACCTCTAAAAAAAATGACCGTAGATATATTAAATTTTGACTGAAGGTTTATATTAGCGTTTTCTATACATCATATAATTTTCAAAGTATTATGATTTGTTTTGAACTATTTCCGGACATTTTCAATTTCCAATTTTTTCAGGTTTTTTTTCTATGAATTTCAATAAAAATTTAATTGTTGGGTAGAAAAACTTGAAAATGTAATACAAGGCTTCTAATATATTGTTACAATGACATTTGAAAAATATTAAAAATCCGTAGTCATAATTTTTTTTATATAAGCATTTAAAGTTCAAATTTTAGCAAAATACGTAAAAACCACGAAAATATGGAAATTATTTTGAGTTAGAAATTCATAAAAATTTTTCTTTTTGAATCTCAGATTTGAAAAGATTCCTGATATGTTTATCTACCTTTATTACAAAAAAATGTCTAAAAGAAAGTCAAATTAAATTTTTATGAAGGTTTAAAGTTCAAATTTTTCCAAGATTGGATATTCAGTTGATTTCTTATGTAACGATTTTCTTATTTTGCTGTACTTCAAAAACGAATAACTGTAGATAGGTACTTGAAATTTATATCATATGTTTATTTTATAATTTCCTATACTTGATAAAATTTTCAAAATATTTTGTGCTGTTTACAGACATATTTTGTTTACATTTCTTTTAGTTTTATTTTCTATGAATGTCAATAAAAATGTATTTGTTGGGTGGAAAATCTTGAAAATTTAATACAAGGCTCCTGATATATGGCTACAATAGCAATTGAAAAATATTAAAAATACATAGGCACAATTTTTTTTTATAAGCATTTAAAGTTTGATTTTCGATAACATTTATCAAATTTAAAATTTAAAAACGATTTTGGTAGTTAAAATTGATTAAATATTCAAATTGTATAGCTCATGATTGAAAATTTAAAACAAGGTTCCACATAAGTAGGTTATTCTGTAACAAAAAATCTCAAAAATATAAGCATACACAGTGGCGTACCCAGGGGGGGGCTTAGAGGGCTTCAGCCCCCCCCATTGGCCGTGTTATGGAATAAATTTTATATTATAAAATACAAAGTACAAACCATGATCTTCCTAAAAACAGTGTTGAGTACACAACATATTATCACAGATTAAATAATATATATATTTTTACTAACTGTGTGAGACACGTTGGATTGAGCGTCATGACGCATTGATTACATTTAAACAATTATATGTTTATATAGTGCATGCTCTTGAAGATATTTCACATGATCCTAATCCTGAAAGCTCATGCAAAGCAGCATTATATTTAAATTCAGTGACGAAAATTGATTTTCTCGTTGCACTTGAAGTTACAGTAACTTGTTTTGCCTACACTTTGCAACTCAGTATTTCTCTTCAGAGCAAACAACAAGATATTTCTAAAGCATTATCCGACGTAATGGTTATTCGCAGTGCACTAGAAGAGCTTCGAGAAGGTGCAGATGGACACTTTAAACAAATTTTTAAGGATGTTTCTGATATTGCAAATTTAGCAAATGTAGAAATATGCATGCCTCGGATATGTGGTAGGCAAACACAAAGAATAAATATAAATTCAAAAGATCCAGAGACATACTTCAAAGTATCAGTGTTTCTTCCTTTCTTGATTTCATCCTTCAAGAATTGGATGCACGATTTAATCAACGACTTAGTGATATAATACCTTTACAGGGACTTATTCCATCAAATTTTAGTATGTACGATGATGAAACTATTTTGAAAGCGGCTTCTATCTATGCTCAAGATCTTTCAACTGATGATCATTCTATTCTTAAAGCAGAGTTGCGCATTTGGAGACACCAATGGAAAAATAAGCAAATTAAAACAGATTCAGCTATTGATACATTACCCCATTGCACAACTGTCGTACCAAATATAAAAATACTTTTACAATTGTTTGCGACATTGCCAGTCACCTCGGCGACGCCTGAACGTACATTTTCAACTCTAAAACGATTAAAAACATATCTACGTTCAACCATGTCGGAAGAACAACTCAATGGATTGGCATTAACAAATATTAACAAAAAAGAACTACTCTGTGAGGATGAAATAATTAAATTATTTTCCAAAAAGGCACCCAGAAGGATGCAATTAGAAGACTGGAGCAAATAATGTAAAAAATAAAATATGTATTTTGAAGTTACCTATATAAAATAAAATAATTTATCGTATAACATATTTTGTATAATAAATCAGTCCCTACTTCCTAGTTCCTACTAATTAAATATATCACTAATATATTATGTATGTGTTATAAAAATTATATTATAATGAAATATTACAATTAACTGTTATAAGACTTTATTGAAAATTGTTTGTTAAGATGTTGTCAAATTTGAATTTACTTTGATTAGCCCCCCCCATTTTAAAATCCTGGGTACGCCACTGAGCATACAGTTTTTTTTTATAGTTATTTTATGATCAAATTTGGACTGACATGATCCTAGACTAACATGCTGCTACCGTAAAAATGTAAAATAACAATATCAATATAATTTAAAATATCCTAGACCGACATACCATCTCCACTCAGAATCGTTTTTCATATACAATGATATTATATCATTGAATTCAAATTTAATACCATCTATTAAACATTGACTTACTTGGAACCTACTGTACAGCAGAGCGATATCCACTTACCCGCTATACCCGCCCTTTTTATTATTAATGTTTAAATTATCGTTTAATTTTTTTTTAATTCAGCTGCTCTCCTTCCCACGTATTACATATAGGCAATATAAAGTATTTTGTTTTTAAGGGGGCAGCAGCCTTAAAAAAATTTTAAGAACCAATAATGACCTAGAGTCTAGACTATATCAAATTTAACCTACACCTAGGAATTAAAAAATTCTTTTTCAGAAAAATGTCATATATTTCTTTCATTTTATAGCTATTAGTATAACTATTACCGGTATGAACAAAATAATGTGTTTTGTTTATTTTGTTTTAAAAAAATTAATTTTATTAGGTACTTTCCATTCCTACTTTCTAGAATTTTAAATTTATCTTTATACATTTTTTCATTTGTTTCATATTATATAAGTAATATTAGTTTCTTTTTAATTTATTTTGATCATTTTTATTTTAAAACTGCAATTTAGTTTCTAGGAAAATTATACCATTACTACATAAAGGTACACCCACCTTTATTTTTCCATTAAAAAAAATAAATGACTAACAAAATATGATACTTACCTATATTTAATGTTTTTTTTTGTATTTTCTATTCTAAAATAGAACCATTGGGTGTGCCGATTGGTATACATATCCGATCTTAGCGATAGTTCATAATAAGTACTGGTTATTTTGACAACTTTGGCTAGGTTACCGGATTCAAAACGTGATTCAAAAACCAAGTCAGATGTGTCTTGGCTACTATGTGCTTGAGTACACGCACTTCCACCAACGGCTGAACGACAAAACTGTAAATTGCAAAAGTTCAATCAACGAACTTGTGTTGGGAAAAAAAGAATCTATGAGTAATACCTAATGCTAATTTTAAACTCACGTAGTTTACGCTGCTGATAGGATAATATTTGAATATTACTTCTCCCGAATCTTCGCCTACTTGTTTTGGTTGTATTTCTCTTCCTGTAAACTTGTAAAGAGGCTCTTTTTCTGAATAAGACGCAGACGTCGGGTGAACGTGAATAACGGGATCGTCTATGACCTAAACAGATTGTATTGATTTAAATTCTAAAAATAACTTTCAATGCATTTATAGAATAACAATGTACCTATATCTATTAATTAAATCATTATTAAATCAGGTAGACTTTCCATTTAAATGTAATATACCTACGTAGGCATACTGGGTACCCATAATATTATTCATATAAAAAGTAAATATTTGTAAAATATAATTTACATAATTTTGTAACTTTCAAATTAAGAAATATTAAAATTTCAAATGGACATAAATATAATATCAGCAAAATTAGAATGAACCATTTTTTATATACAATTCATAAACGCACAGTTAATAATAAGTAAATGCATAATATTATATATTTATGTGCTAAACGTTAGTATTAGCATATTTATTTGTTTTAAATAGGTAGTTCTAAAAAATGTCACATTAAAAACAATGTAGATCATGTTAATAGAGTTCTTATATAATAGCTAAAATGGAAAATTTACCAATGCATAGGTAACTACGGTGGATTAAAATGTACCTATAATAGTATAATCCTATGATATTGATCATTAAACTCGCAGTGCTTGGTATAGGAATTAAATTTATAATGTACTTTATAGTTATTTTTCTCACTTGACACTCCATTGGCCATCTTGCAGCTTGGTAAGGACAATCTACTTCTTTCATCAATGGAAAAACTTCTTTGACGTCTCGTATTTTGGAATCTAATTGCCTCGGGTCGCCGTCCGCGTTTAAGTCCACCTGACTGTTTCTCAATGTACGATTCAGTAAATTGTTTAAAAACGACCCTTTAAAATAAAAATACAAGTGTCATGAAAAACGAAATGTTACAATAATGTTATTTTTATGTAATCTATGATTAAAATAAATAAAATAACCTGCCTTTGAATCGTCACCAACGGTTGTAAATTATTTTTAAAAAAAACTAGTTATTTTAATAATAGTAATTAAAAGCTATTGTGTACCTACAAAAAACGCAATACTATTTTAATTAAAAATTTGTTTAGTCAACTTATATAATACCTATTATGTAGGTAGTTCACCTATTTCTAGTATGAAAAATATAGCGTATAATGTGGGTATCTGGTATACCTCCTCTGCAAATAAATCGTGTTCAAAATTGTTATAAACTCATATGGAAAACGTATTTTATACAGAAACATTAATTTCGAAACTTTATCAAACGGTTAATGCTTCCTCTTATCACTGTATCTATACTGAAAAGTAAATGTTCGACGACATTCAAGACATCGAAATTCGTTTAAAATACTGCAGTCACATTTGTTATAACATATTATGTAGGTATTTATTATTATTACCCGACGTGACATAATACATAAGAAACGAATAATATTATACAGATACCTATAGGTATTTTAAGTGGATATAAGTTTATTCGTAAATTGATTCCGTTTTAATACTGAAATATGAATATTAAAACAATGGCATTTTGGCATGTAACATGAGCCATTAATCAAAAATATAACATATTGTACACGACGATAGCGTCATACCTATTATATAAATTGATTGAGTTTGAGAAGATACTACACAATATTTTATCGTGTGATGTCACGAACTCAAGAAACAAACATTAAGTATGGGTACCTATTACGGTATAGGCGCATATTATATAACGAAGTTAGGATGAAATTTGTATTGTGCATAATATAGCGCGGCTTTTGTTAACGATTTATTAATAGTTTAAAATAATGCAAATTAGGTAGAAAGTAAAATATTATATTACCAGCATAATACCTATTGCGATCCTATCACAAAACGAAATAGTATACGATGAGTATTGTAGTGTAGTCTTTCTCGTAGACTGTACTATAAACAGTATATAATTAAAAATATATATACCTAATGTTATTAGGTACTATTGTATAGATAGTTAATTTACGAAGATTTTATCAATACGTTTGAGGCTGTACTATACTGATAATTTATTTTTATAGAACCTAAGTGAACTCCACATAAACACAGCATAGAAACACAAAGTAGGCAGGTACCTACCCAAGCTCGTAGCGTACTGCCGAGGGTTCATTTAAATTTTGAATAATAATATTTCACCTGAGACAATTTTAGAGTAAGTATTTTTTCACGTTTTAATTTTGACATAAAAAACTGAACGTCTAACTTCAATATTGTAACAGACGACGAGGGCCTGAGATGTTACGAAAATACAACGTAATCATATATTATAATTAGTAACGCGAATGGTTCATAAAAACTCTTTACGAGAGAATTATATTATTGTAATAATATATCTTCAGTACGCATAGATCGCACAGACGCGAGTGTGCTCGGAAACATCATTATAATTATTCATTATTATTATTATTATTTACAAGACGCATATTATTACTACTGAAAAAAATAAATAGTAATAATATTTGTACCTTTCGTACAAATCGGGAATAGCGACGCTTGCAAGTCTCTGACCTGTGCCATGTTAACGTCCGCGTTGGCCCCATCCATGGTTTAAACTCGCGACACACCGCGCTTTCACCAACATTCGTCCGGTTACTACGGTGACACCGGTATAGACTGTGTCCAATCGATAATATTATTATTATATTATGCCGCTGCGTTTGCAATTCGGTATAAGCAGTAACAGACTATAATCACAACAGTACAATATTATGTTCGTGTTTACTGTGTTTAGTACATTATGTATACAATTTACAATATATATATATATATATAAAATATGTATATAAATATATAATATGTACAACTATAATAATAAATATTATATATATAGTATGTGTGTTATGATAAGTTCACTGTACACGTGTGTAGTGCACTAGTGCGTGTACTTGTTCCTACTATATTGTACAACCCTTTTTCACAAACTCGGTCGTACGTATAACGCGCTCAGAGGTTTAATAGGCATCTAATATAAGTGATACCCTAATCCCCACCGCCGTTATCCACAGAATGTCGTCATAGTTGTAGCCTGTAGGTATATTTGTTATAAACAAACAACGAAAAGATAAACAGGAAAAAAACAACTACTGTCGACCCGCTTTCGATGTATTTAATATAATACAACGACCGTATTTACATATACGCAGACGATATTGTGTCAATATTGTGCTGCAGTTATTTCGATTATTATACATACCGACTAATGACTTTGATAATATTATAACAATAATAATACTATAATAATTAAATGTTATACAAAATACAGAAACATTTTACTGAAATGCCCACGACTTGACGACACAAGACGGTAGCACTAAAGTTTAGAGGGCAGGGATGGACAACCTTTTTCTTCTATATTGTGCCAAATAATAAATACAAAATTGAGAATGTGCCATTCAATAACAACAAATGTGTCACAAATGTCACGCGTGCAGCAGTTTGCCTATCCCTGCACTAAATTTATTAATTTGTAATACTAAAATGTCTATATAACAGTGATGCGTTTTTAATTTTTATGAAGCAATCGTTTACATTAATTTACTGAACAAAATACTTTTAATTATAAATCGTTTCTATTCTTGAGTGTGACAATAGCTATTGATTGTCATTAAATCATCGTCTATCACTTTACTGTAAAATATATGATTATATGATAACATTCAAGTTATTTTATAACATAAGCATTAAATATCAATGTACCTAGGATATTCTTATAAGTTATAGTTTAAGATTCAAAAGTGCATTATTTTTAGGGTGTTCTAGAACAAAGCATTCCAAACCCTGAAATACGTAACAATTCGTTTCACGTATCAGATACTTTAAACTGTTACCTAGTGAAACTTTTACTAAGCATTTTTCGCTGTTTTCAATTTTTAGAGCATTATTTAAGATTTTTTTATAATTTTTTTAATTTTTTGTGCATATTACTTTTTATAGTAGTTACTAGCTTGTAAATTTGGAAATTAAAACTATTACCTACATCAAAAAATATTTGCTTTTATAGTTTTTAGATATTTTTTGACCGTACCAAATTCCTATCGTTCTATTTATGAATGTGATAACGTCTTTACAGCGATTTTCAGATGAAATGTCTTATTCAAACAAATAAATAGAAAACTAATTGGAAAGTTGGAGTTATGTCCAGTTCTAAGATCTTTGTTTTATTTGAGTACTTATTAGTTATTAATAGGGCCTGGAATTTAATTTTTTTTTAAACCATACAAATATGCTCTGAAAAATAGCCAAAAATGACCTTAAAATTGCCATATTTTTTTTTTATACAATTTGTAATTTATAATAATTTATAATATATGATATAATTATTATTTATTATTTTATTAAAAAAAAAACTGAAAATTAAAATGATGACTTGATATTGATTGCTGACACGTATATGTTTTGGCCGTTTTGAGGAAATATTATTGATTCTTAACATATCAAAATTAAAATGTATGTAAAATTGTGTTATTTGACCGAATACGGGTGACGTTCCACAGTTAATAATAAATAAAGATTAGACAAAAACTGAATCGAAAAATAAAGATTAATAACGTGTATGGAAAAACCCGATAAACCTACTTAAATATCATTAAAATAATTTATGTTTAGATAATACTTTAAATAAGCTAAATTGTATGGAATATTAAACAAATATGCGTTAAAAACCAATCAAATGACCCAATAATGCTAAAATTCTCTAAAAATGAAAAAACGTCGAAATATGCAAAAAAAAATGCAAAATAAAATTTGTAGCTTTGAAACCCTTGTTACATGAATCGAATTATGTACTTAGAAAGCATTGTGTAACATCGACCAAAAAAATATGCACTTTACATTTACGTGGAGATTGTTGAAATTACAATACATATAATTAGTAATTATTATTAATTACATTATGAAATCTACTATCTAACATAACTCGCGTTTCAAATATATGCATATATCGAGCAAGACAATATTAAATGTCAATTGATTAAGGCAGTATAGCGTTTACAATATTATAGTCACTGCAAGAATGTATTTATTTAAAATACATTTGTGACAATATATATGTGCTTAAGACACGCACTAATGAATTGCGTTTCGATATATTATTAGTTTCTAGTTTTCTATCTACACAAATAAGTAATATACATCTACTGTCTACTGCCATGCTATATAGTTACCTACTACTTGTCTGACTTAGAAACCATCACTTATAAATTATAATAGTATAGGTACCTATTAAGATAAGTACAAACACGCAATCATGCAATTTTACAATTACCTATATATAACTGATTAATAAATTATCAATGTACATTTTTACAATCAACAGAATCATAACTATGGGGTTGGATTCATTTTAAAGATAACACTCTGTTTATATGTAAATATAGGAAGTATCATTATTTAAGTAAATGTCTTGGGAATTTATAAATTCAAATTAAAACTTAGATTATTTTAATGCGATATTAGTAACATTTAGGTACCTATAAATATTTAGTAAAAATCTTTATTTAAAAAGTTCCTTTTCAATTTAAAAGAGGAAATGGGATTTTAATCAACTCGTATTTAAATTACTCATAGTATTAAGGTATTTAGTAATTAGCAATTAGCAAACGCATAAATTGCTTCCACTGTTGATTTTTTTTTCCATAGAATTATTGTAATGATTCAAGACGAAAAACATCAAATAGTTTTAATATTATGACAGTCAGACGTTTAAATATTATGCAACCATTGAAGTAATAATAATTGATATCAAAAACTATAATAATGACCAAAACGTTTTAATCAGGTATTTTTCAGTTTTAAAAGTAAATACCTACCCTTATTCAATGTTCATACAAATTACAATGTAGGTACCTACTTTTCCTGTTTCCCCCGGTCGGCGTTCACGAATTAATTAATTAGGTAATTAAAATATCCGCGGGGAACTTGTTCTGCTATAAAGAAGGTGTCGAGTGTACCTAGTCATTTAGTGGGTAACCGACTGTAATGAATATTGTGTTCAATTTGAATTAAATGATAAATCATTGCATACGAAAAACGATTATTCAAAGGGGAGTCAGTCCTTAGCCAATAATCATAGAAGTATATTTTATAACATAGTAGATTATTATTATTTCAAACGTTGCTACATCGCATTTTTCGTTATCTTGAAATACATTGAAATCTCCTTGAAACTACCATTACACTCGTCGCTTCAATAACATTTTACTCTCGACAGCTCAATTGCTCAATATATAAAAATATTCATTTCTTGTTATCTCAAAAAAATAATTAGACGATTAGTCGATAATATCGGTTATCGGTAGGTACCCAATAATGAATCATTTTCTATGGACTCGAAGCAATCAGAATGTCTGATAAAACTTTTATAGTTGTATATTATGTGTGTGTTCACCTTAACAGACTATATTAAATTGCTTCAAAGGTGATTTTATAGACTGTGATATAATTCCAATAGATAACTCAAATGTCTCAAATATTTCTGATGATAAATATAATTTTGCCTAATTTGTTTTTATTAGCATTTTAAGTATTTAAATGATGTACCAATTTTAAGCATTCAAATTATTTACTAGTTTTTTAAATTTTTAATAAAACTCGACGTCACGATTTTTTCAATATGTCGAACTTTTTCCTGTTCTTCTAGAGATTCAAAATAAGGAGAGTTCACTTCATACAATATACGTATTTATACCTACTAATATAAGTGATCATTTAAATTTTTTTATTAATTATATGGTAAATTAAATTAATTGTTGCCAAAAATAAATAGTATATAGGTATTATTATTAAAGACTGGATTTGCGTTGAGTGATAATTATTTAATGTGCTCTTATAAAAGTAAAAATATGCTACCTATAAAATTTAATTTCTTTATTCGATATTTTATCATTATAATTGTATCTATAACATTAATTTAAACATTAAGCAAACTAAACACAAAAATTATATAAAGCAAACATATTATTATATATATATACAAAAAGTTTTAATGCTAGTTAGAAAAATAAGTTACAACAATACTTATATAGGTACCTGCAATAAATTTTTATATTAATAAAAAAAAATACAAATTACTACAGTATGTATCCAATTTTGTGCGGTTATTATAGATATCGACGATTTTTTAGGATATAATACACCTCCCTCAATATTTCGGAAAATATTTTTTAACCGATTTAGGGTTCACTAACTAGATGTCTTGTTTTGTTTACTATTAATATTACCCCTAATTTTATACTAAAGGTACACCAAAAATGTAGGCAACTACCTATACATGATAGTACCTATCTCAGAGGAATAGTGTAATATATAGTAGCACCGATGGAGTCTGGACTAATTGGAAAGTTTTGGTATAATGCAATAGGTAATAATAAATAAATTTACACAATATGGACATCCGAATTGTGACAAAAATGTTTACTTACGTCTCATGGTATGGATACTTTTCATGAAGTGGATGCAACATAAACATATAAATAGTTTATCATGACGTGTGGGTGTGGGTGTGTCTACCTTAAATAATTAATTGGCGAAACCTTCAAAAGGGACACAACCCTGAAGTCAAGCATTTCTCCTATGAGACATATTAGCATAATATACCCTAAACCTTACCACGCAAGGTACATAAAGCCATAAAGGGGAGTAAATAGAACCATAATTTGGTGCATGATATTTTACCCACAGTTGTGCAGATAATTTTGTTTTAAATAGGTACTTACGTTAAAAAAATGTCACGATGGACAGCTCAATTATGGTAATAAAGTAGGTATCAATATTAATTTTATTTTTGTAATATTTTTTCATTTGTGTTTAACACCTTACTCGACCAAAATCTATTGAAAGCGCGATGCAGACTTATAAAATATAAACCAAGAGTGAATACAGTACATATAAATAAAGGAATGAGCTTTCGCTCAAAACGTTTTATTTTAGAACTGTTATGACTTTTAACAAAATTATCAGTTCGTATACATAAAACCGTTGAACCGTCTTAATAATGGCTACAATATATGCGCAGTTCTAAGGATAATAATTATAAAAAAATAACAATAGTAATATAAACGAGAAGTATAAACGCGATGTAATAACTAATTTTTTTTAAATAATAATATAACAGTTTACAAGTTGGAATAGTTTTAAATCATTTGTCATTTATTTAGCGTTTGTAATATATATTTATATGTTTGTATATAATAGGTATTTATAATGTTTAAGTTTTCAAATGAACTAACACATTTAAAAATATAAAAATAAATTTTAATGCACGAACTTTGAACATAAAATTGATATAGCCTATGTTTTGTTTTTCTTTGGTTACGTATAATGCCTATCACAACTAGAATGGTATTTATTATAATGAACTAAAAACACGCACATTTGCAAAAACAACAAGATTCAGAAATAAAGGATATGTAGTTATTATATTTTGACAATTTATGCTTAAAAGTTAAAAAAGAAAGTCGGAGAAAAATTGACAACTATAATAATTGAATAGTATATTGTATAGGTAAGTACCACCCACATAAATAAATAATATTAATTGTGGTACAAATAAGATTCAAGCTGAAGTGTAGGTATTTAGGAGTATTTAATGTTCCCGTTAATACTCATCCTTCCTACAGGATGAGATAGCCGATAGGTACTTAGTTATTATGTATTAAATAGTAGAGATAAGGGAGTTCCCATTCAAATATTCAGACTTTTAATTAGTACTAAAAATGATTTAATCATAAAACATTTTATAGAATCATTCAATCATATTTGTATGTAAATACACAACAAAATATATACTGCCTAATAAATAGTTATTATAACACTAAAAAAAAAACAATAATATCGTATATTGACAAATTATAAACTCTTATTTCCTTGGTCTTTGAAACTAGTTCATCGCGATGATTTCCCTACACACTTACAGATACACTAACTATAATAATTAAATCTAACCTATATAAAATGCTTGAAAATTCCAAATATAATATTTAAACCAGTTACTTCAGTAGTTACTAGTTCCCTATAATTATATTTAATAAATATACATACCTACCTGTATTTGATTTATAAATCAATAAATAACATATAATATATGACAATATACGTATAGCTGCAGGGTGCTCCAGCTCAGTTGAAGCTCCCCCCCCACCATAAATAGCAGTTTTCTAAATAAAATTTAAATAAATAGTCTAATAAAATGTTGCCAAATATGTATTTGCATCGTTTAGGTTTAGTTACATTTAATATGAATTATGAGTAAAATCTTTATGTGTTATTCGTTTCCGTCGATTATAGTCAGTACAGTAGGAGAGCGGGTTACCAGTTCGAATATGGTCTGTCCGAAGGTCATGATGTGTTCTAATGTAAACCGGCCGAATGCTCATAATATGTTAGAAAGGTTTACTGTACGAAAGATCAAGTGTACGAACATTTGAAATAATAAATTATAAAATTTCAAGTATCTACAGTTATTCGTTTTGAACTTCAGCAAAATAAGAAAATTGCCACATGGGAAATCTATAGTGAATATCCAATCTTGTAAAAATTTGAACTTCCAACGTTCATAAAATTTTTATTAGACTTTCAGGTAAACATTTTTTTTTTTGAAAAAAGTAAATAAACTTATGAGGAATTTCGAATTAAATTTTCAAATTTTAGATTTCAAAAGAAAATTTTTTATGATTTTTTTAACTCAAAATAATTTGCAAATTTTCGTGATTTTTACGTATTTTGTCAAAATTTGAACTTCAAATGCTTATAAAAAGAATTTTGACTATAGATTTAATATTTTTCAACTGTCGTTGTTACAATATATTAGGAGCCTTGTATTAAATTGTCAAGCTGGCACTCAAAGAAAAAAAATAAAACTATTGGAAACTGAATATGTCCGTGAACAGTTCAAAACATATCAAAATATTTTGAAAATTGTATCATATATAGAAAATGCTAATATAAACATTCATTAAAAATTTCATTTATCTACGGCTATTTTTTTTTAGGGTTACACTAAAAAACCAAAATCCATTTTGTCAAAAACCGATTTTGCGTAAAAATTACCATTTTTCCTTATTTTTTATTTTGTTGTTCCCTTCGATTTTGAAAACGACTGGGAAATTTTTCCTTATATGCATATATGGCTTAGAAATATAGATTTATTGTGTTGAATTTGAAGTAAATATTCTTAATTTAAAACACGTGCTTCTATATTATTTGTAGGAAATAGGATTGAATATTTTTAAGAATTATATTTGTTCAAATTTTATTTTTCATAAGACAAAGAGACAACTTTTAATAGAATAAAATATTTATATAATAGGCAGGTAAGCTACGTAGATATTTACGCACATATATATAAAATTGACAAATAAATTGAACTAAAAAAAAAAATAGTACCTCCATAGAAATTGCACTCGGCACGAATTCCGATCTCGACCTACCTCTATAAGGTTGACACTCATTCTGACGCCTGAATTTCACTGCTAGTAGCAAAAGAAATTTTCGTTGTATTCGAAAAATTTGACATCAATCCCATTTATCATGTATGCGTAATGTTTTTTTGTAAGAAATATATAGGATTATATTATAGGCTTACAGATTTTTACTAAAAATGTATACCTAATCATTTATGATTACTAAAGAAGGAAATTTGGTTCAAATTATCAAACCATAGTGGAAAAAAATAAAACTTACCCACCTGTATTTATTTTTCAAAACCAAAAGCTGTTTATATGTTTATTAGGAAAATGTAGGTTCATATTCTAATGCTTTTTCTTACCATATTTTCAAATAAATATAAATATAAATATTAATAAACCTGAACCTTCTATATGATAATAATTTTTCTATGTGATAATTCTATTTTGTGATTAATGCAAAATTCTATTCAATATTTATGTAACTTCTTTTTATTATATCAAACAAAACTTAATTTTATAATAGTAACTTTTTCCTTTGAGTATATACATACATTACAAACATTGAACAATAAATAATACATATTTCAATATGTAAGCAATAAAATAATATTAATCAATTATGGGTGCTTAAATTAACTTTGCAGACTTCCTATGTAGTTTTGATATTTTTTTTCTTAGCATTATCTATAGAATTGGATCAAGAACAAATGAAATGTACCCTAGTTATGAGAAAAAAGTTAATTAAGGATGATGTTAAGCTATATGCATGGATCTCTAATGTTCATGGTTTGATGTAATATTTGAGTATAATAGAAGTACCTAGTGATGGATATTAAATAACAACACGTCAGTTTTTGCTTTCATTTAGTAAAAATAGCCAATATAGGTACGTCAATATCAATAAAATATTTATTTTATTACAACTGAATACTCTGCATTATTAGTTATTCAGAAAATCATACTGGGTTAAACATGCAGTAATTAATTTCTTACCTAGAGCTAAATAGTATTTACAGTTGAGTTAATTTTTAAGTTGATAATTTTCAAGATTTTTATAGGCATATGAATTTTTTGATTGTTAAAATTTTAAATTAGAATCTAAAAAAAAATTCACTCTTTTGAAAAACGTATAAATGTAGTACAAAGTTTGTAGTTAGTTGTTGTTGGTGGAAATTAAAAAAAAAATTGAGCATAAATACACAATAATTTTTTATAAGTGGTTGATTCGATTTTTTCAATTTTTTTTTAATTCAAAAACAAACAACCGTAGACACTTGAAATTTACATTATAATATGTTTATTTTATCATTTTCTAAACTTGAAAATATTTTGAGCTGTAAAGGGCGTTATCAATTTTCAAATTTTTTAGTTTTTTTTCCTTTAAATATCAAAAAATTTTATTCATTGGGTCAAAAAACTTGAAAATATAATACAAGGTCCCTCACACATCGTAACAATATCAGTTTAAAAATATTAAGAATACAAAGTCAACATTTTTTTTTTAAGCATTTTAAGTTCAAATGTCTACAACATTTAACATATTGAAAACTATGCAGAACTACTTTGCAGTTAAAAATTTATAAAATGTTAAATTTTTACAGCTAAAAATTTAAAATTTAAAATGAGGTTCCACGTAAGTAGTTCTTACTGTAACCAAAAAATCTAAAAAAATATATAAACTCAGTTTTTTTATAGGTAGGTATTTGAAGATTAAGTTTGGACAACATTAGATATTCAAACGAAAAAGAATAATTTTAGTTTAGTGTTATAGTTTAAAAATATTATTTGTGTGTGGTTAAAACTTTAAAAGTATATTATTACATACAGATAATATTAATTCAACTTACCGGCTAGAGCGGCTACTATATTAATAAAAATAATTTAAATATAAGTATGTATGTAGTAAGTACCTACTTAAAATGTTGTATAAATAATACATTATTCAATATTTTTATTACTAAATTACAAGCCAATGATTTTTTTACCAAAAATATAGGTAGGTAAAATGGCTAGAACAGTTTATATACATGATATATCACAGATTATAATTATTATAACTTGTTAGTCCAGGAATGCTGAAGTCAAAACCATAGAAATTATACACGAGTGCTAAAATTAGATAAAAAATAATTAAATAATACATTAATACCTAGGTATTGTATAATGTAAAAGTTGGCCAAAATCCTATAGGCAGATAATTAGGAAGAACTGGACATAAGTTAAATGTTACTACTATTATATTACATTATAATTTTAGGTTTCTATGTCTATGTTCTAATTTTAGAAATAATATTTGTCTATATAGAAAGACTGGTCAAAGCAATATATAAACTAACAGTTCAGAGTTTTAACATTTATACCATTTCTCGACAACTTAATATAATAACTAAATCAAGGTTTTTTAACCTTTTCTGAAATATTATAATATAAAGCTTTTACAATATAAATTATGACAACGGACCCCTTACACACACAAAAAAAAAAATAAATAAATAAATATTTTCGATGTAAATTATTATTTATTAATATTAAATGGTTATTTAAAAAAAGTATTATAAGGAGTATGATTCATGAGAATTACTTATAGAATTATAAAATTTTTATGTAACTAAATTGTATCATTTAAAAAATTATAATAAAATCTTCTCCACGCACCACCAAGTAACCATTATAGAGATCATAGACTAAAAACCTTCAACCAAAATGAACAATTTTTTAAACGAAGTGTGTATCCAAAAAGTCTTAACTGTCTATGACAATATTACAATATTTTTGAGGACCTTAAAAGTAATTTTACAGTTGTTACAATAACATAAATACCTATTAAACAACATTAATGGCTTTATTACTTATTTAGACGTATGTTAAAGTGCCTATAGGTGAACTTATGTTATGGTAATATTTAAGCATTCTATCACCAAAAACAACTATAACACAAGATTTCTTTCACTGCAATCTAGACTTAAAGTGAATTCTATGGTGTTAGGTACAAATGCACAATGCTATAAGTTAATAGTTATATTTTGAACTTTGAAGATACACCATCCTCCACCCAGTCATAACACCCCCACGGCTGCTATGTATAAAATAGAGCCCGAACACTAGACTGGATATCTTCACGGGCACTGGCCAGTCTAATCTTTTGTGCCCGTTGCCAAAAACTTACAGATAATAACATATTTATTTGTGTTGGTTTGTTGGTTTTTACAATATTTCAAATGTTTGTTGTTAAAATTAATATTAGAGTAGATTTATCTAATATCAAAATTAAACTTCAAACATTATCTGCGGTTGAAGGTTGGTTTTTTACAATACTTCAATTTTTAAGCCAATTATAAGCATTTTTAAAATGTAATATTTTACATACTCATATCATTTTTTTTTTGCCATTCACACTCAACTATATGTGGTCAGCCACCCTAATCCTACAACTCCTTAGGACTATAGATCTAATTTCAACTTAACTCACACCTACCATTTTCGTGTCTTTAAATGTTTTATTTTATGTATTCAAACTTTTTTATAAATTGATTGTATTATCATGAAAAACCAACATACAAATCCAGATAATGTTCTTACTTTTTAATTTGATGATAGTTTGATGACCAGTCACTCTAATATTAAAGCTACCAACACAAAATTGGCCATGACTAAACATAAATTTAGAATTTTGTACATTTGTAAGACGAGAACAAAATTTAACGGTTTAGCATACTCTTAATCAATAATTTTAAAAATCTGATACCTAGTTAATATTTTAATACAATTTAGAAATTATAATTTTTCTTTATTATTGATTATACATTGAAAATAGTTTAAAAAAATATAAATACTTTTTCAAGAAAATATTTTTAATTTTTAATCGTAAAAAACATTTAATAAAAACTTTAATTTACATATTTAATTATTTGCTTTCAATATAAAACTGTTTAAGAAACTGTTCTTCAAGTGGATGTAGTGTACCAACAATAACAATAGAATGTAATGGTGATCCCATATCAACATTGACCATTTCAGCTAATGTGCCCGCCACAATTTTTTGATCCGGCCATCCAATCCGTGCTGCACCAACACACATAGTTTCTCTCGTAACATCTATAAAAGACCAATGTGAACATAATATATGTAACAAGTGCTTAAAATTGAATCAAAATGACTAACAATTTTCTCCATCGAATTCATTGTTGTCAATAATTTGTAATAATTGTGAGCATGCTTGTTTAACTTCCATAAATCTTGATGGCTGATATTCTTTTTTTTTTTTTGTTATACTTTCCCATGTTGGTTCTTTTACTTGAATATCTACAAAAAGCCCATAGTTAAAACTTTATTTTTGGATTTAAATAATTACTTTTGACTCACCAAGTAGACACAAGGTGTGTAATCCATTTGATTTGTTTTGATTAATTTTTTTTAAGAAACTCGAAGGTTTCCAAATATCTGTCCAGAAAGGTATAGACACCGTTTCTCCAAAATGATATAGCTAAAAAAAAATGTATGTTAACAATTAAGAAAATGTATACAGTAGAAACGACTTATTAGGATCACTTTTGTAACAAGGTGAAATTGTCAATTAACTGATTATTTCTAATAGGCCATTGGTTTCTGCTGGTAGTAGGCCCGTTTCTAGATATTTTGTTTCAATAACACGATTGTATCAATTATCTATCCGCATTCCTAATAAACGGCTTCTAGGTATATAGATAATTTATTTTAACACTACATACAAAATGAAGTAATAAAAATATTTTCTTTATTACAGATATATATTCAAATTACAAATATGTACACTGTACAGTAAAATAGAATTAAATTATACAAAGTACAGATTATTAATTTTTGAACATGCTTATAATATGAGAAAGAATATAATATTAGGGAGGAAAAGAAAAAAAAAATGGAGAATTAGATAGCAAGATTAAATTTCAGGGGTGGCTCGTCACGGGAGACTTAGAGTCTGAGTCTCACTTTAAAAAAAAACGCTGGGCACTTGTAAATAACAATTATTACTTAAAAATAAAAATGTATAGAAATTATTGATTAATATTGTTTTTTTTTGTTTATTAATTATTATTATTAAAGGCCACAAAATCTAAAACCTATAATCGATCCTTATTAATTATTTCGATGGAAATATTATTTTAGTAATTTAGACAAAGGTTGCCTATTCAGTGAAACTGCCGCCTAACAGTTTCAATCGTAACATGTAATGTTATCGCTGGATGGATGGCGGGGGTCGGGGAGAATAACCCACGTTTTATAGGCGCTTTTAAACCTGAGTTCACGACAATCTATGCCATGTTACCGTGCTGTCATTAGTCACTGTACGCTGTCTTAATTTTTTACATTTAATACTTGTAGAAGTTAGTTTAAGTCTCTCCAGAATATTTACTCGCGAGCTGCTTCTGTTAAATTTATATTAATAATTTATATAACACTTTCCTTGTTTAGAAATAAAAAGAAAATATTTTAAATTTAAGGCTATTTAAGACTTAAATAGATTGTGTAATAATTTTAATAGAATAAAACATTAAATAATGATATTTTTTGTTTTTATCAACATTATACACACAATAAGTAAAGACAAAATAAACATAATACATAATTGTTCAAATTATAGAATAGATTATTGATCGGGACTTTTGAATTTTCATATTTTTTTGTTTTGGTCGTGGATGATTCTAGGTAAGCTATAAACTTTTTTTAATGAAATGGTGAAATTAAATACAATGTTTGAATTTTCATATTTTTAAATATTTCGTCAAATCTAAGTAAAAGTGCATATTTGACTATTTGACATATTTAGATAAATTTTAGTGCAATAAGTCTTAAACCCTACTTATAAATAGGTTTGTGTTGGACTTGAATTTTGTCATGTCTAACACAAACCTATTGTTAGTTAGGGAAAAACCTCAAAGTAAACTAAAGCCTTCATTTCTAGTTCTCAGTATTTTAGTGTATAGTTTAAATACAATATGTTTGTTAATTTATAAACATAAATATAAAGTGGGTGATACAATTTTGCTATTCAAATATCAACTCACCTGAAGTCCACAACATCCTATAGCATTCATAATAGAAGCATTATGAATTACTTTAGTGTCAATGTTTAAATCTCGTGCCCTCAACAATATATCGGCATGTGTAGTTGCACCAAAAGGATCACCAACCACAAGTAAGACTACATTGTCCTCGTTTGCTTTGTCTAATATTTCATCTGCACCTTGCTCAACTAATTCTCGGTCAGCTTCAATCAATTGCCTTTCATAAAAATTTTCCTATATAAAGCATATTGTATAATTTTAACTAGTGTAAATAAATGTGTATATTAAAATACTTTTTGTTGAATTTTGGGTACTTAAATATTATTTAAGCTAGTATGGTATTAGTATATTAAAAAAAATAAAATCAAAAATATAATATTATGAATGTACAAATATTTATTACTTATTATTACATTATAGTTATATAAAAAGTGTCAATGCATAGAAAAAGTTATTCAGTTATTATTTATACAAAAAACAAGATATAATTTGGGCTCAATATGTAAAAAATGGGTTACATCACTTTACTGATATACATAATTAAATAAATTACTTTAGATACCTTTATCAAAAATGTAAAAATTCAAAAATTTTTAATGTGTTCGGCACAATTTACAAGTGGCAATTATTATTTTATAACTTATTATTAATGATTGTAGTTTGTATTTTTTTCTCAAAATAAAATTGATTTTACCTACCAATATTTTTTATTTTACTGAAATCAAGAAATATTATTAATTTAGTTTTATTTATATATATTTAAACAATATTTATTAATATAAAAAAATGCCAAATTAGTCTGATCAATTCTCAATAGAGCATGTAATATACAAGTAAAAATGCTAGTATTTAATAAACTAATTTTCTTGAATAAAATAAAAAATACAGTCAATTAAAAACTAAAATTATGTGCTATAGGTAGTTTAAATTCATAACACAATTTTCCACAATTATTATAATTTAATATGTGTGACTCAATGTGAATGGTCGAAAGTTTAAAAATGTTTATACAAAAGAACACTGAGTTTATAATTATATATATTCAGTGGAAGGTACCTTTACTTAAGATTTTATGAAACTAACGAAAAACATTTTGCAATATGCATCCAAAAACTACCAATTACAATACTATAATACTTAATACTTAATGATATTTACCAACCAGTTGAAGTTTGTTCTCTGGTAATATTGATGTATAAGTTTCTAAGTACACTCGCTTAGCACTTCGGACGATTTCGAGACCTCGAACTGTGATGTCTTTGACGTCCCCTAAACCTACTCCTATGATGTAAAACATTGTTGTTACGGAAAAGAAGCGAATATATTTTATCAAAAACAATTAACGAATAACAGCATAGCTGCAGAAACGACTTTTTTTAGTTTAGAAAATATCAGTAGTGATATCTCTTTTTTTTATCACTCTAGCCGGGTGTGGGTTATCTATTGATAACAGCATGTGGTTACCACAATAGGACATACTATAATAACGACAACCACTACTACGACTTTACTGCGAATAATAAAATAATAATTCATGATAATATTGGTTTAATGGGGATCGTATCAGACGCGGTCTTACATAAGACCGTGGTATCAAGTGCCGCAAGTGTTAACAACTTCTCCCATATTATTTTATTATTGCTATTTTTTTCTACCACATTAATATAGTACAAAGTGCCTCGAATCGAAAATATTAGATTGAATGGTGAACCGTATGAAGTTGATACGGTATTATTATCAATGACTTTAATCATATAATTTATATTATCATATGAATACCTAAATCCCGATGTCTGAAAAGTTCGAAATATAAAATAAATATATCTCACAATATACCTTAATCGTAATTTAAATTTTTAACTATTGGGGATGGGATCTTAGGATGGGATGCTGGTCAAATCTACGCCGAAATAGGCCCCTAATAGAGGTAACGCCCTCCAAACTTCCTATTCAACCAATAATGTTATACCGGCTACTTCCAAAGACAATAAATAATAATCCTTAAAAGTGGTTTTACAAAAATATATAACCCTAAGCAATTATTTACAAATTATTAATGTTTGATAAATGAATATTGATCACCGACATTTTTAAATGACCATAGCCCTTATAAGTTATATTATTATCATCGGAACTCATTATCATGAACGTACACAAATTGTTTTAATTTTGATTTTGTTACGTCAACATTTTCAGAAAAATTATATGGTAAATAAATTACGTTCGAAAACTTCGAGGGGGATCGGGGATCTCATTTGATAAAACAGAAGTTTGTGTCGCATCGGGAAACTCCTTAAAAGCAGTGTTTGGAAAGTTCCTCATTAAAAGGAATTCGTTCCGTTCCTCGTTCCTTTTTTAGTTCTAAATAAAATTAAATTCTTATTTAATCTTTATGTTTTTTTTTTCATATGCGCATACCAATTTTATATGCTTTAATTTTTAATTATATTATATACCTAACTACAAGTAGGTACATATTTTATAATTCTATTATGAGATTTTCTTCAAAATTAAATTGTTTGTCGACTCGATTATTGTTATAAATAATTATATTTTATATAGGTACTCATTTCTATATAAATTATAACTTATACCTTACGAGAAATATTAATAAAGTGACTGATTGGCAATATACATTATACACATTAAAAAAATATATCCTTATTTGAATAATTTACGTATCTGTGTAAATTAATGGAACAAGAAAGGAACAAAAAATATTGTAATTTTTCCTTGAAAAAAAGGAATTCCAAGAAGCCATTCATTCCAAACACTGCTTAAAAGTATACTACAAACAAATTCAAGAATTTAAAAAATGGTTTTAAGTATATGTAAAAATTAAAAAATCAGAATTTGAATAATTTCATTATTAAAAAAAAAAAATGGTGGTGAACAAGCTTTGTAAATCAACCTGTAGGTATAACTCAACAAATACATAATTTGTCAAACTTATTTATTTTTGAAAAGGAAGATAGTTTTTTGTATTTGTATTTAAAATAATTATGTTTTGTAGTTAGTTATTTTTTTATAGTATGAATTTTTTAAATCACTGATTAGTTACATATAGGTACCATATATTATAGATGTATACACATGCATGTAATAATAATTGTATTATTGTATTTGTAATTATATTTTGTCATGGAATATTTTTGCCTGGGGTGTTTTCAAGTGGATTCACTTGTAGGTAATCGTTACTTTTATAATACAGTCATAAAGCTTAAAATGTTAAATTAATATTTAGGTATACAAGATATTTTTTCTTGGAACATTTTGTTTTCAGGTATTTTTTAATGTGTCACCTATTTATGTAAGTTATTTAGTTTCCTACCGTTATACCTGATTCATATATTTTATTTACTCTTCTACACTGATATATTTTTTTTATTAATTATTGGTGAATACCTACATGGAGTTGTATGTTGTGATATAATATTATATGTATTATATACATATTTTCACTGATATTGATTATCGTGGTATGAGTTTTAAGAAACAATCTTCTTAATTTTTTGTAATTCAAAAACGAATAACAGTAGAAATGTAAAACGGATGTTTATATTATTGTTTCCTATACAGTACATAGTAAAACTTTAATTTTTTTAAATTGTTTTCTATTTATGGCAATAAACAATTTTTTGGGACAAAAAACTCAAAATGTAATAGGTACTTTGTTTAGGTACTTTGTTCCTTGCATGTTGTTATAATAGCAGTCTGATAAATTCAAATTTTGTCAACATTTGTCAAATTTAAAATTTGAAAATTATTTTGCAGTTAAAAATGTATAAGGTAGTCAATTTTTATAGCTAAGTTTTAAAAATTCAAAACAAGATTTCATGTAGGTAGTTATGTATAAGTAGTACATACTGTAAACACAGTTTATTTATTTGAAAGGATACTGTTGTAGTGTTTTGGCGTTTGTGTAAAAATTCCAGTTTTCCTTATTTTTTTTTTTTTGATTCTCCCTATTATTTTGAAAATTAGTACCTAATGGAAATACTTTAGTTTTGACCATAAGTAAAGGTAATCAGACATGCTAAATTTAAAATTACAGCATTTGTATTTAGTACTGTCCCAAAACTTTAGGAACAAAAGATGAAGACAGACAGAATTACAGAAAGTAAAAAACAAAATAATAAATCATTCAACTCATAATAGAAAAATTACAGAAAAATAAGAATTTAATACCTACCAGTTTTTGACAAATGTTGTTATTTTGTTGAAGTTAATTTTTAGTTTGGAGTGAATTGCATTGTGTAAAGACTTGACATTTTCACCAAAAACTTATATCAAATTATATCACCTATAATTTATTATAATAATTATATTTAGGTATATTCGTCATAATTATTTGTAGTTCAAAATTTATTTGGATAATATTTAATTTGAATACGCCTTAAGAAATAAAAAAATCCATTATGTATTTGTTTTTAAACTGGAATAAAAAAAAAAAAAAATATAACATAGGTTACTTATTTGATGAGCGATTAAAGTTAAATGTGTACGTCATTGAATGCAGAGCCACAATGCACAAATGTATTCATTATAATGATTTGTTCATAATAATGTGTAACATGTTAAATCGTTATAGTTAAAGCTTGATATTTTAATACACATATCGTGAAGTATATTCTGAAACCAAAAAACTAAAAAACCAATAAATAATAATATATTATTTGCATAATTTTTTTTTTATAAATTTTTGGAGTTCAAATTTAGTTGAAATTATATGTTAATTATATGTGTTACTTCAATAATTGTTTTAACTATTTTATTGTTATTCAAAAGTATTATTCATGGGGACTCGAAGCTTTTACGTTTGTTATTATATTTTAAATACACAATTACATTTTTAAAATATTTAAATTAATTTGAAGCTATTTTATATTTATACCACTAACTTATTGACATCGTCATACAGTGAGACGGCATTGACTCAAAAGTTAATAACTCAACATAAATTATATACATATATACTATCTACTTAAAATAAAAACCAAATGTTAAAAATACCTATATAAAATGCAATGTTTTCCGAAAAAACTAATTCAACTAACCGTATACTAAATGTAAATTAAACTACCTTAAGAGCAATATCATAAAAGTATAAAACATATAAAATATATACTTGGTAGATAGGTACTATAGGCTGACAGATCATCTTCAGTGAAGTTTCTTCGCTCACAATTGTTTTTCATATACTATGATTTATCATTGAATGCAAATTTAACACATACATTACAGTGACTTACCCTATGGCCCATGACAAAATACATTCAACACCTACTATAGGTATTATCAGAGCAATTACTTACTTTCCTAGTTTCCTCCTTTTTGTAATTTAGTTTAATTTCTCAAATTTAATCAGGCACATTAGCCATTGCTTAAGAGTAGATGTATAGGTAGGTACTAAAAAGAACTATAGAAGGTTCAATTGTTACAATTATTAGTAGTGAAAGTTGAGCTTCCCACCAGAATTATGACATTTGAATAAGGTATAATAGGTAGGTATATCTTTAGGTATATCTATATTAACTAAAAGTCAGTAAAAGAGTAAACACATATGAACAATAAAATGTGGTGAAAAATAAAATATAAATTAGAAAATAAATTTAAAATACCTATCTATCTACTTATTTACATTGGAATTATGTAGAAACTTTTACCTAGTTTACCAATAGTTTAAATTTGTTTAATTATAATTTATTGTGTAATGTCTAATTATGAAAGATGTAATGAAAATACATATTTGTAAAATAGGTACATATACCTATACATGTAGTAAGCACATACCTACGTCCTACATGATACACGAGTATGCATGTATAGCGCATGATTGTATGAATCTGTGTTAATTTTTTTTTTTTTTGTGGTAATTATATGATGTGTGAGTGTTTGTTTCTAATATGTTTATTACAAAATTATATTTGACATTTTTTTAACATTTATTAAAGGTAGATAATAGAGAGTAGGTAATAAACTAATAACAAATATCAATTATTGTGATGATTTTGATCACCATAGTAACAACTTTCACAACTGTTTCATTGATTTGTTGTAGCGTTATATTTTGAACTACCTATATAAACATTATAGTTTATTAAATATAAGGAATTATGACAGTATAATATACTTATTTAAAATACAATGTTTAGTGACAGCCCAGTGAATGTAGTTGGATTTAACCACACTGAGACGCATAGAAAAGGGTATGTTGAAAAGATATTTTCATATTTTTTATAATTATTTTTAATTATTTGTTTGAGTAGAAAAGCTGAAAAATCAAATCAATATAATGGAATGTTCACTGAAGATAAATCATGCGATACCATTGATGTGAAAACTGTAGATGTTAGTTAAATGTATCATCAATTATACCCACAACATATTATTTACTGTTGAATGTTTTAGACGCAGACTGATACCATTGAAAACATTGATATTAGAAATGTTGATCTTGTTGCATTAAACAGATGTTTAGAAAAAGGCTTAAGACTTTTAAAAACTGAATGTAATGGCTGGCCAAAAATGAATGGTTATTTAGAAACAACTCAAAAAGATTTAAATGATGAAAAAACCATTAAAGTATATATAAGACAACACCCTTCATTTGGAATGGTAATCACTTGAAGTTTCTCAAATATAGTTTTTTGTAAAAGATAAAAGTATAATATTAACTGTATTTAAATGGTAATATTATTTTTTTAGTTTTAAATATTATGATCAATATAAAATAATATGAATTAGGCAGTATAAAAATGAATATCTTAAATAAATTAGTTTAAGGTAGGTAATGTGCTATCTTTAGTAACAACACCTTAGTAAATTATTCTCAGATATTATTATTATAGTAGTGTTAATTTTAGTTAATAAATACTTGACTAAATGTCTATCATAATTCATAATTAATCTTTATATGCATACCAGAATCTATAAAGCTATTACAGTATTAACTACATGTTATATTAATTCGATTATTTTAAAAATAAATGTTGTATTGAAATTGAAATTTATGAATTTGAACAGTTTAATTTGTGCATAATATTAGAGTGGTGTTAACTATTGATAATGTACTACAATTATTTGTTTTGAATTGATTTCTTAGAAAAATATCAGCGCGATTTGTTGGAATTTTAGCGGTGATAAATTAATGGTAGCTACTGGTGAACATTGCCATACACAGTGGTGTAATCATTTAAATTCAGTGTTTGTTTACTCTATGTTGGAGTGAGTAAATTATTATGGTATTGGTATCCAATTTTATGAAAATTAGTGATTTCTATTCAATATTAGTAATAGTACATATTATAATGAATAATAAATACTATAATAAGTGTTCTATTTGACATTCAGTTTAGAAAATAGTGGCAGTACTGTATCTAATATACTGGATGTTACATCTTGTATTACATGTTTAGCTACACATCCAACCAATGAACATCTAATAACAGCTGGATTATACAATGGTACAACTCATATGCTTATGACAAATACACTTAAGAGGACGTTATAGATACACTCACATACACAGTCTTCATCTTACATCTTAAATTGTTCATTCTAAGTAATCAATTTAACTCTGTTCTGATTAATATTGGAGCGAATTGCCCTATTAGAAAATTTATAAATTAGAATATTATCTAGTAACCCTCTTGGGTTTTTTCAAGATTTTAATTTTAAAGCAAGTTATAAATGTTTAAAAAAAACAATTTACAATTTTTAAATACTCATAACTTGCTTTAAAATTAAATTATAAAAAAAACCCGGAGGTTAACTAAATTCTTACTTCCAAATTTGATTATAAGTCAATTTGCTTCAATATTAGTTATAAATTCATTACAGAGTTAATTTAATTATTTAAAATATACAATATAAGAATATAAAATGCTATATTATTTGTTTGTAAGACAGAGTCAACGCATGTGGGTGTAGCGTTCTCTTAAATTTTACATTATTACTGTAATAAAATGTTTTCGACTTCAAAATTGTGATATTTAGTGACAATGTATTGTATCAAAATATTTACATTAGTAATTGTTCAACACACATTGATGAAGAAGCAATGGTGTCGTAAGCAATCTAACCATTATTTTTATGATCTACAATTTGTTGAGCTTACAATTAGGGATACATTTATAGGAATTTAGTAAAAAAAGCCATGTACCAACTAAATACAATATTCTTTTTATTATGATTTCCATAATTAAATATAATCATAACATAATCATTACATTTATTTATGTAACACTTGTTTAACATATCCATAACCATAAATATAATATTATAAAATACTAGTTTAATAGTTTGTATATAATTTTAAAGGTTTATATCGTACAAATATTTAATTAACTAATACACCTAACATTAATCAATGAATGTTATTAATCGTTTTTCATTAATTATTAAATTTTTATTTTTATTATTATGCATCTAATTTATTATATTAGGTAATACATTAATTTTATTAAAAGGTAACTATAAAAAAATTACATCTAGTATATGATATTAAACAATAATAACAATATAATTAATATCACAGTTAAAAAATCATAAATCAAACTATATATAATAAATAGTTCAATAACATTCCTTAACATATATTTTGGTATATTATTTTATTAAATATTATTATGATATAAAGTTATATAAAAATCAACAAATATTATATATTATATATATGATCATAGATACCTAAATTAAAATAAGTGTTACATAATTATATTGAAATATAGGTACATTGTTTAAGAATTCAAAATTATAAAATGTACATTTTAATAAAAAATGTGTTATGTATTTAGTTGGTGCAGGGCTCTTTTCCAAATACCCATTTATAGACCTATAAATTAGAGCCTATGCTCCGTACATTGAATGTTTATGGTATATGACAAAACAAAAATGTTGTATATGTGTCAATATAGGTTCTCCTTTGCTTGAAAGGTGGACGCAAGAAATATAGTGAAAATCTATGCATCCATCAAACTTTCAAAGGATTCAATTTTTGGATGATTTCTAAATGACATAAAAGCAACCTTTTGTGGTTAATTAATATAGTAGTAGTAATATTTTTTATGTAACAGCCTTTTTAAAATTATTTGTTATTTTTTGTAAAATACTTTTTCATTAATTAATCTTTAACAAAATTTACTTTAAAAGTTTGTATGTATTAAAATATTTTTGGTAGATTGCTTACAAAACCAATATGCTTTAGTATGTAAATATTTGCTTACGACACCGTTTCCCATAAAGATTATTGTACTAGGTATACTTAGTGTTATGTTTATGCTTATAACACTTACTACAATCAATTAATTGAAGACATAATTTTTAGGTGAATTGGTGATTTGCAACACAAATGATAATATGTCTATGGTTTCCCTCGAATGGCATTCATTGGCTGTATCTGAATCATTGTGGTTTGTGAGATCTGATCATCGTGTGATATTGATAACTGCGGGAAAAGATGGATACGTTTGTGTAGGAACTATGATGAGTGACAAAATAAAATTCACCCAAAGAATATACAGGTATATAAAACAGATATTAAATTATTCAAAATAATAATCATAAGTAGGGCCCAGATTTATATGCATTTGCATGGTTTTTTTATCAGTCCAAAAAGTAGCTAGATAAGCTACAAATTTGAATTATAATCCAGTTACGGAATACAAAGTTTTATTTTGCATATTTCTGTATTTAATGAATACCAAAGTGTTTCTACCCATTTGTTTTACTATTCATGTTCATGGGCGTTTCCGACTATTCTTGACAAATCGACAAATCAACATTAAGGAAAAACTTTTTATTCTATGTATATAAACAAACCATTGTCATAATCCACGATTTTGTTTCAAATCAAAAAATATGGATAAATATTGTGTAATATAATACAACTATTACAATTAAGTACACGTATTTTCGCTGATCTTAATTTAATTATTTATCAAAATGCATTTTTGTTTGCATATTTTAATGATTTCAGTGCATAAATGCATGCATATTTTGTACGTTTTTGGTGCATATAATTCCGGTCCTTAATCATAAGTAATTGAAATATAATTTATTATATTGTTACATTATTGGAATTTTATACAGTAATAAAATTAATTCTTAATATTAAAGTATAAAATATGTATGTATTGTGCTTAAATCCATATTTACATACTGGCCATAAATCACATAATATTGTATTCATAAAGCCCCATCCAGATCAAAGAAGCATCTGGCAGAAACATGTGTTTCCGACAGATGTTTCTGATTTCCCATCATTAGTGGTAACATTCTCTGGTCGACAACATCACATTTCTTTGTTTGGGCAGTACTTAATATATGTGTTTTCATGTCCTATTAAAACTTCTTGATTAGCCACTTGATAATATTCAAATTCTCTAGAATAATTTTCAAGTACATGATATACCTATTACCTACTTTTAAGGACTAAATGGATAGTAAACTCCAATATTTAACGGTTAGGTTGATAAACATTAATATATATTAATATATAAGTTTTCTTTATATATTATCTTTGTACATAGACAAATGCCATGAACACAGCCACACAGGGCAAAGTGTAAGTTTAGAACTGGCCATGCATGTGATGTCCTTTGCATTACCTATAAATATTATTTTTAGTTGTATGACAATTGGTAATCAAATACAAATGTCTTCCAAAAGTTATGCTGCTCCAAAACGTGATTACTAGCCCTAGAATTTTTATGCATTGCCTTATTTTTTTCTTTTAATCCAAATAGATTGGTAGTCTGTTATGTCACTTATGTCCACAAATTGGCTCATACTAAATTAAATAGAAGTTTTCTTTGTTTCATATTTTAATCAAAATGCATATATAATTGCATACATAGTTTTTGAGAATTTATGAGATAAAACGAACATAATATTGTATTTATCTAATGAAGTTTGAAGTTCTGTAATTATTATTTTTATATGTCGTAAATATTTATTTATAAGCTGACACGGTCAGTTATGTAGAGTAAAAGATAAAATATTATCTTAATAGACTGTATAATCAGATAAAAATAAAATAAATATATATACACAATATACATAATTGTAAAACCAATAAATGTCTTACTCAGTTCAGCTTAAAATAAGTAAATAATTTTAAATAAAAATTGTTTTCTTAAGTGTTTTTGTTAGATTTTTCTCCAGAACCAAGGCCTGAACTTAAGTAGTTTGTAATATATTATGTAGTATGTACATTATAATATAATGAACAATAAACATCTAACTAAATGTTATATTTAGGTATTTAGTTGGGATTCCAGGGAAAGTTGGTATTCGGTGTTTTGATTATTCAAACAGACATTTTTTAGTAGCTCTGGAAAACGGGAAAATCTCTAGTCACGTATGCGAAACAACACGAAACATTAAAGGTATGTCTTAGTAGTAATAAATTAGCAATTACACACTATTCCACACCACCCATGAGGTTGTGTGTCAGATGCGTTTTTTTTTAAGTGGTGTCCCCAATAGGCCTAGTCCACTATGAGAAGTACAGAGGATTATAACTTGTACCGTGCAATTTTTTTTTATTGAATTATAGAAATTAGTACATTAACTTTACTATTGATTATGATTTTAATTTTAACAGAAAAAGTTGCAAAGTATATAAGTATAGTATAAGTACCTATTATTTTAATACAGATGACGTTCATATTTAAATTTGAAATTTTGAATAATTTGTATAAAAATATTAAGTATATAATTAAATTAATTTATTACAATTTTTACCTAGAATTTTAAGCTGCAAGAGCTTTGTTATCATAATTTATCATTTTATATTTTTTGTACTTTCGGTGATAAACTTTTAACCAACATTTTTATTAAATTGTGCGTTTCAGAAGACCAAGTTTTAGAAGCTGTAAAAGTTAAAACATACAATGGATATTCATTAATGATTGAAAATATACAATTTTGTCACAAAAATCCAACTACATTTATCGTAACACAATTCGATTCTACAATTTTACTATACAATGTGTATCAAGTTGGTAAAAATAAATAAATTAATTTTGAGTATCTTGTTTAAATATAATTTATTCACAGAAGGATCCACAAAAAATTATTTTTAATCGAAAACTAATAACCAGATTATGTTGGAGTTTAGAAAATGAGTTTATAGTATATGTCGGTGAAGAAAATGGAGAACTTGCTAAGATTAATCTGACAAATGGGAAAACAGATTCAATCAAAAAATTTACATGTTGCGATATAACTGCAATGAATATTAATCCAAAAAGGTTTTAATTTAAAAAGTTTTAGTGTTGTATGTATAACAATTTAATAATTATAATTGTTTTATATAGAAAAAATATTATTGCAATCGGTACAATACAAGGAGAAATATATATATCTAAATATGAACAATCATTTTAAACTTGAAAAAAAATTATATTTAATTAGGTAATATAAATTATTACGGTTTTATAATTGAATGTCGGGCGGAATGTTATTCACGGTTTTATTAACTATACAAAATGTATATTTATATTTATTATAGAGAAAAATTGTATTTATTTTGACTTCTTTTGTGCTGATAAAGGATATTTTGACATTTTTTTGTTTTAAAGAAAGATGTATTTTGTTGTGGTGACAAACTATGATGTAGAAAGGAATAAATAAATATATGTAGTGTAATTGTAGTAGTATTGTTATAAGAATGAGATCGTATAAGGAATACTAACAGCTTAGGAATGGCTGTATTTCATTATTATTATTATTATATTTTTTTTTTTTTTTGGTTTTTTGGTTTTTCTTTTTTTTTGGTTTTTACATTTTTTTTCTTAAGTTATTGATAAAAAAAAAAAATTAGCATTGAGTTGACTTATTACACTAATTGAAAAAGAAAATACTACTAAATGTTTTAACATTGATAACAATTTTAAAGATATCTGTAAAACAATTTAAGTAAATAAAAATACATTTGAATATTGGTGATTCATCTTACACGTAATGGATTGGAACACTTAATTTTTTTAACTGTAAGTCTCACAAAAAAAATTCCAATTCAACATTAATATTCTTAACATATATTTTAAAACAATAATAAAATAATTTATCATAAAAAAATAACACAGTAATATCACACCAATGGCCACATTCCTTATATGTATAATATCAACAATAATAGGATAGCCACTAAAACAGACACATACTGTGTTCCTTACAACTAAATTGAAGAATTATTCATTATCGATCTACCTTAACTGATTAATGCCTAATGCGCAACATAAGGAGTTCAATGGGATATGGTTTGTGCCCATTTTTATAATCACACACACTTTGTATGTCAATATTATTTATAGTAAAACTCTATGCCAAAAATTAATATTGCATAAGTGATAACATATTATACAGTACTAGACAAATGCACGTATTGTTAACAATAAAAAACATATTGCTGTTTTACATTATTTTTTTTTAAAGTCATCACTTATAGCAATTTACATTTTTGATTTATTAAGATCTTTGATATGAAATGCATACCAACCTCTAAAACACATAAAGACACTAAATCTATTCTACTTGATACAGTCGGTGGAATAGTTAGTTTTTAATAGACAATTAGTAAACAATAATCTGTGATATTAAACTACAATAATAATTTAACACTTAAGAGAGGTTGACATGTAATTGAAATTCATTTGCATTTTTTTTAACAACCTATCTATTAAACATGTATACATTAATTTTATCTTTTCAAAAGTTACAACATTCACAAGATACAACACACATACGGGCTTACTATGTTTAATATAATTATGGTAAGTAAACCTTAAAAAAAATAATATTGTTCCGTATCACAATTGCACTTAAATAATATCAGAGAAGGGTAAAAAGTGTATTTGAAGTAAAATGTATTTAAACTTTTTTTCACTAGCTTATGTTCATTATTTATAAAATTGATAGTTAAATTAAAATATGAATAAATATTAAATAAAAAGGTAACTTTTAAAGGGACGATGACAAGTTCCACATACATCTGATTGAATCGATATATGTATGTATGTTAAATTTTCTCCATAGTTTTTAATTCAAATACAAATTTTACCAATTACTGACAAAAATAAAAATTGAATCGCTGATTTTATTATTATCACAATATCACATTAACAAGTGAATAATTTTTTCTTAACATAATTTTTTTTTTTAAATTTAAATATTGGGTGGGGTGGGTTTTCTGACATAATATATTGATTGATAATACAACTAGGTATATATAAAAATTGTCTTATTAACCATAGATTTGATTTTTATAAATATTACAACCGATCAGCAATTCAATTCAATTATATTATAGCAGTTTAAAATAATAATTTTCATAACTATCTATGTACTAATATTTGTATTGCATTAATTGTAGTTCACCTAAACAAGTGACTAGATACTGATGCAACAATCAGTCCATGATGAGTTTTGTCACAAAAACAATAAAAAAAAAAAAAAAATTAAATAATTAAAAAACAACATTTACATTTAAATAATTATGATACATAAGTTAAAAAATGTAGTTAAGAAAAATAGGCTGATAATATAAGATAAAATAAAAAGTTATTAAGACATAATAATATACAAAATTTAAAATGTTGAAAATATTTAAAAGACAAGTTCATCATGAATACGGGAAAGAGGGTTACATACAATCATTTTTTAAAATTTATATAGTAAGGAGGGGAGTATACTATAGTGATAAAAAATCACATTAAGCGTTATTATGTAAAATGAAATAATAATAATAATAATAATAATGAAAAAAAAATATTTGTCATAAGTTAGATTCTGAAGAATATCTTAGATAGTTATGTTGAAGATAAGAGGTGATTTTTGCATGGATTTTGCTTGTGCTTGACAAGAGTTTAGCCATTGCATTGGTGGCAATGGCAGATCTCCAGGAGACGGACAATTATTGAATTTGGCACCAGCATAAAAGTTATCACCATTAGGTGAGCTGCATCGTTCATCGATGTTCATAAGTTGTTTGAGCAGGGCATATTTTTCAATAACCAATTGCTGTATATCATCTTCTTTAAATTTCTTGTGAGTACCATATTTTTGTGGGGATTCGTAAGATGGGGGAGTGTGATGTAATGGCACTTCAGGTAGATATTTATTCGGAGTGTCAATAGGCTGTGAGCATAACAATTGAGGTCTTTTATCTTTTATTATTTGGTTATTTTTAGCTACTTTGTGAAAATTTGTTTTATCATCCATAATTTCATCTCCGTCCGACAAACTATGATCCATAAATGTCCTAACATTCATTGTATTTGATTCATTGTAATTAAGTTGTTTAACGCAAATAGGCGTTTTTGATTTGGGTTTCTTTGATTCATGAATCACTTTAGAATTTTTAGTTGGACTGAATTCTGCTTTAGGTACATATTTTGTTTTACTTCTATGTACATTGCTTGGTAAGCTGTTTCTCCTTGGACGAATTGGTTTGTACATGTTTATGGTTTGCATTAAATAATACTTAATGAGCAATGTCAACCTACATAAAAAAATATATTTCTATTAATGTTATTTTTTTGCAAAAAAAGAAAAGAATTATGTAAGTTTTGTTACAAGCTCAGTAACTAATGTAAGCAATTGAAAATTGAATACCACAGCTTGTTTGTCATTAAAGGAGAGCTGACATAACAATAAACAATTTTTATAGTACAACAGTTGAATTTATTCCCTGCTTTTATGTAATTAAGAAAACTAATAGAAATAAGACAAGACTATAGTTTGTATTATTTATATTTAAGTGTCTACCTATTTGTTATTATTTTTGAATATGAATATTGTTCGTAAATAATAATTAAAAATCTGATTAATTGGTTTACGCTTTTAATTTGAGTCAGTCAATTAAAATTGATTCATGGCATAGGCAACTATATTTATTTAGGTAGGTACCAAGATAGACAAAATTGTTTTTATTTTTATTCATTATAGTCAAATAATTATCAAAATCAATGTAAAATAAATAAGATACCTTAAGATACAATACAATAATGACCACGGACTAAGATAGTATAGACTGGTAACGAACGGGTGGGCGGGTGACGGGGAGGCGGGCCTGTTAAGGTTTGGAGAGACGAAACGGGGAGAGAAATAGTACCACCTAGCCTCGCGCGCCACCTATATTCAATAAATTCAATCTTTTGGAAGCGCGGTCAAAATCAGTGGAGAAAATGATCAGGACAAAAATTGAATAGGATTATTCAATTACAGGATCGAGATATTGGAGAAACAAAAAAAAAACTGAAAAAGTATTTCATAAAAATATTCATAATATGTAATAATGTAATAATAAATGGTTCATTAATATGAACATAGATAGAGCGCGAGCCATGCTCGTACTTTTTCCCCCGATATACGCCTCACCATAAACATAAGCAGCGAGGTGATATGATTATCGTTTCCAGTCCATACTATCTTAGTCCGTGATAATGACTAATAATAGGTAGGTATCAAGTTATTATCCAAATCCTTATCTGTATTATTAAATTATAGGAGCAACAGAAATAGGTATACAGCAATAAATAGTATTATAAAAATGATTAATAGTTCAGAACCTATAGTTATTTAATAATAAACAGTATTTAAACAAATGTCTCAACTAGAAATTAAAGATAAAAAATACTTTACAATCAACTATGATAATACACGAGTATAGTAGGTACCTATGGCATCTCATTTAAAAGTACAAATGTCCAATACTGACTAGTTTCTATTTACTATTTTATGAAATTTTCATAGAAATCATTTCTTTGAGTTTTGCTGACATAAGTAAGGTACCTATTTTATTTCTTGATTGTTAAAAGCGTCAAGTTGAACATCTCGAAGAAGTGTATTGATCCAATATGATCATATTATAGAGAGTATGAATGTATATTAGTAAAACAAAGAGGATATAGGTACCTACTTTAGAAGTAAATTTTTGGTAAATACGGTTGAATTTTAAATTTTGGACTAGGTACTGTAATAAATGTTATTGCGGGCCCTATACAAAACTTCCAATAAAATACAACCCATAACAGGTGATAAGGGTGTCCAATACACAATTTTTATAGTTAGCCCACAGTTTAAAACGAGGCTTAAAATAACAAAATGACTTAAGAGGATGTCAGCGCAATATTTGTTTTCTCCCTCTGGCCCACGCGCAACATAGACAAAAACGGATTTACGCAGAATCATTTTTCTATGTTTTTAAGTAATTGTAGAGTAAAATCACCCATAACAAAAAAGATAGAGAATAATATTTTTGAGGGAATGACATATCGATTTTATATTTTATTGTTATTTGACTTTGTATCCGACTTTCAAAATAAACAAAAAAATGTTGTACATTTAAATTGTTTTGAGACAATACTTAGGCAAGTCGATATGTCATTCCCTCAAAAATATTATTCTCTATATTTTTTGTAATGGGTAATTTTATTCTAAGATTACTTAAAAACATAGAAAAATGATTCTGCGTAAAACCGTTTTGTCTATGTTGCGCGTGGGCCAGAGAGAGAAAACAAATAGTGCGCTGACATCCTCTTAATATACCAAGGTACCTACCTAGTATGGTAAAGATTTATATCATAAAATATAAAATAAGTAGGTACCTATTTCTATCAACATTTGAAAAATTATATGGTACTTTTCGGTTATCTTGACTACCGCCCGATGCTGTGACTACCTTGAATCTCAATTCCATTATCTCAACTGCTGTCCCCGATATTATACCAGCAAGACTTTATAGTTCCCGTATTTTAATACACAATACATATGAATTATCATTTATATTTAATGAAATTATGTACTCGATTAATATAACGTTTACTATCAGTTATCACAGCAGTGAAGAGTACAGATCCAAGTACAGAGTTATAGGGTTGTGATGGCTTAGTGTACTCCACAGGGTGTATGAAGTAATAGGACTCGGGTCAACAAGATCCCATATATATGGTAACAACATGGTTAACAGCGATTATCCTCTGAACAACTTGAGGTGGAGTTGCATAGCAAGTCGAGAGATATTTTTTTGTCTGAGCGCACCGCAACGAGTGAATGGCCACACGGACATCACTGTAAATAATTTTTGATCTTGGAAGTAAACCCTTCTCTTGGAAAAATTTAAGGGCATCTTTTACACTGCTTGGTAAACTCCAAGATCCATAATTATTTTAAAACTAATAAATTACATGACGGAAATGACTGCAGCCGGAAACCAGTAACCGAGATAACAAACTAGTCGCGGCATCGGCGTGGTAGTCGGAAAAACCGAAAAATAACAATTACAAATTTTTTTCAACTGGCACCTGTACTCCAGGTCCAACCTCCCTCTTTGTGGTGCCCTGAGTCCAATAAGACGGAATTAATTTTTTTATGCCCTAGGTATTAATTGAAAAATTCATTATGGAGTTAAACCTTTGTTTAAACAGGCAGGGTATAATTAGGTAGCTTCCCATCAACTGTGATCCGTCATGATTATTAATTAATTTGCACTGGTAGCTCTACCTATATAGGTTTTAAGTACCTACGAGTATGTTGGACAATAATTATGTCAAACCCCACGTTTTTATAATCGGACATGGGTTGAACAAAAGACAAAAAAAAGGGGTTGAGAAAGCTTTGCATTGATCGCAGTTAGGTACCTAATTTCGTAAAAATAAAATTTAAAATTACAAGATTCAAGTCTCTAATCGGTACCTGTGTCACTCGGTGCTTGCCTACGCGATATCCAAGATGCAAATATAGGACACGTCGATTATATTATTGTTAATATTATAATGAACGCTGTTTCGCCTGCAAATGGAACGTCGACAACGTCACAGTGACGGTAATAGAAATAGCAACAAAAACACCGAAACAAAAACGTGACTGGGCAGAGTACAATACAGAGGTTAGGCACTCGTCATGGAATCACGGGAAAAAAAAATACACTCGCCGATTCGCAATTGCCCCACTCTCTCACAACCCCCCGCCCCCGCTCCAGTAAACGGACCAGACCGAAAATACGCCACGGATGGACGACCTGATCATCGGTCACACAACCCCTCCCCCACCCCTGCTTACCGCGGACAAAAAGAAGCAACCGCTTACCTATTACAGGCGGCGTACGTCGTCGTCGTCGTCTCTGGTAACGTCGACGGGAAAATCTCTGCGCCGCGATCAGGACGGCGTTCGTCGCGCACGCACGCACAAGCACGTATGGGCAGCACGGGCCGCGGCCTGGCGTGTGCGTTCTGTGCTCGTTCGCTGGCAAAATCGAATGGAACCGAACAACGACGCACAAACGCACTTTTATTACGATAGCAATACAATACTATTATACGGTACCGCACTGACGGGCGAACAATGTTTATTTCTTCCGTTCCTTCGTCGCGCTCGGGACGAACGAAAGAAAATCGCCGGAACAGCAACAGCGACGTCACAACAATAGGTTGGCGACGGGACGCAGTCGGTATTACAATAATATTACGGTGACGACGACACCGATTAATAATAATAATAATGTCAATAATAATAAAATATAATTATTTACGTATAGTTTCTCCGTGACAAACGCGCGCTAGTTTCGTGAATGCCTACGTGCAAAATTATACAAATGTTGTCTCGGCCGTCGTTCGCGGACGGCGGAAACGATACAAATAATAATTTAATAACGGATAAACAATAGACACAATGCGATGCGGACGGGGCGCGTCGCCACTGGCAAAAACGCAACGGATGGAAATTCGAGAACGACTGCGGCAAGCGGCACCACCGCTAGAGTCGACAGCAGTACAACAACAAACAGAAGGTCCGTAGGCCGTAGCTCGCAAGTGGAAGTGGTAGCGGTTGCTCGGTGCCAGTGTGCCACCCGCCACCCGCCACCCATCGGGTCGCAGCGACCGCCCCTCCATACGCCGATGCGAGTGCGGATCGGTAGCCTGGCGGTGCCCTCCCCTCCCCCTCAAACCTATATCGACGCCGTAAACAAAGGCACTCGGCACTGTTGCTGTGCGGGCGAGTGGTAAAAACACCAAAAAGTGAGAGGCTGTCGCTCGCTACTCGTTGTGTACCAGCAGCAGCTGCAGTTGCCGCCGCCGCCGCCGTTCGTCAGTGGCGTACGATCTCGGCATTGCAACACCGCCGACCTCCTCCTCACCTCCCCCGCAAGCCAACCACCGCTACTCGCCGCCACAACGTTTGCGACTCGTGCGGCGTTGTCGGTTGTTGGCGCGGGCAGGTGGGCAGGACCGTGATTTCTCGACCGACGTAACGCAGCCGCCGCCGCCGCCGTCTCGGTGAAAGGCTATCGTTGTGTTTTACGTAAACGCGACGGTGTTGTGAGGAGTATGAAAGTTCTACGTTTGCTGAATACGACACGATGTAATGTTAAAATAATATTTCAGTACCCAAATATAATATTAATATTATTTCGGTCGTCGGGTACCGGATTATTATTTTTTGGCAATAATAATAATTATTATTAATTATTAATGACGATTATACGCCTGCATGGCTGCATATAATGTCTCGCCTCCAATTTTCTGATCTGTATTTTTCGACAAACACGTTTTTTAGAATGGGAGTTGGGTATCTATGGGTACTGTGGTACTGTGGTATTTTTATGGTTTACTAACGCGAAATGACGAATTTATACATCAGTAGGCAATCTTAGGCACATCGCGCATGCCGATTTTCGAGTTCCTCGAGCCAATCGCCAATGACTCGAGCGTTAAGTGTCTGACGACTTACCAATCGCTAGTTATACGAGTTCAGTCATGTAATCTCGTTAAGTATTCAAGCTTGAAGTTTAGACGATAGAGAGTGTAGGTACCTATATATTATCATATTATTATGATTTCAAACACATACAAAGTGTTATTACAAGTATGTAGGCAACCACCCATAACGTAGATTTATAGGTAGGTACGTGGTATCCATGTACGTGAACATTTGACGTGGTGAATACTGAATGTCTGAATATAAAGTACAATAGTCGGAAATGTATAAATAGACACTTGGTTCGAGCTGCTTAGGTCTTCTCCTAAATATTTTTCTTTAATTGTACTTACTCGGTAATAGGTATCTATATCACATTATCACACAACACGTATCTTACCTCTGTGTACAGCTACATATGCAAATACAGTCAGCTGCTAGTTTTGTATTTTAGCTAAAACCTCATGCCAGTATACACAATACTACACACAGTTGTTACGGTAAGTAGGTAGGTACGGGAAACGCTTTGAAATGGTCAGATTTACCAAAGTATGTTTCATGCTCAAATTTATATTTTACCATACTGCAATATAGTGAAAAACTGGATAACGACACTGACTTAAACGTTATTGGAGAGGCAGGTCATTCGTGAAATTCTTTGCAACTATGACAGCCGATAGGTATTTTATTATTTTAATTTTGTAAATTCGCAGCGCTACTACGCTAGTGATGGCTAGTGACCAGTGACCTGTGAGTAGTGACTGCATGACTCAGCCCAGGTACTATATACGATTATAATATGTGAAGGATAATAGGATACCTATGCATATGACAGATAAGATTCTTGTTGAGGCGTGTTGACTTAGGTACTGTTGTAAATTGTCTTTATCGACGAAACTCTCTAGTATTCTATTATGTATGGTGTAGGACAGGGATGACAAATCAATGGCACGCGTGCACGAGGTGGCACTAAAAAAGATTTAAATATTTTTATTATATTTTAGGTAGGTACCTATATATTTTTTTGGCAGCGCCATATATATATCTATATATCTATATATCGTTAAAAACTTAGATAACATTCTGAACGCAATATTATATGATAATATACATTAATATTTTATCTTCAGATAAAACTAATAATCGTTATAAAAGCTGTATGCTCATAAATCATAATAATATGTACGATGTACCTCAGTAAACACTTATCAGTACAAATACGTAAATAATGTTATTAATGTTATTATATTTAAAATGATGTACCAAAACTAACATTTTTTTTAAATAATACATTAATTGTACAATAAATTTAAGATAATTTACTCTGTAAGACTTTGTGATGGATGAGTAGTATTAGTATATGTACCTACAACGTAACTTTATATTTATAGCCTAAGTGTGGGCCGAGGCTACGTTTTCACGATGATCTCCTACACAAAATTATTGAACTTATTTTTTATACAAGCATAATATTAATAAATAATAATATATTATTTCATAACTGATAAATAATTACTACAAATAAAACAAATGTTTTTTTTTTATCTAATAACAAAACATCTCCAACATAGGTATTTAAAAATGTTGAAATACTGTAGAACTTTCAAGATCCATTAGCGTCTAAGATCGGGTCTCTGACTAAAGGAAAGTGCCAAGTGGGTACCATTACCAATATTACCATTTACCATATCATATTATGATTCAATCCGACACTGATTTCAAGATAGTAGACATTCTATGATGTGAATATTGATGAATATCGGACGTTCACGTGTAGTATATTGCACAATACCAGTATGACAGTATAAATTATAGTCTATAAATATAATATAATGGTATACCTAATACTACACATAAGGTTTATTTACATATTGAGCGAAACATTTAGTATTTTTTACTCATTTATACTCATTTTATATTTATTTTACCATTAATTACGGAATTTTAAAAATACGGATTAAACAATCAGAAATTGAATAAGTCAATACAATTTTTAACCAACGATATATTGACATACCGATTTATTGTTAAAAAATTGACTATGTTGAGAAAGAAAATAATAATAAATAACATTAATGCGTATAAACAAAATACAGTTCAATTAACTTATTATTTAGACTCGAGAAGATAACCTTACCTACATCGTAGGCCCCTCTGTCGAACACACGGTGCACAATAATCTCTATGCAAATAATAGAAAACACGAAACAGACGTAATTATTTTTATACTATAATATAATTATAATTTCGAGCGATAAGATTAGCGATAAGACATATTATACTATTTAACGATTAACTACAACGCAGTGGGCACATCATTAAAAAATATTATTAGATATAGATTATAATTTGTGAGTCATTAGTCATTACGTGCGTCAATTATAATTCTAGTTTATACGTTATTATATTGCCTTATCTATTACCATCGTAAATATACTCGTAAACAATAGGTATTTTTAAAATTTCAGTTTTGATTGGAGTTTTGTCGAGTTCACTGTAATATTATTGAAATATTGAAGATCGTAATAATCTCCCATAGAAGTAACTATTTATTTTGTCAAAATATGGATACTGAAGATTTTTGGTTTTAAAATAAGTAATTACCTAAATTAAGCTTTAACTATAAGAATTCAAAATCACGAAGTTTTATTTGAAATTCCTACATTTTTCGTGATTTTAGATAAGGCTTGTAAAATTACTTTGAAATTATTTCAACTAATATCATGTACTTAGGTACCTAATTTATAAAATATGAAAATACAAAAACAAACTATTTATTTAGTTTCTCATTATAACACAAATTAAACTTATATAATACATACAACTCTAAAATGTATTTGAAAAAATATTAATATAATTAATAAGCATGGAATAAACAGGTAATTAATTTTTAATTTTAAGTACCTAATACTTAACTACGGACACTTAAATTTCAACTATGCATTCAAATTGACATTTACAGTTATGGATTTGCTAATAGTCTCCCATAACATAATATACCTAGGTCATTTTAGTATTTTACAAGTGATAGTGTAATGACTAGATGATGGTGGAAAGGCCAAATGAAAAAGCCTATATTATATAATGATAAAATACATGATTTTCTCACGACTCAAGGAACATGCAGCATCATTTTTTTTAAGTATAAATCTTCCGGAACTATTTTGGATCCTGAGCTGCGCGATGAAATGTATTGATTTTACAATGATGTAGTGTGTCTTTTTTTATTTATTTTTTTTGTGTCTGTCATTACCGTTTAGGGCAGTAAAACGGTTATGATTTTTTTCAACAGTATATCTTGTTAAATGGGAAAATTAATCTAGTTGGTTCTTCGGGAGGTCAAAATTTAAAATTCCCAATAGTTTTCAAAAGCGCCAGAAAAACAAAATAAAAATTAAGGAAAAACGGAAATTTTAACGTAAAATCGGTTTTTGACAAAATCGATTTTGGTTTTTGGTTCAACTCTAAAAAAAATGACAGTAGATACATGCAATTTTCACTGAATGTATTATTAGTAACTATTTACGGACATATTTAGTTTCAAATATTTGCAGTTTTTTTTTCTATGAATATCAATAAATTTTTATTTGTTGAGTAAAAAATCTTGAAAATGTAATATAAGGCTCCTAAGATATTTTTACAATGATAGTTGAAAAATATTAAAGAGCCAAAGTCATAGTTTTTTTTATAAGCATTTAAAGTTCATATTTTGACAAAATACCTAAAAATCATGAAAATGTGCAAATTATTTTAAGTTAAAAATTCATAAAAAATGTTCTTTTTAAATCTAAGATTTTAAAATGTAATACAAGACTCCTCATAAGTTTGTCTACCTTTATAAAAAAAAAAATGGTTACAAGAAAATCAAATAACATTTTTATAAGTGTTTGAAGTTCATATTTTTCCAACATTGGATATTCACTCGATTTTTCATGTAACGATTTTTTATTGTAATTCAAAAATGAATAAATGTAGACATATTTTGATTCGTTTTGAGTTGTTGACGGACAATTTCAAATTTAAATTTTTTAATTATTATTTCTATAAATGTCAATCAAATTGTATTTGTTGGGCCAAAAAGCGTGAAAATTAAATACAAGGATCCTGATATATATTGTTACAATAGCATTTGAAAAAGGTTAAAAATGTATATAGGCATACATTTTTTTATAAGTATTTAAAGTTTAAACTTTGACAAAGTTCATCAAACTTAAAATTTAAAGATGATTTTGTAGTTGAAAATTTATAAAATGTTCAACTTTTGTAGTTAAGGATTGAAAATTTAAAGCAAGGCTCATCGTAAATAGATAAATAAATAACTTTTTTCACAATAATACCATAAAATATACTTAGTAATATCAATATATAATAGGCAATAGCATGCTAACTGACCGTCTTTGCTCAGAATATAGTTTTTCGTATACAATGATATTATGTATCATTGAATTCAAATTTAACAACATCTTTGCAGTTACCTACTTACAGTAACCACTTACAGACTACAGTAACCAAATGTATAGCAGAGCGATACCCACTTGCCTACCTTAACTTTAGTTTAAAATGAATATAAAAAATCCAAAAGGTCGTTTTACACCGGCGAATGCTTAAAATTTTAGTTTCTGACCTTAGCGATGAAAGCTATTGCTTTTATAGTTACGTGTTTTTATTTGTGTATTCACACTTTTCGAATAGAAAAAATGATCCAATTGTAAACATTGAAGTAGGTTTCTGGTAGCAAAAGGAGCTACTTTATACGTAGGTATTTTGGTAGGTCAAATGTAAAACACTTTAAAATAATCAGGAAAAACCAAATAACAAAAAGGTGGGAAAGTGGGTGTCACTCTGCTGTACAGAAGGTTACAAGTGAGTCTCTGTAATGGATGGCGTGTTACATTTGAATTAAATGATATAATATCTTTATATATATAAAGGAAAGAGTCCCCTCGAGAAATCAATGCAGAGCCAAAACCACTGGATGGATCTGGCTTAAATTTTCAGGATAGATTAATATTATAATGTCACCGTGCACTAAGAAAGGATTTTTGGAAATTCAACTTCTAAAAGGGAAATTAAGGGGTTGTAAGAATACAGTTGCGCCATCTATCAAGCAATATCTAATCTTTTGTTTATAGATGGTTGCTATGTTATTATTATTATTACCTATCAACTTAAACGAATTATTTTATGATTTTTTTATTGCTATTTTTTCCGATAATTCTGCTTTAATTATTATATTATTATTAAATTGTATTTAAATAATATACTGACAAAAGTACATACATTTTCTTCAAATAAATAAATAAGAAAGCTATATAATTTATTTTAGATTCTGAGCGGAGCGATGAATGTATTGATTTTACAATGATGTATGTTTTTTTTTTGTGTGTCCGTCATCACATCATGTCTGTCATCATTCAAAATTATATTTACACATCGCGTAATTAAACATTAATACAATATGGATAGTTTTTTACGAAACGGACATGGAAATTTGGTAGTACCTACTCTGTTCATCCATATAACGAAACAAATTTTCAATTTTCAGGAAAATATATGTAAATAATATAATAATTCTTCATTTTAGTTAACTATTGTAAATTGATATGGTAAATTCTAAATACAAAAATAAGGGAAGGAATATAATAAATAATAATACTGCAAAGCCAATAAGCATGCAATTTATTTTTTGTTTGAACATGGGGTAGTACCTATTATGACAATGAATATTATAATTAAAACATTGCAAGGGATTGCATTTTTTTAATTTCACAATTACTCCTATATGTGATGTTTATTGTTTAAACAAAGAATAACGATTTTAGTTAATTTGTTGTAATTTAAAAATATGATTCAAGGTAGGTACTTAAAAGTTAAAACTTTTAAAAAATATTATGTAGGTACCTATTATACTTTATACATAGTACACACAATAACATTTTCAAATTTCATTTTTTGGCAAAAACTAATATAACCTACTGTATTACTAATGGCATATATACTAGATTTGATGATTAGAGAAGGGAGGATGCTTGGAGGTGCTTATAGCGCCTCTAATATTGAAATTATCAACTCATCTGATCCACCCACAGAAAATAACATCACCGTGTCCGTCATATCCGTCCGTCTGTTATAGTTACCAGTAAATAGTTAGAATTATTGAGGAATTAAGATATACACAATATATTTATAGTCCGCAGTTACGATTGTTTGTATATACCTATATTACTTGTTAAGTTATTACATTTTTATAACGGTTCCATTCAAAGCAAGGTACAAAATATGTACCAGAATATAAACGTTATAAAATTATAGGATATAAAATAAAAATAAAATGAAACATAATTGTAAAACTAATAGCTTTAATTTAAAATAAATATAAACTACCAGGGTAGCTGAGTTGCACTTACTGCAGCGATTTACATTTTACACAACGAATTGAATAATCACAATTTTTTAAGAGTTGACATATTTTACGGGCAGTGAAGTACACGGGATCAGCTAGTCATTGTATACGAAATACCGATTTTGAGCGGAGGTGGTTTGTCAGACAAAGATATTTTATATAATATTTACATTGTGTATTATTAACACGGTAGCTGGTAAGTTGAATTAATATTATTTGCAAATCATTATACTTCAATATTTGTATATAATAATATACTTGAGAAATTTCAAGTACCCACGAATAATATTTTTAAATTACAATCAAACAATTAAAATCGTTATTCTTGTTTACTTAGTATATAATTTCGTAAAATTTGAACATAAAATAACTATAAAAAAAACTGAGTTTTTATATTTTTTGGATTTTTTGGCTGCAGAATAACCTACTTACGTGAAACCTTGTTTTAAATGTTCAATCCTTATCTATAAAAGTTGAACATTTTATACATTTTTATCTACAAACTTGTTTTTAATTTTGATACATTTGTTCAAAATTCGAATCTTTAAATGCTTATAAAAAAAATTGTGCAAATGCTAGTGGTTATAGGTTAGATAGAATATAATAAAATCCTTATATTATATTTTCAAGCTTCTTGACCCAACGAATACAATTTTACTGACATTTATATAATAAAACAATAGGTACTAGGTAGACTAAATAATAAAGCTATTAATAAATAATTTTAGATTTTTAGCGAAGCGAGGAAGCTAGTAGTTTTATAATGATGTTTCTTTTTATTTTTCTTTTATATCTTATAAACGAAATTTCTACCTACCAAAATGAGTGCTTCGATTTCAACATATATAGTATCTTATATTTTAGCAAATTGGATCAAAATGGTACTTTAGAGGGATCATTTTTCGATTTTCTCATTAGTTATAACTTATAAGTTATAACGCCACTGGAAAGATCACCACCAAATTACGAAAATACCTCTAAAAACGAAATTGTAATTGTTAACGCTTTGTTTATCACCATAGAAACGAAACTTGTTAAACTATAAATGCATTATAGCTAGATATGTACACTGATACTTCGCTCAGAACCGTTTTTATCGCATGCAATCATTGCATTCAAATCTAACACTGTAATAATACACTTTCCTGTCCGAGGACCGAATGGACGACGGACAAACTTCCAAAACCGCTGACATACTCCACCCCGCTGCACTTTCCCGCTTTTTTCATTTTTCATTGTTAAATAATCAATCGTACTGTACCTTCTACTCTTACGCCTCAATATACCTTTACGACATTTGTCTAAACGTCCATTAGGTATAGGACAGTGTACATAATAATATAACATTGTAACGTTTCACGTGAAAAACAAAACATACCTTATTCTATTGTACGCACTGGACATTAACACATTTTGCATACAGTGCGCATTTTATAAAATGCTGTGCAGGTATATAAATTAATTTTGATACCCGAGTAGCCGACTGCGCACTGTTCATCGTTATACTACACGACTACTCAGCACCAGACAGTAACAAATTGTGACTGAGTGGCGTATTTTATCAATACTTATTGCTAGACAGGGTTCTGACTAATCTACCCATTTTGAATTTTTTACGAGTACCGTATTTGCATGTTTTCTTAAAATGCAGGTCGAATAAAAATGTAGAAAAACATGACAAGTAACGTTTTCAGCAGTTTAAATATTTACCCCGAATCAAGAGTTAAGGTACTATTATGATTTATGTTATAATATATTAACTATATGGTTGTAATTTGTAATAAAATATATTCGTGGACTTTGTTATACATGTTTAAGTCTTACACTTACATAATACTATTCTGGTCTCGTTAGGTTACAAAATATACTTAATATTCTATATTCTATATAATAAAATAATATAATATAATATAATATAATGTTATTTTATGTAGGTACTTCAGTGAGCTGCATGAAAAATTCGATTGCCTAGGTAATGAAAAAAGGGAAAATTAATTTGTAAAGACGGGAAATCGAGGCCTGAGTGTAAGTACTTTAAAATTGAAATAGTTATTTTTATCAATAATTTTTTAATGATATACCTAAGTCAGATTTGTTAAGGAAATAAGGTATATACCACACAATAATTCCGTTCCAATTCCAGGGTATCGTTATATATAAATATATAATTAGTAGTTACTGTGGTTTTACGAGCACCGTGATGGTGCAGGCGGACAGAAGGAGTTTGATCGACAGTCTCACAAAAATCTTAAATGAATCGATGTTAATATTGACGTTAGTCTGCAACATTCTGGCATTCATAATATTATTATATTATGAAATATTTATTTTTTTTTTACAATCAATAATTCAGTGTAAGCAAATTCCTATTATGAACGAGTATAGGTAGGTAATTGTTTTTTGCCATTGAAGTCTCGAAGCCTATGATATGTGGTTTATTTTTATAGTTAATTTGGTTTCTTATAGGCATATCTCATGGCTTACTTATATAAAATGTACATGTATGTTTTATATAATACCTATAACACAATGCGTTATGTGAGTTGCGTATCGCTATGCGGCGTATGTGCTAAATAGGTGCGCGGCGGCCGCGTTTATATTTTAATCCCAATCCGCACTCGGGTCGATGACACGCGCGGGTACCCGCTAAATACAATGACGTTACGAAACAAAACTGCGAAATTCGCGTTGGTTACGACACACAGGTCGCGGTTTAATTATTATTTATAGCGTCCAACCGGGGGCAACGGTCGTTCTCGATGTCGAAATCGTACACGTAACCTCCGTTGTCGGCAGCGCATTTTCGGAAATACACGAACACCGCTTGCACCTGATCGTCGGACGCGGCCATACCGATACCCGGTACGTGGTACCCGGTCTTCGGTCCACCGTCCGCGGCAGCTGCTGCCAGACGACGGGCCAAAATCGATTCCAATGATACGCAAACGTTGTTTTGCCGCATCTGATCTCCCCTGGCTGGCGGCGGCGCCGGAGACGCGTCCAGAGACCTGCTGGTTTGGACCATCGCTGGTTTGCTGCCACTAACGCCGGCGTCTGTAAAAAAAATAATATGATGTGTAAAAATCAACATCACTTCAGACGACTCAGGCGAATTCTACTACGATAGTCGATACCCTCAAGGCATCAACTCAACCATCCTCGACAGGAACATTTTTTTTGGTTGTATTTTACATATAATTTAATTTGAAATTATTTCAAAGGTTTAAAAATTTCCCTACATGATCGAGGCCTAGGGAGGCCATTGTTTTAATTAGGTACCTTTATAAAGTTCGTCAGTATTTTTATTATATTCGAAAGAGAGTACCATAATGTACACAGTGCTTCACTAAGAAAAATATTAGGTTAAGGTATTAACGCTGAAGAGTTGCTAATGACATATTATACAATTTGTTTATTTATGTTCCTTGTAGGTACATAAGTACATTAGTAAATATGAGTGAATACGATCAAAACCTATTATATTATATAATATATATAGGTCAATGGTCGATATTTATCTGTTAAGGGCGTCGGAGCCGGTTCGTTTTTTAGTGCAAAAACTTGTCTTACAGAAAAAACTCTCACGCCATGTAGAATAGTCGGATTTTGTTAATTTTTTTTTTTATTTGAAAGAAATATTATTAAAATAATAATTATAGAAGCTAAAATATGCATTTGAATAATGTACAATATTTGTTCTTTTTCAAACGTATTATTTTACCACTATTTAAAGTAAAATGAAAATTCAGTTTATGATCCGACCTGAAAAATATTCTCTTCTTTTAAATAAAAAAAAAAAAATAACAAAATCTGACTACTCTACATGACGTGAGAGTTTTTCCTTTAAAGTCATTTTCGTTGATATAATACACCTATAATACTATCAACCCCCCTAAATAGGTATCGAGCTAAATATTAGGGAAAAAGTATTATAATTAAGGTATATATAGTAACTAAAATATAAAATATAATTTTTAAATTTTGTAGAATTTCGGAAATTTGTAAAACCGGTACCGACACCCTTAATATAATTTGTATACATTTACTATAATAAAATTGGGAAAAAAATTAGTATTTATTTTTTAGCGCGGTTCATTGGTATGGAATGACGTGGGTAGTTTATGGGTCTCAGTAATAATTTAACTAGGTATAAGTACTTTTTCCAACTTAACTTGGTGTCACTGCAGCATATCTATATATTGTATACTAAGCGTGCTTCATAGACTTGAAACAATGTGACACCTACCTATATATTATACAGGTATTTCAGCATTTGTATTTCTAGTTTCAAACATCCAACTTACACGTTGACTGATTAACTCTGATAAGGCATTAAGGCGCGTATCCCGAATTCAAGAACACTATTATAATAACAACATTGGATATAACTATATATGTACCTATAAGTTATAGGTTTTGTAATATACTAATATGCTTAATCATATTGTTACGGTTTACAAATTACTGACTTGTAATTTAAGTTGCACTCAGTGAATTTTCTTAGGTTAACAGAACACAGGAACGTTGACGTTGACTTATGGCGTGTTTAAATTTTATCTTAGGGGGATGATTTTATTCAGTAGCCCCACCTTTAAAGTTAGAGGCTTTATGTTAGGACTCCGGGGAGATTGATCCCCTTGATCCCCCGAAAATATGCCACTAGTTGAAAATTGAATACGAGCGTGTATATATTATTGCGCGCGCGGCATGTCCTGCAGTCGAGTTTGAATCGCGAAGTATAGAGACTATGATCATCTCTACCCATAGGCGTAATCTGGGGTAAATACTTTGGGGGAAGGGGGAGGAGAGGGGGGCAGTCTGTGGTAACTGGTAAGACTAAAAATCTTTAAGGTAAAAAGACACTATTTCCACCCCCCAAACTGTAAGATTAGAAAGTTGTTAAAATAATTAAATTTACTATATAGGTATAATAACCTACCTTATATAGATAAATCATAATAATTAAATTTGTTTCAACTCGTACTCCACTACTCTTGTGATCTTCAATATATTTCCCCTAAGAACAGGGTTACTCTGGTGATAGTGTACTCTATAATAGTAGCATATATCTAAGATTTTTTAAAAGGGGGGATATATATATTTTTAATAGACATTCAACATACACATATTATATTCATATAATTATATACATGTTGTATTGTGCACAAAATTTGGTCTCCGGGGGGGGGGGGGGGGATATGACCCCTCGTAGATATACCGCTGCTCTATATTATTAATATATACGTTGCTATAACATGTTCGAATGTGTTAGTTTATGAACATAGGCCGTATGTTTATAGGACCTGAAAAGATAACTTGGAAAACTTTACTTACATCGGTCCAACAACCTAGTTGTCAAGACCGATTCATTAGTGGGAATAGCTAACTATTACTACCATTTAACTGGATAGGATTATTTATTTCGATTGCCACTTGGCACTTGGTTTGAAAGAACGAAGGAGGTGTGTTGCAATTTATACTAACACTCACTTACACGTACTCACACACACTGTATGTATAGGAAAATACACTATAAGAATCGTGATGTCTTTTTTAGAACGTTTCTTATTATAGTTATTATCATGAATGTACATTATACATGAAAATGTATAGAATAGATCTGGGTATAACGAATGTTGGCGGAAATCAAATGAATTGCCCGACCTTTTTTCCGAGTCATGGAGAGTTTCACATAATCATGTGTAACAAAAGTCTTACTAATAATTATAAATCGTACCTACTATATAGCAGCTAAACGACCAACCTGTGCAATCGTCATCAGCCGGAAGTGAACAATCCAATTTCGCTAGGTAACCGTAGAGCTTACAGGCGACATCCACGTGCATGAAATAACCGTCGGTGGCCAAACATTTACAAAACGCTTCACAGCACAATAACACAGTTTCTTTTAGCGACTAAAACAAAAAAATTAATTTAATCAAATTGATAACACTCCTCAATTTTGTTGCCGTATCTACATATTTAAAAACGTACTATTTCTATTTTATTATTTTTCAGGAACCAAGATCTTTTATTCTGAATTAAATACTATCAAAAATAGCTAAAACTTACTGAACTTAACAAAAAATTGTTAAAAAGACACTAATTTAGCTTAAGTGATAAACTGTTATAATTTTAATTTTAATGTCTTATAATTTGCTCGTAATAAATTAGAATTAAAATTTAAAACTTTCAAATTATTAAATTATCACAAATCACAATGTCCTTTTTTTTTGAAAATAGTAAGTTTTGGTGTGCTTAATAAATAATGAATTCACCTAACTGATTTTGCGTTCTAACTTCTTTAAACTATGAAAAACATTATCTGCCTAACCTAATAATCAAACCTAAAAAGTGTAGGTATACATATTAAGCAGGTATGTCTCAATATTTAAAAATCATTTTTTATTAAGTTAAAATTAAAGTTTAGTATTTCAACGCTATAGCTTGCGTGGTTTATTTTTATTGTATGGAAGTACACATTTCACCAAAATATTACCTTAGCGTCAGAAGTTAAACCAAATATCTAATTGGTATTTCCCAAATACATCTTACTGCACTAAGATTTTGTCAGGATTTTTCATTGAAGGATTTATTTTAGAAGTCAATAATAATTTTAAAATGTAAATCAAAAGATTTGAAAGATTTAAAAAAAATGTATTGATATTTGATACTATAAATATTCCAAAAATAAACAATGTTAGAACGTTGTACCTTGCATAAAAATACTATAGGTAGGTATGTATGTATTGAACAAGATGGTATATAGGTACAACTTAAAACCTGAAGTAAATGAATACATTAAAACTAGGTACTTATGCCTAGTGTCATCGAAATATATAATACTGTAAATTATATTATGTAATAAACGTATCTTATTTATGTATTATTAGATAGAAATATTAATTCATCTTACTTTTGTCCAATGTCCAAAAGTTATACCCAAAAATTCTACCATGTCCACGTGTTCTGCACGAAAATTCCCAATCGTATAAATTTGTTCTAATAGATTGAAATCGAGAGATAAGTCTGACCACACTTCTTCAATTCTTTCTTTAGTGCCTATTGTGGTACCTAACTGAAACAATTATTATGAACAAATAATTATTTCATTATTGACAGTGCAGTGTATTCTACTCCATGCACACAATTTATTTATAAATCATTGTATACTTACTTGAAAGGCTAATAATCTGAATAGAGTTCGATCTTGTTTTTGAGTAGTGATAATATTATTATGACTACCCAAAGAAACGTATTGTTCATCGGTGTTTTTGAAATACTCCGCAGACCAACTAACAATGTCTTCAGGCTGAGATCGGATTGCAGCTTTCACATATTTTTTTAATATTTCTGGTAAATTGTCGGGAACAACTATCGAATTCATTTTAGTTTTCCAAAATATTTGTGCTAATAACTATTATGTTGTAATCAAAATTATATTTTAACAATTAACACTACTGTGGTACAGTATGCAGAGTCAAACAATTTTTTTTTTTTGGAAAACCGAATTACGTCAAACGCGATCTCTTACACGCACTGATATATAAACATGAATATGACGTAGTATACAATGAAGTACGATTTTAGTATAGAAGGGGTGCATAAACACACTACTACAGTCTTACACCCATGCACACGCCATACCGTCGTGTTTTGACATTTGTTTCTATGGTTCTAGAAACAAATCGATTTTGTCGGAAGAAAAACCCGAAAACTTTGGAAAAGTAAACTGTACTCTGTAACAAATATGCATTTAGTATGGACCGATAATTAAATATTTTTAATTTAAATACATCCATGTACCTATATAGGTTAATAATTGTAAGAACTAAGTTGAATTATTAAATGTACTATAATATATTATAATGTATAACATATAGATATTACTATTTTAGATTAAATATTAAAATATTTAAATACCTACTACGACATTTTTTAAGTATTTTATTCATTAGATTTAATATATGATTATTAGATAATTTATGATAATTTTAATATGTATTTTTAATTTTATAGGTGAATGATGAACGTATTGATATGTTTTTTTTTAAATTTTTTTAATATTTTAAGTCTTTTTGTGTCTGGAGACACTTTTTAATTTGTAAATAGCTCAAAAAGTCCCAATATTTCAAAAATTGTAATGTGGATAGAAATTAACACTCAGTGAACATTTTATGTATCCTCGGTTTATTTTTTTTTAGTTACACTAAAAGAGAAAATCGATTTTTGTCAAAAATTGGTTTTGTGTAAAAATCTAAGTTTTTCTAGACACTTTTGAAAAATATTGGGAATTCTTTACTTTCGACTCCCCAAAATTCTTATCAGAAAAGATGCTGTAACATGCACAACGGAGACGGAGAATAACGTTTTTAGTAATTTTGTTGTTATTTAAAAATATTATTTTGTTGGGTCTTGAAACTTAAATTTTTAAAAAATTTTTAATATCTAGATACATTTTAAGAGGACGCTACACCTGCGTGTATTGTCTCCGTCTTACAAATGTTAACCATACCAAAAACTGCTTTGCGCGGGAAAGAACCGAGAAGTTTACAGTCATAACTAAGAAACGAAATTTTTATTCCATCAAAAGGAGTAATTTGGTTGTGTAATATCTTTTTTAATTTTTTAAATCGGAATTACAGTTGAATTAATGTCGTCCAAGTTTGAAAAACACAAAAATAATGGAATTTGGAACAATAAAATTTTTTTTTTTGTATAAGTGATATCAAAAAAAAAAAAAAAAACGGTATTTCACAATTAATATTCTCAGTTATATTGTAGTATATCAATTTTGAGTCTTAACTATCACTACAGTCCGAGTGGTTCTATCACGCGCAAAACAGTTTTTACTATGTTGTAAATTTGTAAGACGGAGACGCAACACAATATAAAGGGAATGGAAGCGGTGATTTTCTGTCTTTGTAGGCTAACACGCGTATTTTAATTATATTGTTTGATCTAGTGAAGTGAAGAGAATTCTAAAAATAGATTTGAATATGTCGTCAAGTCTACTTGAGATTGACTTTCTCAAGTTTTTAATTTTTTGATTTTATTTTCTCTAAAAATTTAAATATTTCTTTCCTTTTTAGTAAGAATTTTTTTAAGATTTAGGAGAATAAAATCAAACATTTGGGAACACCGATCTCAAGTAGACTACGACAAATTCAAATCTGTTTTTAGAATTCTTACCGCTTCACTAGATCAATCTTTATGTTGGAATGAAAACCCGTCTACATTCCTATGTTTCACGTGTGTTATACACTTATACGAAGACAGATAATCATCGATTCCAATCCCCTTAACCTATATAATTGCCTATTTATTACATGAACCTATTCACACCATTCTACGGTAAATCGGTAATAACTGAATTACTAAAAGTACCTATTATGATATTAATACCTTAATAGGTATATAATTTTATAATAATTAATAACATAATAATGTTACCAGATTTTACATAATAAAAAAACAAATTAATAATATGTTTTTGACAAAAATTAATTCAACCTACCATATTATTGATAATAATAAAATCAGTTACTGTAATACAAATATAAATATAGGTAAGTTATACTTAGTTATAACTTATAAGTTATAAGGTTGACGAACCGTCTCCGAACGCCACACGGAATCGGTTTCCATATTCAATAATAATAATAATAATTTCAATATCAATGATTTACTTAATCTTGGAAGGCCATGATGCAACTACTGAACTGCTAATATTAATATGGGGGGCCCCATATAAAAAAATAAATGTTTATAAGTATAATAATATAAATATTATAATATACTTATAGTTATATTATATGGATAATATTATTATCCATTGTATTACATACATGTATCAACAAATCTTTCGATGTGCAATAAATCTACAATATAGGTAATAGGTATTGATGTTTAGTATCATTAAAAAAATATTGATTTTTTACAGATTTTGAGCTCAATATCAATAGTAATAATATTTAGAGGACTATTTTTACATCAAAGAAATTTAAAAAAAAGTATTAATTTCCTTCTATTTTTGTTAAATATTAAAATATTAAAAAACATAATTCATAGTAGATATTTAATAAAAATCTAAATGGAATAGGCTATTATATCCTATAGCATGTTTAAAATGTTTCGCTGTAGGTAGGTATGAAAGTACATTATTTGTAACGAGTTTACTATGACAATAAAATAAACAATCCGTTTATTTTATATTTTTCATATTATGTATATATTTTTTTGATCGTAAAAACTTTCATAGCAAGGAATTATATTACAATCGCGTGACTAAACCAGTCATGGTTTTTTCTTTGCAGATTTATATAATACACAATTCAGGGGTTTACAATTTTTTAAGAATCAATTGGTTTTTTTTGTACCTACCTATATGTGAAATTTTGAATTAATAATTAAGAATCATAATTAAGGCAGTTAAAATATTGTTGTGTGTATATTAATTATTTGAAAATGTTTATTTCAAAAAAGATACTTAAAAGTCGAAAACTCCAAAATAGAAGACTAACATTATCTTTAAAAATTATATATATATATCTGTTCAAAAAAATAATAAGAACTTATATTATGTACATGTATTTTTTTTATATAATATTATATTATAGACAAACAGCATTTTACCAAACCAATATATTTAAACCTAGACGTTCGCGATTTGAACTCTAAGAAAATGTTGGGAAACATTTGTCACGCATACGGCATTTAAGACACGATACTCCAATAAATTACTGTACATAATATTGTCTCGTGTTTAGGTTTATTGTGACATTTTGTTCATCCAGCAAAACGGTTCACTAGCTACAATGTACGATAATGAGCAAGTCTTTTCGTCACTATTAATCGTTAAATCGTATTATTTAAATATTATAATCGGCTAGTACACTTTTAATCAGGTAATTATAATAGTTTTTAAAGTGAATATCATCCTGATATTTTAGTGTTAGATTAGGTTGACAACTACCTAATGCATTTTTTGTACGAAATAATGTATTTTTGTATCTAAAACTTCTAAAATAACCTTTAATATTAATTTTTAATAACATTATTAAGCAGGGTTTTGTCAATGAATGTAGAGAGCTAATTTCTAAACAAAATGTCTGAAGGAAATGACAATCCACAAGATCCACGACCCGAGTTTTTTGGAAACTATATTATTAAAGCTCTAAAAGTTAAGTCTGAAAAATGGTTCAGATTAATGGTGACAGAAGAACAAGGCACAAAGGTCTACAACTTTTTGGATAATCCGGAGTGCATCGTTTTAATTATATTTCAGGTAGCATAATTAAATCATAATATGTGTATACATTTAAATCGTCATCATGTCTTATATTTTAATTTAAATTAAATACATAGTTATTTTAGTAACCTAATAAATATTCTAATTTTTTAAAAAATAAATTGTCGCACTAAAAAAACACATATATCTGCATATACGTGGGAATCTGTTAGCTATAGGTAGTGTTAAAATTTGGGATGGTTTTAAAATGTTAAACGGTGATAAAAATTTGATTTAAGACTTTTATTATTTACAGTGGAAATATTAAAATAAATTAATGGTACTGTATTTATATTCAAATGTTCAAAACCCAAATTCTTTATTTTGTCATATGAATTTTATTTTAAAAAATCAAGAATACAACTGCCGGGTATAATGTACGTTTCGTATACATTGTTAGCCCGGCGTAGGTATTATTATTATGAATATTATGATCAATTTCATCGAACAAAGATTCCGAACTCAGTTTTTGTATAAGTACCTAATATTCATTGGTAGGTACCAACTAAACATTACCTGACTAAACTGTTTATAGGTACAAGGCTATATTTCACATTTTCACATTAACCATGAGCATGATGAAAAATAAAAATAATAAGTCTTTGAACATTATTCCTAGATATTTAAAAATAATTGCACGTCTTAAAAGTATCTAGGTACTTAAATAAATAATAGGTGAAAACGCATTACAAAAAATTACCAAAATTAATTTCGTTTTACATTTTTAAAAATATATAAATGGTAACTTTCATTATTGTTCCGATAATTTCGTAATTTTCTTTACACTTAAATTAGTAATAACTATAATATAAAATAATAGCAAAACAATAGGACTACCTAGTGAAATCCTATATAGGTCATATTATATTGATAGGTATATTATAATATATAGGAAAAGTTTTAAAAATGTCTATTGGGTCTAACCAATTAAAACTAGCACATCAGTTCTACTATAAAAAAATAATAACTGATAAAGAAAACTTTAGAAAAACTCATTAGTATTATAAAACATCATATTATACCAATAAAATTTTGTTTGTTCATAATCTACTGTATAGTTACCTATGTACAATTTATTAATAATTTGATCATAATTCAAACATTAAACGTTTATAATTTGAAATTGTATTATTTGATTTTTAATTTGCTTCGTTATACTATGTCATATTAACTTGACAACTTGTAGACAGAATTAACAAAAATAAATAATATAAATTATAATTAATATTTAAAAAAAATTGACATAATATTCACTTCGATCAAAGTACCTATAACATTTAGCATCAATACTTATTCTGTATTTTTGTTACTAGGTACTAACATCAAACATCCAATGTGAATATAAAAATATCAAATAACTATTTTTGAAACATTTTTAAAACAGAAAATTATGATTGACCTTGTATTAAATATGTAAATGTTCTTATGGTAAATTGAAAATTGTTTAATGTAAAAACTATAGGTACATTTTTTTTTTTTTATATAATTTCATTATTCAAAAATTGTTTTATTGATAATTTTTTTTTATTTATTATTATTAGATCAAAGTTAAACTTGTACCTATTCAATATAAATTAATAAAATATAATATTATGAAAAAATACAATACCCAATATATCGATCTTAGATTAACATCTACCTTCTTTAAGCTTGTAATAAAAGTATAGGGACTAGAGAGTTAATATAAGTGATAATCGAATTTATTATAGCTTGCATTACAATAATATATTTTCTATAAAATATTTGATTTAATATTCACTCGAAATGTTTTACTCCCAAGATTATAGGATATAAATAAATAGATCCACATGGATAAATTAGTAATGTGAATAAATTATTGATTTGTAAGAAAATATGTTATGATATAACTATGATGCTTATCGTTAATAATATTAAAACTAAATAAAAAATTTAGAATATGGCTGCACAGTTATTTGCTATGGACAGTTTTCCAGTTCCTTTGAAAACTAAAGCAATATATTTTGTGAAAATAGCCAAGGTTGTTGTACCTAAAGACAATCCAAGTTCAGTTCTTATAATTGGTGATATGGCCAGCAAGCCTATCGAACAATTGGCGACTATTGTAGATGACGTAAGTATAAAGTTACATTTATTCTTGTACTTCGTGTTTAACATATACAATTAGACATGTATATTGTATACGTATAATATGCTATATTCTGTTTCTGTATCACTGTATGATAATGTTAAACAATATAAAATATGATCGTTATTCGATTTTCTTATTATTTATAAACGTACAATATATGTTGACATGTCGTATGTTTTATATACAAAATATTAATGGTCATTTGTATATTTTAATGTATAGTGAAATAAAATACTGTTCTCTACTACTGAAGCTGAAAAAAAATGCACCACTGTAAGACCTCAAATCTCGTTCTGCACACCCTATGTAAATCGATTGTATAAAATAATAAATAATAATTGCGGAAGCTTTACCTTTTTCGTAATACATTCCGGAAGATGGGTGTAACACACTTATCAAAAGATTTAATATTTTACCAAAAAAGCTAAACGATTGCGGATGCATTTTGCATTGCCAAGTTTTCATCTAAATTGTGTTAGGAGTGACATTTCAAAATGTACTACCAATTATATTACAAAATTACTAGTATATTTTGGTAAACAAAACAAACCCATAAATAATAAATAATACATTGTAAAAATGTTTTATTAAGTGCTGTAATAAAATTACCATAATATTATAGGTACCTATAGTGTTTAAGATTTGATTATATTTTATATATTTATTATTCGATATAGGTATGTACCTACTACCTATACTTAATTAATTTGTATATGATTTATTAATGATATTTGAATTTCAAAATATATGGTTGACCTTTGTTTCTATAAAAGAAAGCCGATCTTTGTAGGCATCTAAATGTTGTTTATATAATATTAGGAATACAATAAACTATAGTTGCACAACATATATTTTAATAATGATAAATCATTGTTTATTTTGTTTTAATTATTATAATTTAATCTAAACTAAAAATGTAATCTATCGCCATAGCCCTATAGGACATAGTCACATAGATTACAGTGTCACACTCTGTGGACAATCCAAAATCGTATAATAATATAATATATTTAAGTTTCGATCGTGGTAACAATATATTATATAAACTAAAATTATACCTAGATTTCAGAATGACCCCTTATTAGTTATACAACGATTCTAGTCGATTGTCGTTCGTAACATAAAAATGAATACCAACTACCAAGTGATTAAAATAACATTTTAAAGTTATTCAAACGTATCGAATAACAATATTGTGATATATTTACTTAAATTATCTAATATGTTGATTGTTTTCAAAATAAGTGCCTAATTTTATGTTATTCGACTCAATCGCTTCAGAAATATATCTTAGGTCCGCCTGTAATTTAATAATATAATTATATATCATTACAGGACGGTCGTTAGTTTTATTTTCTCCGGTCTGCTCTGTTGATTGTTCATTATGTTACTATGTTCTGTTTACTCTATTCGTGTCATATGCGGTTCCTATATTTTGTACTCGTAGCACGGCCACACAGTATTTATACCTACAACGTCGCAAAAGTGAAAAAAAACGCTGTTGGAGAGCTCTGCGCGTGACGTGCTTCGAACAAAACAATACAATATAATATTATAATGCCTACGCTGGTTACAAAGTACGGTTATGACCTTGTGTACACACGTAGGTTTTGGCAATGTATACCACCGCTGATTATTATTTGCAAATTGCAAATTTAGTAGGTACCTAAACTCTATAGTCATCCATCAAATGCACGTATGGCATATCGTTAGTGTACCTATTTGGCGATGAGTACAAATTATAGGTATATTATTTATCGATTATTTCCGATTTAATATTGCTGATAAATATTATAATATAATATGCAATTTATACATGTGGATACAATATAATATATTAATATGTTACATTTTCGAAAACTCGGTAATTTTTTCGATGAATTTAATTATATTATACAGGTTACCTAGAAAGTAATTAATATAATATAAATTATAATGGCCTATTACTGAAAAGAAAAATGTTTAGGTAATTTTAAATAATTATTAGGTACCTATGTTCTTAGGCTCAATTTTAATCATATTATAACGTTGCTGTCCCAACTTAATCATTTAAGTTCTCGAGTTCCAACTATGGAACTATTTTGAATGATAATATTCTGTACAGGTAAAATGGTTTATGAATTTATGATTGAGGTAACTATTTAAATGGTAACTGTAACTGTTTAATTTTCGATGTGGTTTTATAAGAATTTAGTTGACTATTATAGTGAGTGTAATTTTTACTATATAATATTATTTTTAGAAAACAATAATAGAAATTTACATTTAAAAGGGTGTTAGAACAAGTAACAACAGTTTGATAACTTTATTGCTGTAATGACTGTATCATATTATTGTACTGAAACTCTAATATGGTAAAATAAATATACATGAGCTGAAAAAAGTTGATAAACTTACTATACTATTCAGCTTGTATGTTAAGTTTTAACATTTACGCTAGGTACCTATAGAACAGTTAAAAGTTATCATAATTGGATTGAAATATTCAATTATCAGCCTTTAGTTTTCTTTCAAACTAGATAGGTAAATACTTTTTTAAAAAATACATTTTAACCTAACTTTATACCTATATTAATGGGAGAAATCTTACCATAATCATAGTAGCTAGTAGGTATATCAACTATATAATATATTTATTTCATAGTTTTATTCACTACCTGATACTGAAAAAACTACAACGTTTTTACACAACGATATTCAATTTTTCTTCAGAGAGTTAAAACATCATATTTTACACTTAAAAAAATAGTATGAATTTATTATATATCTATTATTAGTATTCAATATTGTAATAGGTTCTATACATAAATAATATAATTGTAATCCTTTTTAAAATGCATAATTTTATAGATTTTTGTTCCGTTGCTTGCAAATCCGGAAAACCATAAAAATTGGGCAACTGTCGTTTCGTTAGACGTTAAAGAACATGTTCATAGTCTAAAAAGTACTGTGTACCAAGTTAAAGGTCAAATAAATGGACAGACTATTTTACCTATGCCGGTGGGTGTGGAACGATTGGATAGTATTGAACAAATAGTTAAGGAAAGGTAAGCTGTAGATCTTTATATATAAATATACTATACAACTAATAAATTATAATTTAATATTTTTACATTAGTTATTTTAATGATGGAAATAATAACGAATCCATAACATATGATGCGAAAGTATTATGATTAATGAATATGTTATATATATTATACTAACCTAATATTTACTACCTACTTAGTGCGAACCATAAAATTCCATATATTATTTCTGTGACCCAGTGCCCCAGTCTATATTATAAGTAAGGCACGGATTTTGAATGCTCTGGATTAAAAAAAAACGTAGCCAAATATTTTATTGGCATTAAAAATTTTAAATAATATTTGAAAAATAATTGTGAATTATGTACTTTAATTTAAACTGTGCAAATTAGTTTTTTGTTTGTAGTTTTAAATTTCCTAAGACATGTTCAGTATGATAGAATGTAATTCTTGATTTGTATTAATATTCTTTTTAAACTTCAAAATTGCTTTGTAATTTGCATATAATATAGGTCGTGTGTACAATTATTATACAAAAAAACAACACTTATTAAAAATGTTAGTGTTATTTATAAAAGATTCTCTAACATAATCTTAAAAACCAAAAAAATACATTTATATAAACAATTGTATTTTAATAAGGACAAATACAATTATGAACATTTTTATGAGACCAAAAAAACGCGAAAATGATTTGCAACTAAACAATAAGTTGTTATATTTTGTAGTGATGGAAAAATAGTTGATTTACACTTTAAATCGGCTGTCGAAGGTGTAATTATAAAATGGGCAACGCAAATAACCGAAGTATTAAGTGCAGACTCTGTATCTGCATTTAAGAGTAATCAACACTTAACTCCTTGGGCTGGTAATATTAAAATCAACAATAAAATGTGTAGAATAAAATTTAATTTTAAAAATTTATGCATACCAATAAAGTGATACATTATGTTTAATGTACTAACATTTTTTAAATATCGTTATAGAAGTGGCATTCTGGAATAATCGGGTACAAAATTTAGAATATATTTTTGAACAGTTGAGAGATCAACGGATAGTGAAGATGACTACTATCGTCCAGCTAACTAACAGTGCTTATTATCCATGTTTGAAGAATATCTACGCAAATGTCATCTCTGGTACCTAGTCTTTATTGAATTTGTAATTTGTGTAAACCACTGGATGTGATTGTTTTTTCCTGCGATTTTTAGCATTGGAAGAGGCTAATGACATCATTCGCTATTTGAAGCCGTTACAAAAGCATTTTAAATTATTAGAAGAAACTGATTTTGGTGATATAGCTGTTTGCTTAAGTCCACTGATGCATGTCGTTTGCTTAGTGTGGTCTAATTCACGATTTTACTGTAGCTCTGGCAAGATTATTGTTCTTTTAAAGCAAATATGTAATTTATTGATCGCACAGGTTAGCATACATTTTTATATTGAAATATAATTTTCTATTAATATTTAATTAAATATCGTGATTTTTACCCTCAGGCAGTTCGGTATTTGGACCCAACGTCAATATTTCAAAGTGATATTCACGAAACAAAATTGAGAGTTCGACATTGTATATTTATTTTCGAAAAGTTTAGGTAAAATTATTTTAACTTTTTTACATGATGTTGTCTTATTCTTATTCGAGTTTAATAACATACCTACTGTATCGATGGTGTATGCCAATAATCATAAATGATAAAATTTGAATGTAAATCAAAAATTATGATTTATGAAATAAAACTGATTGAGTACATATTAGCTCATATCGTATGATAATACAAAAAATATATTTATCTTTCAAATATTTCAAATACTCGTCGGCTAAGAACAAATTTAGTTAAAAAATATTTAAAAAAATAGCTAAAAAGTTTTAAAAAAATATAATTAATTGTCATGTATTTTATTCTATGATCGCAAAAAAAGGAAATTTCTACAAAATCCGTTTTCTGTCAATAAGATTAATATTATTGTTATTAGTGTGTTTTATTTGATCTTGTTGTAAAATATTATATGTTGAATTTATGTGATATTATGTTTAAGGAATATATTCAACGATTATCGTAAAAAATTACCATCGTATTTCGAAAATGAAGAAACTGCACTTTTGTGGACTTTCCATCCAAACATTATTTTTAACCGTACTGACTTGTTTATTCGAAGATTACAGATAATTGAAGTATGTTAATGTTTATTCATTATGTAGGTGCCTACCTACCTAGTTTACACATGCGAGTTCCTATTTGTTTGTTTACAAACGCACGTTTTATTCGGTAGTGGTTTTTCGACACGGTTGTTGAATTTACAAAATTGGAAAGGATTGAATTTAGTGGACTTAAAGGTCGATTGCTCAGCGCTCGTATAACTGAAATATATGCAGATTTCAATGAGCAGTTTTCATTGTTTTCCAGTAAAGCATACGACGTTCTTGAACCAGAAGACGAACGCTTCGAAGTAGACTATGAACAGTTTAAAGAGAGTATCAAGGACTTAGACCATCGTTTAGCTTTTACGCTTAGTCAGGCGTTCGAAGATAGCTATAATTTAGACGGTGTTTTCAAGGTCAGTGTTTTTGGTGTACAAAATATAATGCATGAAAAAATACATAACAATTTTGTGTAAATATCAAATTACACGGCTGTTTGGATTATTATTATTAATATACTAAGTTATAACATGCGTGAAATGTCTCATCCCCCCCCAACAATTATAATTTTATAGTTAATTGAAATTGTTGGTGTCGTAATGGATCGGTCTGGCATGAAAGATATGTTTACAAGTAGTTATGGTAAAATTTTGAACATGTTGTCTAATGAAGTTACTATTTGTAAAGTTAGTATAGATTTGCTAATAAAGTTATAAAGTGCTGATTATATAATCAATTACATTTGTGAAGTAAAAATTACCTGTAGTGTGGATACATATACAGTTTATATATTATAGTTAAAATAGTTTTATTTTATGACTTAAAATTCAAGATTTAAGTTTTTAAAAGTCTTAATAATACTTAAGTAGTTAAGTACCTACCTATATAAAATATATGTAAATATACTAACTGAATTTGCATAATATTTACTATAGTGGGTACGAACAATCTACCATTATAATTGATTTTAAACATAATCATATGTATTCAATTTAACACATTTGTAAATTATGATATAGTAACTATCTATAATAATATAATGTCGATTATAAACACACAACAATTATAATTTTATAGTTAATTGAAATTGTTGGTGTCGTAATGGATCGGTCTGGCATGAAAGATATGTTTACAAGTAGTTATGGTAAAATTTTGAACATGTTGTCTAATGAAGTTACTATTTGTAAAGTTAGTATAGATTTGCTAATAAAGTTATAAAGTGCTGATTATATAATAATTACTATATTTATGATTTGTCTATAGAATTTATTTGAAAACCAACAAATTGCTATAAGAACTCAAGGTGTAGCAAACGTTGATAAGCTTATGCCCCCAATCGCTGGTTCCTTAAAATGGTCAAAAACTCTTAAAGCTAGAGTTGAACATCCAATTCAGTGTTTTAAAAATCTAGATCATCCGTAATATACTAGTTTACTTGCCTTTGATTAAAATTAATTATTTTAATTTATAGAATCGTCCAGTCTAAAAAGGCCCAATTAATTATAAAAGAAGTAGATGAAATGATTGTTTCATTGAATAAACTTGAAACAGATTTGATAGATAATTGGAAAGTTACTGTATCAAAAAGATGTGAAGAATTATTAAAGTTGCCGTTATTTGATCGTAGATCCAAGTGTAATGAGTTACAACTCAACTTTCATCCAGAGGTAACTAAAATAACATATTTTCTATTATTCAATTATTATAACGCTATCTCCCAATATGCGGTCTACCTCCGTTTTGTGTGCTACGTAACTATAAACATGAGTATAGTATGCGGTTATCAATGTTGTGTGTGAGTATTGGTGGCGAGGATTAAATAAAACAGATAATATTTTTGATGCTTTCCTTAGAGATATGAAATTAATAATAATAATAATTTTGTGGATCCTTAATAAATTAATTTCTTTTTTATACTTTAAATTATACTTTATTATACTTTTAATATTATTATGGTAGATAATTTTGTGGATCCTAAATAAATTAAATTTTTTTTATACTTTAAATTATACTTATATTGTACTTTATTACTTTAATATTATTACGGTAGACCACGTCCATTTTGGTAGACCGCATATTTTTGTGGTAGACCACATATTGGGAGATAGCCATTATAACTTAAGTTATAACATACCTATACCTGATAATAATATAAATATTTTCAGTTGGTAGCGATATTAAGAGAAGTCCATTATTTTCGTTCGTATGAACTGAATGATATACCTATTGAAGCATTACAATTTCATGAACGTGAAGATACATTTAGAATATACTGCATTAATCTTAATAACACAAAAGAATGGTATGCTAGTTATTATTAATTTTAAGTACTATCATAATATGTAGGCACGTGCTAATAATAAAGCAAATTATACATTAATTAGTTACAACAAATTGAGAAACAATAGCCGAGAAATTGAGTTTCAGTTGGTCCAAGAAGAGATTCAACAAATCGACGAGTTAGTTAAAAAAGGGGAATATTCATTAAATTGGAATTCCGAAGGTATATTAAAATATATAAATATTAACGTATACAAAATAATATTATCAAAGTAATATAGGTAACCTAACCTATATAATATAATATATTCTGTATGCATCAATTTAATTTAATTAATAATTTTAGGTCTTAACGAGTACATTGGAAGTGTTCAAGACCTTGTATATAAATTATACCGAAGGGTACAAAAAACACAAGAAAATATTAAACGGATGCGATCGGCAATATCCTCGTGGGCCAGACTGCCGGTATTATGTCGAAAGGATAATAAAAAGGATACGCTATTAGCAATGGACGATCGCGTAGACCGATTTTCCAAAAGGTGATGTGTATTATGATACATAAATATATGATAGAATTATTACAGTTAATTTACATATATAAGCATATTATATTATGTTCTTGATTCTTGCATAACATAAATACAAATACCTACCTTAAAGAATTAAGTATCTAACCCAACCTAACCTATACTTATACTTACGTAATAAACGAATGCTTAATATTTTATTTGCCAAATAACCTTTATCTTACACACTCAAATATGTTTTGACTTGTTCCTTAATAATAATGTTGAGTTAACCTAATATATTTGGGTTTATAAGCATAATAGTAGGTAATAAAAAAGTTAAGATTAAATACTACATTAAATACCTGTATACAAAAATGGAAAATATAGGTACACCAATGTAGTAATAAATAAACACTAATGAAATTCATTCAATAGTTTGTTTTTTTTAATTGTGTTGTATTATAAATTTAATAATTATATTATTTTGAGTAGATAACATTTTTTATTAGTATTTTTCTTCGTGTTTATTTTATTATTCTCAACGTGTATTAAAGAACAAATTTTCTATACAATTTGAATAAATTTAATTTTAAATTTTTCCTATCAGATAATGGCTTATCAACATCTCGTTTTTATCACAAATAATTAAATATTTAGTTCTGAAGAGATTAAATAACTCTGTTATTCATCTAAAAGTATATAAAATATGCAAAGACGCAAAGTATAGGTACACACAACAAAATTATACTCTTCAGTTTTCACATTGATATGCATTTATATGCAAAGTACACAATTTTGTCTATGAAGTCGGTTTGATTTGAAACTCCGACATTTCAAACTTTCTTCGTCGTATGGATATACAATTTCATAAAGACATAAAACGTTACTAGCTGTCTAGCTCTATATTTAATATTATTATATGATGTACAATTTGTATAAACAATAACATTTAATATTATATTTGAAAACTTGTCACTAACTACATATTTCATACCGAGTAGACGAAAAGAAATCGAAAAAGCTGCTACGGAAATCCATAAACTCCTCAAAGAAAATTGCGTATTATTTGGCATGCAGGACCAAACAAATGTTAAGCAATGGCAAAATTATATGGCTTTCGTAGATTCCATTGTTGCGGATGCTTTGTTGAACGCTATAGGATGCAGGTGACCATTTAAATATATAGGGTGTAACAGGAAGACCTTACAAATTAAATAACTTTTGTTCTAATAAATATATTTTTTTATGTATGATTTATTGAATCTTGCACTAAACGAATAATATAACATTTTTATTTTAGTATACATGAGAATAAAATGTTTTAAATCTGGTTTAAATTTTTCAGAATGGCCAATTTGTAGGTCTTAGAACAATTTTGACTGTAAGAACATTTATTTAAGTCATGAAGTCTCAATGTTTTTTTTAAATCTCATTATATGTGTTAAATAATGTTTATCCATTCATAAAATTCTTTCAAATTTTAAAAGCATAAACTTTTTTAAATATTTAACGACAATTTCTGAATAAATACCTGCTTGTTACAATATAAATCTTTTTTTTAAAAGTTATTATTTTTAAAATTAATGAGTCTTAATATACAAACAATTTTGATATTTAAAAAAAATCACAAAAATTTAACTATACATGACTTAAATAAATGTTTTTATAATCAAAATATTTCTAAACACCAGATTTACAAATTGGCTATTTTAAATTGTTCAAAACAAAATATTATAATATCATACATGAGTGATAAATTATATACTTATAAAAAAAAATTTTAAATATCGATTAGAACCAAAGTCATTTATTTGTCAGGTCATCCTGTTACACCCTGTATATAAAAAGAACCATTCATTATCGATTAGATGATTGTACGTTGATGCAGAAATATTATATTTTCGATCATTCTATATTTTCAGCTTATGTTATATAGCAGAGAATATGATTCCAGGAGTATCGAATGCACCATTATTTGAGGCTTGTCTCGAGTTACACGAACCGGATTTGGTTTTTACACCATCGTTAGATTCGAACACCGAAGGTAATTTTTGTTCCATCATTCAAGGGATAATCGAAGAAATCATAGAACTTTCCAAGCTAATGCCGCGGATTTGTGACAAAAAGAACGCTCGTGATTACTTTGTAAGACGGAAATATTAGATTTTGAGTTTTAATTTGATTATATTTAATATTATTATATAAATGCTGATATCTAACAAAATGAATTAATCTAAATAAATAAAATGTTTTATTAAAACACTTTAGGAAGAAATGAATTCCAATACTGACATTTGTGACATGAAAGAAGATATTATGAATACAGTAACTCGAGTGGTAGGAGAGGTAATCGGCGTTCATTCTCTTAAATATTTTCTTGAAACTATTAATACGTTTGGTTTAAGGCAAACGATTATTGTGTAAATTTTGAAAACTATTCTTACTTATGGTTGGATGATCGAGAACTTTATATGCAACACTTTTTACGGTATGGTCATCCGCTTTCAATCGAAGAATATGAAAATATGTCACTTGATGATACTTATTCCCCACCTATTGTAAATCCTACAATGGATCAATTTAAGGAACAAGTATATATTATTATATTATTTTTAGATTAATTAAAAAAGTTTTTTGATACCTATTAATTTTAAATCATATTATACTAATATTATTATGTATTACATTTTTAACATTCATTGTTAGATTGACAATTTCGAAAGCCTTTATTGTGAAATCGAACAGTTAAAATCAGTTCAAGTATTCGATTCGTGGTTTCAAGTAGATATGAGACCTTTTAAACAAGCATTATTGAATACTGTATGCAAATGGAGTCATATGTTTAAACAACATTTGATGGATACCGTAACAAATAGGTATAACACTAAAACGTGTTATAAAGCTTATAGTATAAATAAATTTTGATAGAATTTACTAAATATTTAATTCGACTAAGTACTCATAATTAAAATATTGAATATAGGTATAACAAATAAGAAATATTTACCTTTTACGATTGAGTACCTAACTAAAAAAAAATAATAAAACTAGTAACAAAATTACGCTGTACAGCGGAAGTCTATTGTAGTATTTTGAATAAGTCATTGCCCAAATCTTAAATATTATTTCTGTTATTATCTATTTTTTTAGTCTTTTTGATTTGGCCAAGTTTATTCAAGACGCAGATGGAGGTTTAATGCAACCTGTGATTGAGGGGGATTATGAGGTTCTCGTTAGTGTTATGGGCTATTTATATAACGTAAAAGAAAGACAATCTACAACGGACGAAATGTTCCAACCCCTCACAGATACAATACAATTGTTGAAATATTACGACATGGAACTATCAGAAGAAGTCAATGTTCTATTACAGGTTTCAAATCAATTGATACTTTATAATGTTTACCTATAAACATTTTTTTATTATAACACCAATCATTTATTTTAGGAGCTTCCTGAACTTTGGAATAATACTTGCAAATTGGCGATTAATATCAAACAACAAGTGGCTCCTCTGCAAGCAATTGAAGTCAATAATATACGAAACAGAATATCACATTTTGATGGTCGAATCAACTTTTTTAGAGAAATTTTCAAAAAAGCTAACATTTTTAGGTAAAAATTAGTAGATTAATTATGCATTGAGGTAATATGATATATTGTCATAATATTGATTATGTATAAAATTATTAAAATATTATCATGACTCATGATTATTAAGTTCATTACGTCGATTAACGATTCAGTTTTAATTTAATGAAAGTTTAGGTACGATTGTCCTTATCCATATTTTGTATTGAATGATGCCAACTCTAAGATAATAGATTTCGAGATGAATATGGCTCAGATACAAGAATCCGCATCGCTCTTTGAAGTGAACGTTCCGGAATTCAAGTTACTTAAACAATGCAGAAAAGAATTAAAATTATTGAAGGTTCGTAAAGCATGATTCTAATATAATACTGTAGTTTGAAAATTAAATCAGTATTATAATGATTGTGGTTTAAAAACAATTATTCCAGCAACTTTGGGATTATGTTCATTTAGTTCATTCGTGCATAAACGATTGGAAAACTACACCTTGGCGTAAAGTGGATGTTGAAAACATGGACATAGAATGTAAAAAGTTTGCAAAGGAAATTAGAGGTAGGTGTATTTGATTAAAAACTATTAAATAAATCGCTTTACATTTGTTCATTCAAATATATTAATAATATAGGTACAAAACTATAATATTATTACCTTTAGGTACTATGATTATACATTAGTATATTACTTGTGCAATTCGTAATACAATAATTTAAATATTTATTCACGTCATATGGCGTGTAATATTAGAGAAAAAAATTTATTTTTTACAAACAATTGTTTATGTAAAATGATATCTCGGGTTTGTGATGTTGTAAAGTCCACCATTTACTCGTTATATAATATAGCACTGGACAAAGAAATGAGATCGTGGGATACCTATACGTGTTTAGAAGCTACAGTGAAGAATATGGTGACGTCTCTGAGGGCTGTCGGTGAACTGCAAAACCCGGCGATTCGCGAACGTCATTGGAAACAACTCATGGGCTCAACAAAAGTAAGATAAAGTTAATTGTTGTCGTTTAAAATCCCTAATTGAACAAATCAATACGAAAACATGTTTACAGACTTTAGCCGATTTACCTGAAGCGTATGATGTGAGTAAATAATCGAAACACGATGTGTTCGTGCGTTGCTTGTTGTACTTGTATTTGTCTTTTGTGTGTGTTGTATGCATTGTGAATCGTCCTATATTATTTGCGTATTGCCTTGGAATCACTCAAGGGCTATAAAAAAAAATAAAATTTGAAATTATAATGTAAAGGCATTAACATTATATTATTATGTGTAGATTATATCTATGTTTAAATGTTAGTAAAATAATTATACATTTATTAAATTAAATGTATGTAACTATATACTTACAGTTTGAATTATTTAACGTGGGACATAAATGTTTTTTTTTATGGTTTTGATAGTGTATATTAAATATAAGTTATAATTCTATAAAGTAACGCGTTTTTAAGAAAAGATCAATTATGCTAGTTAAACGTACCTATAACAAAAATTGTGAAAACTCTATGAATAATAAATAATTTAAGAAATGTGGCTACTCATGTCAGGAATTCTTGAAAATAAAATTTTGAAAAAAGTTTTAATCTAATTTACTCTAAAACAAAAATTTAAATTTTTTTAAAAAATTATCTTCTTAACTCAGACCAATGTTTTTACAGCCAAAATTGTTTTTACAGTCAAGATTTACAAATCGGCTATTTTGAAATTTTCCAAAAAAATTTGAAAAAAATTTGAAAATTTTCATTTTCAGTTTCCAGAAATAAAAATGAAAAAATGTATACTATAAATATTTATCTCGAGTGTTGATAAATTATGTATAAAAAAAAAGTTTAAAAATATTGATTATAACAAAAGTTATTACATTAGTCAGTTCTTTCTGTTACCTAACCCTATATAATTCGTTTTAGTATAGGGAATTAAAATAAATATTGGAGATTGGAATTTAATAAAAGTTTATTAGATAAAATATAGTTAAAAATTAACTTTTTAGTTTTACTTAAGTATTTCAATATTTATACAAGTTTTCAAAATCCAAAAACTATAGCTTAGCAATAAGTGTCTCACGTTAAAAAAACATACTGTTTATTTGCCTTAACATTATATAAATTATGTAGGTATATCTTAAAATGTATTTAAGTTTATTGACACTGTTCTGCTCTAAATGTGTATTGTCTATATTTTAATTAATATGGAAAGTGTATTTGTAGTTGATAACTTGAAAATGAAAATGGGTAAAATTAAATTATAAAAATATATTTAAATTAAATGATATAAATTTTAGGTTAAGTTTGTTATGGACCAAGGTACTACCTTAGCAGAGTTATTAGCATTAAACTTGCACGAATGTGAAGACGATGTAAAGACTATAGTTGATAAAGCTGTAAAAGAAATGTCTATGGAAAAAATGTTACGTGAGCTTCAAACTACTTGGGCCGCAATGGAATTTTATCAAGAAACTCACAGCCGTACAGGATGCAGTTTGTTAAGAGCAAGTGAAAAACTTATTGAAACTCTAGAAGAAAACCAAGTGAGTTACCTATATTTTAAATTAAACTAAATAATTAATTTTAAGTAAGTCACTTCTGTTTTAAACAAAATTATAAACCACGAATGTGATTGTCATCCAGTACAGATCTTCGGTAAAACCTTCTTTTTGCAAACAAGAACCATTTTTCTTTACTGTAAATTGTTTAGCAGTTTTTGTTTGAAGTATGTATCGAAATATGAACGAATAGTTTTTTGTTTGAAAGTTTATGTAGATAAGTAGGTACTTACTAGTCCTATAGTGTCCTACATACAGTTAAGGAGATAATTTGGGGTTATGCTTGTGGTGATTTTAATAATATATAGTGATCAATATTATTATATTAATTTGTGAAAATTGCATGAGTACTATAAGTTAAGACTAATGTTATATTTATTGTACCTATATTTTAAAGTAGTTAAATTACTCTTTCATGATAAATACATAATTTAATTAAACTATAGGTAGGTACTATTATAGTAGTATTATTTATGAAAAGTAATTTGATACTTACCTTATAAAGTTATAAACATTTTATATTTTTTAAATTTTTTAAATTTGTTTAATTCTTATTTCTATTATAATTTAAACTAAAAATATTTTTTTTTTAACTAAAATTGGTTTACAGCTTTTATTTGAATCCAACCTAACCTAACCCTACTTGGCTACTTAAAATTCATTTTTTAGTGGTCATTTTTTGTCCAAATTTAAATTGTTACGAAAGCCGTAATTGTAGTTTTACTAAAGTTATTTTTTATAACTGTGTAAAACTGTTAACTATATTATAGTTTAACTAGTTTCCTTTTATTTAGTCTATTATGCAAATGTAAACCTATGTTTATAATTACTGATGATTCAATTTAAAAATATTCAATTTAATTAATTTATTAATGCAAACAAATCGGGTTTTTTTTATGCAGTTATAATTATTTTTATTTCAATCTTACTAATCTGCACTCTGTAAATTTGAAAGGATCATTAAAAAGTAATTATTGTACGCAGCTTACATAATCTCTATTTATTTTTTTTTGTAATGGAATAACAATACAATTTATTTTCAATTTGACATTCTACTAGGTACAAATATAAAACAAGTTTTACATGAATTTATTTTCGATATATTTTCTTCAATGTTATTAGATAATAGGTCATGGTATAATTCAAGCGCTATGCTGTTATGTAATGAGTAATGACTAACGATAAGGCCATCGAACTGGGATTTTTGGAATTTGATCACGTTTACCAGTAAAGTTGTCCTTTTAATTGTATTAAACATGCAATAAAAACGTAGAAAAACATAATAATTGTACCTATAAGATACATTACGATAGTCTGATAATGAATTAGTAGGAAGTGAAAAAAAATAAAAAGTCTTATCGCTTTGTCTCCTTAAGTTATCCGCACATAAAGAATATTTTACTGATAATTATTTTTATACTATCTGATGTTTTGTGCCACTAGTCTGCCTCTTAGATTATATTATTTTTTTAATCTCAGCCTCAATTTACTCGTAAGAAAATTTTTGAGTTTTAAAATGAATTTGAATTATGGAATCTACATAACATCAAAACGGAAAATATTAATAAGTCTATAATTATTAAAATTGCTTAAATACAATAATATGTAAAATCAGTTTTAAACAAATATTAAAAAAAAATTATATTATAATATATTATAATAGGTAGTATATTGGTAATGATTGTTTATAAAACAATTTTTGTAGATATTAAACCATATAAGTACCTACCTACCTATAAATTCATAACAATATACAATTAAAAACTTTTAATTATTTTATTAATTAATCTATATTATTTCGATTATTACTCATTTGTAATGCGTACACAATAACAAAAATCTCAAATAGTCTATTACATATATGATACAACATTATAACATAACAGTATAACATACATACTTACCAATAACCTATACTAGGCTTTAGTATTAATAAAGATAGTTTAAATATATCAAAATGTAATTCGATACTATCGAATAGGTACATAAAATATTAGAATATTAGTATAATATAATAATATATTAATATTTATAATATTTCTATATTATTATAAGTATTAGCTATCTAATTAATATTTATCTAGGTATCATATTGAAAATAAATTTGAACTGAAATAGTTTTATTTCACAGTACTGAACATATATTATCAAATAATTGATTGGTTTTTGTTTATAATATGTTAAAGGTACAATTACAGAATTTGATGACTTCCAAGTTCGTGGCATTTTTCTTGGAAGAAGTTTCTAGTTGGCAACAAAAGTTAAGTATAGCTGATCAAGTAATAAATTCGTGGTTTGAGGTGCAACGAACTTGGATGCATTTAGAATCAATATTCATGAGTTCGGATGATATTCGCAAACAATTACCAGAAGATTCAGAACGATTTTTTCGTATCGACTCCGAATTTAAAGTAAGATTATTATGAGATTTTTAAGATATGATTGAATTAAAAAGTAAAACGGTTTTAATTTAAATGTTTTTAGGAACTAATGGCAAACATGTCCAAAACACCCATAGTAATCGAAGCTACAAATAAACCAGGTTTAATCAAACATTTGGACGATCTGCACGGTCATTTGACTTTGTGTGAAAAAGCCCTGGCAGAATATTTAGAAACAAAACGTTTAGCCTTTCCGAGATTTTATTTTGTGTCCGCCGCCGATCTTTTAGACATCCTGTCTAATGGAAATAATCCAGATTTAGTCGTCAGGTAAATTGAACAAGACACGCTTTACGTAACGTTAGATTTATAAATCATATCTGACATAACTACATTTGAAATTTTGAAATTGTTCAGTGAATATAAATAACCATGGGTAATACTTAATAGTTAGGTAGTAATAGGTACATTAATTTGTGTTGTTAATTATCTAAATAGGGAACAATATTTATTTTTCAGTAAATATATTACAATATAATATATTATACCTGTATAATATATATTTCCATTTTGGTGGTATATATGCGGTCGATAATATGATTACATATTATGTACCTATTGGCTATATTATTATATAAAATGTTCGATTCTGTATTACAGGTGAAATGAAAGCTTCAACAATTTATTTTAAAACAGCTAAAACTGAAAAAGTTATTACATAATAATAATAATTTTTCCTTTGATCTGTTTAAATGAGAAACCTGTATTTTTTGTGTGTTCAACGCGTTGGAAACGTTTACCAAAATCCAACTTTCTAAACTATTTTGTTTACATTGAAATTTTAAATAATAATACTTATAATATATACTATGAACATTGAACATATTTTATATTTATCTTAAAAAAAAATTAACAAATCGATTTGTCATAGAAATATCATACTATCAGGCTATGTATGATTATATTATATAGGCAAGGTTCATATATACCTAATATAGTCGTATATTCTCTTTTCTTGATTGGGAACTTGTCATTTGATTGGTTTAAATATATATGTCGTAAGGTAGCCACATACCAAATACTTCAAAACATTTATATTTTATTTCAATTGATAAATTAACTTAGGAATATTAATCTAGTATTAACGGTATGCTAACACATGTATTATATTCGCTTATACTATATAGTAATAGTTAAATCATGAAAATTCTTAAGTATTTACCCATAGGTATTAGATACTTAAGCTATTGATGTATTAACATATAAAATAAGTGACTGAAGTTTGTTTTAGTACAATTATTTCATCACTCAATAAAATAGTAACGAAAGTATTTCAAAATGTTTAAGCGTGAGTGATGTGTAGGTAGGTACTATTCAATGAAAGTGTATGAACAAAATATGTAAATAATTTTAGTAAAAAAAATAAGTTGTCAATGCTAAATAAAATATGATTTATAGTTATGGCCAGTGATTAATTAATTTACTAGGTATCTATACCTAGTGAAATACAAAGATTGGATTGGATCATTGTGATGTTCCATTCTTCGTATATTACTTACCTACTATATAATATATTATGTTATCAAAATAGAATGTGAAAAGTGAAATCTATTAAAAAAATGCTCCACAGTTTGTGGTGATAGGTTTATTATTGGTTTTTTATTTTCGATTAACAATTTTTGGTTTTGAAATTTTATTGAGACTGATGACTAATCAACCAATTTGTCCAATGCAACTATATAGTAGAACCTCTAAATGTCCACAGTAAATTATAATAAAATAGAATTGCAAACTATATATTCAAAATTCAGATGTTTCCTATAAATTAGAAAAAAAATATTTGTAACTATACAAATTATATAATTTAATGTTTCAGACATATGATAAAATTATTCGACTCAATAGCATCACTTGAATTTATCGACTCAAAAACAACTGAAAAGAAAGTAGCTGCAGGAATGCACGCCAAGGACGGTGAATACGTAAAATTTAACGAGGACTGTGACTGTAGTGGACCAGTGAGTTGTGTCGTAATCATACATTATGTAGCATAGAATTTTTTTTCAAGCGATGTTTATTTTAAAATAATATGACTTATTCCTTCCTACAAAATTATTAATACCAGAAACTCATCGTAAATACTAAATACTTACCTATATACCTACCTATATTTATTCGGAAAACCAGTTTTTAGAAGCAATAGTATTATGTAAATATTAGGTATGTATAATATAGGTGTTAGTCGTTGGAATAGTAAATACTCATCGAATTGCCTCAAACTTACTTTATTTTTTCTAATGATTATATTCTATAGAATTGAGTCATTAGCCATATAATTACAATCAAAGAATAATTAGTTAGGAATGGCTTTTATATTAACATAGCCATAGGCTTAAGCAATATTTTCTATAATTATATTACGGTGAATACATTAAAAATTAATTTAAATTACGTATTCAAGTATTTTTGTAGACAGACAGACAATATAATTTACCTACTTGAAATCAAGTACCTTAGTATATAAGTAATAGAACACATTTTTAGATTCTATTCGGAGTGATAATGCAACTAATGATTTTACAATGACGTGTGTATACCTACACATCAGAGACGAAACTTTATAGGTCAAAACCAACAACTAAAGTCGTCAAAAACAATAATAATAATAATAATAATAATAATAAAAGCGCGTGTGGGCAGACTTTTGATAAAAAGTACGTGAATAGTAATTATAAGTCTGAAAGAAACAAATATTATTTTTAGAACTAGGATTTATGCAATGAAGTTATTCGTTTGTTTTGTTTTTCAACGTGCTTTAAATAATTTACAATAGCAATATCCAAAAATCACTTTATTCTAAGAGAATTTATTGATTTTATAATGATGTGTGTTTTTATTGTGTGTGTGTACACGATTTATAGTATAGAAAATTCTTCAGTTTTCCACTTTGTTGCGTGGTTTCTGGTAGCAAATTGAAACTAGTTGATACTGTAGGTACTTGAAATTTTCACCAAATGACTATAATAAGCTTAGATTTTCTAAACATGATCAAATTTTCAAAATATTTTTGACTCTTTCTGTGCTATATTTAGACTTCTTTTTTTGTTTTTTTCCATATATACCTATCAAAAAAAATGTTTTCACTACGTCAAAAAGTTTGAATACAAAGTTCATCATAAGTTTTTACTATAGAAATTTAAAAAGTTAAATATATGACGTTAGCAGGGAGTTATTTTGATTAAATTCCATTTAGAATATTTACCAAGTGTGTAATAAAGAGATTTATGCAAAGGTCGTTAATATTTTTTTTTTACTCACCCTGCAGGTTAGATGTTGGTATACCTACAATTAAAGCTAAATAATGAGTACCTAGTGTTAGATTTTGGTATAGTTTGCTTCTTTAAAGTAACGGGTGGTACGACTATAAGCGATTGTACCTACTACCTAGGTTTAAAGAGACATAATTAACAAAATATGAACATGTATATTGTATACTAATATGTAATAAAATATTAAAATGTATATAAATAAGTGCTAGGAATTCGTTCTGCGTTTCTAATTAGGTCCCAGTGTTAACCTACCTTGTCGTTATGTAGGAAGTTGGTTAGTACTGTAATTGATAAATACATCGTGCTATATCATATATATTTATTACTATAGTAATCTTTTTAGTATGCTTTCTTAATTTAATAAGTTGAAGTAATTTAAAAATCACACATAATGTATAAGTCATATCAACGTACGGTAGAATGGTCTGAATATAGGTTTCTAGCATAAAATATAGCTTTAAATTATATTTTTTACTTTTGATACCCCATTTCCCCCGCAAGCGTAATTTTTTTTTAGTTTTGAACAACATTAATAATCTACTAGATCCGATTTGCTAGCAAAAAACCACCATTAAAGTAAAACTATATTGTTGAAGATTATAGAATTTTTTCTGCTCCCAAATATGATCGTAGGCATAAAAATAACATCAAAAAAATTCTTTATTATAAAAATATTAAGTTAGGTAACCTCCATTCAGAACTGAATAGGATTTTTTCACATGAAATGTTATATTATATTCATGTTTCATATTATATACATATCAAAATTCCTATGAAATCATGACGACGTTGTTCGTTATGAAAAAATAAAATATGTAATGTTACAATTTAAATATTTTAAATCTTGTGACTTGTTATATTTTATCATTTCTCATCTGACCTGTATCACGTTTTTCGGAATATTTCTGTATCAAGGTTAAAATCATCAGATAATTATGTCGGATGTTTGTGTGTATTGTTTGTCTAAATACTAAATACTATCTAGCTGGTTGCTGGTCACAAAGCATTTTCGATTTCCTATAGAACTAAACCATTGAAATTATTTGCTGATAATATACTAAATATATTATAATAATGTATGATTAGCTCCTGTCTACTCACTAGGTAGGTACTGCTTACCCAAGTAGATGTTTAATGTTTAATGTAATGGCGATGACTCATTATTATAGTTTATACATGGTCGACATAGCCACGTAGGTAGTTGATATTATTGAAATTACATATCGCAGAGATACGATCATCCATCTACAGAAATATTAAATCGAATCAAATATATACTAAATTCTTCGTAACACATAGGTAACAATAATACCGTTGTTAATGTATTTTAATTTCGAATTTATACCGTAGGTACTTACGTAATTTTTCAAAAATAATGTAGAAATTATTCTCTCCTATCTATTTATGCGTAGAGATATGGATTTAAATACGTAAATAACAACAAAAGGTCCCTATTTCTCAATCACATATAATATATATGCATATAAAAAATGCTTTAATATTTTAAGATAAACGAGATTATATCTGTATGGTATGACTATACGTCTTTTAGTTATTTTGTGTAATATAAGCAGGTACACAATATATAATATGATATATTAAACCTAATATACATACAAGTATAGGTACAGCTTCATAAGTATTGCATCAATTTAGTTTTTATAATAATTAGTAAAAATAGAAATAAGAGAATTATTAGAAGAGCAAAAAATCGTGATTTTACTGTCTCAACTTCCTACTTTATTTAATTTGGTCTGATATTTTATTATTGGTACTTCATAGACTAAAATTATCTATTCAATTGTGTACCTACTACTTACCTATTATGTTATTTTTTTATATTTTGCTGAATATCTATGTTTCGTCTTAAAATATAAATAACTTGGTTTTTAAAGTATCTCGTATGACATATTTTCGTAATTTTTATTATAAATTCATATAATATATAAAATATATTTAATAACTTAAGATTTCATTGGAATAATATATTGGTTTTACAATAATAGTTTTTTTTTGTCTGACTAAGTAATTAAAACATATTATTTCTAGATAGTCTTAAGACTTTTTAAATACCACGTTTGATAGAAATTCATAACATTTTCAATTTATTAGATAAAGATTGAGTCTAAAGCATAATGATAAATAATATGTAATGGGAATTCGTTGACGCACATTAAAATTCACAAAATGGGGATAAAGTTCGTGCATTTTATGTTTCGTAATTTGGGTTACCTTGATTTTGTGATTATTATTTTTTTTTAATAATTAAGATAATAAGTAAATTTGATATATATTTTTATGATCCACTTATACAATGAAGTATCATAACAAAATTATATTTTTGTCATTTTCGCAAACATTGTATTTTATTCAAATTTTACTGCATAGGTATTATTCGATCCAAATGTTGTGTTGTGCAAAAACATCCCGAATTCGTTAACCATATAAGCATTACAGTCTATCCATTCTCTGTATATGATAACTATTCTTCACCGTGGTACGTATCAAACTCCACACTCCACGTAGACCTTCAAATAGAATCAGTCAACCAACATGCCACCGTACACTACAAATCATTCTACTGAAAATTTTAACTTTTAACCCGTACAAATCTAGCCTCTCCATCCTCGTCGTATATCATTGTTCATCAAATGTTGTATTTATGTAATATATAGTACCTAATAGTATAAACTGTAAATTATCCTTAGGTTTATACATTTAAAATTGTGTTTGCTTGTATTCACATAAGTAAAATTGTCGAGATTTAATATGTTTGAGATTGGGTAGGTAATTGTTAGGTAATTGTGTTCTATACAAATAAATTACATTTCCGTGTGATAAATAATTGTAGGAAGGTACCTACCTATACGTGATAAAAACCAAAACAAAAAAATAGGTTCTACGTCTCAAGTTCTACTTATCAGTTATTATATTAAAGGTACTTAAATATTTTTTAAATCAGAAATAATATATAATATGCCTACAACACATCTGCAGTAGGTGTATTCAACTTTTCAGAATTTAAAATCTCTCGATCATTAACTTTTTTCTTGTGTATACTAGGTATCTAGCTAAGTATCTTAAAATTATAATTTTAGAATTTATGTGGTTACTGGTTGCTTAAGTGTGATATTCAAAATTTAGTGTAGTTTTGCCTCGATATGTTAACCTTGAAATGGACTTCAAGGTAACCCTCGTACGTGCGGTTGATGTTAGTCATATACTTATATTATACAGGTACCTACCAAATTATATTCATCAAAATTGATACGGAAACAGCGACGGCTTTTAAAAATATAAATATAACTTTATTCAAAAATAATGTAGGCACAATTTATATTATCTTCCTCGTATTGTTTATAAGATAGTTTTTAAATTTGGGCTTCATCGTAGTTAACATGAATATCCATTTTATTGCTGTAGTTTTGCCGGCATAAAAATATAACCTACAATGAAATATTGTCACCTAGTTTTTATTATTTTGAAACAGTCTTAAATTTCATAGTGGATACTAAAAAATTAAATTAAACGTAAGAATTAAATTACCGTTTCACAAATCCACATATTACTACAATATAGGTTAGATACCTAGGTACTACCTTTATGTCTATAATATGACTGTACGTATATAGGCGTGAAAAAGACTACTTCTATGAGTAAAACCCCAAAATGTCGATGAAATAAAAATAATTCTAGCTCATAATTTGCAATCAATCTATTATTGATACCTATTGTACAATAGTATTATGTTGAATGCATTAGTTTGATTTTTGAATAATAAATAAAACCTTGTTAACTTTATTTAATGATTAAAAGAGTTTTTGACATATTATTGGAATGAAAATTATAGATACCTATATTATTACTTTACCTAATTAATTTATAATTATTATTCTACACTTAACTTTATTATTATTGTTCGACAGTCTATTTACATTTTTAACTAACTTAATCATAATAAGTACCTACCTACCTAATCATCTTTCACTTTATACGCTGTTAGGTTCCTACTACCCACTACTTAAGCATATATTACTTAAATTTAAATCTTATATTAAGCATGTGGATTATTTTCATGGTCAGTATTATATTGTATAGAGTCGAATGGGTCACTGATCTTAGTATTGACTTTTATAATTGGTGGGTCATTAATCATTAATCATGATGTAATCAATGCATTGTTTATAGATATTTCTTGAAAATATTAATATTTATATCGGACAAAATATGACTGCCTATTAAACATTATAGTCATTCTATTTTTGAAGAAATTATTGAAATATTCAGCTATTATTTTAGAATACAAAATTAAAATAAATTTAGCATGTTTAATTCTTAAAACTTATAGCTATTTGAAATCTGTATAATTATATATTTTCAAATCTACAATTCATTCAGTTAAAATGTCGAGTAAAATTAGATAATTAAATTAATTTATATGATGCTTGAAACTTAAATGACTAATACAGTAAAGTTGATTCCTTCATTTAAAAAAATTAATATTGTTACATTTTAATAACTATTTTTTATGTGTCGATAAAAACAAGGTTATTAGGTTGAAATTAAATTTAAACAGAATAAACTAAATTCAAATAAATAGAGAAGGTATATCTATACCTAAATTATGATTTTTTTAAACTTAAATTCCTTAATTTCTAAGTACCTATATAATCTATTTACTTCCTAAGTATCACTCATTGTCATTTAAATGAAAATTCTTAATTTCTATAGTTATATTCAATACATTTTTTTCCTTTTTTTTCATAATTTATAATATACCGACTGAATAATTTCGTCATAAATTAAATTTAAAATAAACTAAAATACCTAAAACCATTGAGTATATATATATATATATACTCAATGCTAACCTAACCCTACCTATTACCGTAAGTCCGTAAAAAATTTGCAGTTGACCGCAAAGACAGAAATACCTATGGCTTATTGTAATATTTTTAAAATCACAAAAATATTCGTAAACATTTATAAAGTTTATATTCATATTATTATACCATTTTTATATTTAGTTCATGGCCATATCACGTTAAAAAAAAATAGGTGTCCAAAAAAAATCAATTTTTTTATTTAATCAATCAGTTCCGAACAGAAAAGAAATAATATACGTATCTAATATACACTTTTATTTGAATAACTGTCGAGCTGTTATATTTATTAACTAAAAGGTAATAAAAAAAAAATCTGAATTTTTTTGTTATTATTCGTGTTATGTGCATTGCAATATTGCATATTATTTGTATTCAACATTAGGTAGGTATTTAGTCTTTACCTACAAGTCGATGTCTACTGAGTTTGTTCATATAATAGGTAAGATAGGTAGCTACTTTTCAGTCGACATTTGGATATTTTAAACTTGGACAATACCTACTTAATACTAAACCTAGTATTTTTTTCGCAGTACCCATCTATTTGTTATAAAGATAATATTTTGGAGAAAATATAAATTACGATATTCATACCAGGGATTGACCAGAATCTAATAACAACACAGATTATAATATAGGTACAGAATACAAATAATAATAATATATCAAGAGACAAAATATTAATCAATTTAAAAGTTAAAAAGTACGAGATATGTATCGACAATTTTAAATACCAATAATAAACGATGAACGATCTATAAATTAAGAAGTTGTACAATTTGTATTATTTTATTTAATTTTGGTGTCCCTGCATGGCTGCACATAAAGTAAGACCAAAAAAGTATTTAAAAATAGTATTTGCTTTTAAATACAGAAAAAAAAGTAAATAAATACTGTGCCCAAGTACTTTTTTCAAATGTATTTAGAATACATATTTGAGTACCTACTTAAAAAGTATTTGAATTTTGAATACTGTTACTCAAGTATTTTACAAGACGGCTCTTTAATATAAGATCTTTATGTAATTATTACTAATAATTATCATTGAAATTACTGATGAGAGTACATGAAATAACTCCTAAACCGTTGAAGACTGAAGTGTTTACAATACAGACTAGAAGGATAGAATATATAATATGTCTTAACACGTGGCTTACATATTTAATAATTATTACTATCATGTTTTAATAATTTAAGATTATTACCAAACAAGATAAGCTAGTGGTCCAATATTGCTCTACCCTACGCTTATTGGTCCAAATTTTCCGACGAGGAATATCCAGGACATTTAAGATTGTTGATCGATTTCAACAAAGACAACGTTTACGCGAGGCTGAAGTATTGGAGTTTCATATTTTAAACGTTGTTCATTAGAAATTTGCAAAAACGATTTTTTCAAGTCATTGGCCATTGCATTTATGGGAAATTATGGATTTGTTTTTTCAGAACATCTAAATCCAAGTACCCGAGAAATTATACACTTATATGAGCAAGTTAGGCACCATTTTGTTATAAGTTAAAAATAAGGGTATTAATCGAGGGTTAAATAAAAGGTTATTTAAAAAATAATTTTGAAGGTGAGCATATTATATGTTTAATATTAAAATATTAAACAGTGTTGTAAAGTTAATGACTTATAAATACATGATATTATTTAACTATTTAATTACGTTGTGAAGTTATTTTGTTATCTTTAACTCATCACATTTATTAGGTACCTATTTAATAATCTGTTATATTTTATTGAGGGTGAGAATGAGTATTTTTTTAGGATTAAGTTAATAATTGGTAATTAAATCTCATGTGTTTGATATGGATATTTTATTTAAGGGGATCTAGTAAATTAAATGAGTAATCCTAACTTGGATCATGATAAAAGCTAGTTTTAGTTGTTTTATTTAAAGACATTGGATAAGTAATAAATGTAAAAGTAAATAAAAAATGAAACATTTGTATTAAGTATAAAAAAAAAACCATGAGATTTTGAATATTGTACAGTTTATAGTAACCTATTAGATCAAAATAATAGAATATTGAACATGGGTGATGTGTCTTATTACAGTAAAATTGAACTGACCATGATATAGCCATTAGCCATTGGTCGTTACATGGCTAAGCCTTAGTAGATCTATGAGTTATGAGTTTATGACTCTGCGTTGGTAGATAACTGCTGAATGAGTGATGTATGCTAAGTCGAATGGGGTTACCTATACAGACGATAAATGGTGGTAACATTTTTCATTATGTTTAATTTCGTAATTATGTGATTATATTTTTGTGAGCCCTTTAGTGTCGTACTACTAAATTCATTATACGACAAAATAACACGCATATCATTCTATCTTGCCCATTTTAAATTTTGATATTTATATTTTATATATTAAAGCTTATTATTATAATTGATTCGTATTTAAATGTAAAATGACGAAATCATACGTGTAAAATTACATCATATTACTATGAAAGTATTTAATCTAAAAATAGTTATGTGATAACAATAATAATATTATCATAATTGCGTCAATAAGTATTTATTACTTAGTATAGGTATCTAATGTATGTATCTTGAACCTATAACGTTTATAATATGTATGCTATGTTTTTACTTTTTTGAACATATATTTTTAATTTCAAACTCCAAAGCAGAATATTTTTATGAGTATTCTGAAAACAAAAATCGGTTTTTGACAAGTACATTAGGTAGTTAACTAGTTACAAGTAGGGAAGTAGACTCTTTCCTTTTTTATGTTTTTTTTTTGTGGTGATTGTTGAATATTTTATGTATGATATAAATTGGTTTTGTGAAATGGTGAAATTAACTATAAAGTTTAGCTAAGTACATATTTTTGCATACCTATTTCGTTGCATTTTACAAGTAAAGCTAATTCAACAGATTTAATCGTTTTTATGGCTTTTAACAATTATATAATATCACAATAAAGTCTATAATATTTTGTTCAAACACTGTTTTTTTTTTTTAAATAGTTGTAGGTAGTTCTATATTTTAGATCATTTTTATCTAATTTGAATTTCATAATTGCATGAATAGGTATTCATTAATATAATATGCATTAAGTTTCAAACCATTTTTATAAGTATTTAAAGACTATATTTATAATAATATTCTATGATATGTGTACTATTATGATTGTATTTTTTATAAAAAAAATAATTATAATTATAATATTGATGGATGGAGGAGTGACCATGATTAAATATATACTTATAATATATTTAATCCTAGTAGTAACCAAAATGTTGTGACGTACCTTTGTGCATTCCACTCCTCTCTTTTAAAAATTAAATAATGTTGATCGAAAATAATATATTGATTGCATTAGGTACGTCAAAAGTGTCACTCATAAGTATAATGGTTGTGGTGAGTTTAATATTTTTGAAAATACTAAAATTATGCTCCACTGGTCATAAACCGTAATAATATGGTGGTGAAACTTTAAATTTAAAGTCCTTGGGATTTGGAGACGAATGTTATTCATTATCCGATAGGTTAGATTTCATAAATAGATTATAACATTATTATACACAAGTACACAACACGAGTACTTTATAAACATTATAATATAACTACACAATTTTTATACACCTAACAAATATGATATATTATAGTCTTTATTTTCTGAAATTTAATTCACTAGAATAGTATAATCGCATCATGATGTTGTTAAATTTAAAACAAATATTAGGCACTTACTACCTATACTGCCTATATAAATAGATACATATTTTTTGTCGCTATAATTTATAATTTTAACTAATTTTAACACTAATAAACACTATAATTGTACACACTATAACATGAGTAATAGATGAAAACGACGATTCGATATTCACGGGTTAATCTGTTTTATGCTTAATAGTTAATATACGGACGTCATATTTTTTATTTGTACAATCAAATCACTTTTGTTTCCTTTGCAGATGACGTCGATACACGCATAAACACACGCGCGTATTTATATTAAAGCTGGCCATTGCATGTTTATGTGCTCAACCATCGTATATACAAGTGATTTATTCAAAACGTTTATCTGTGTATATATTTTAAATACGAACCGATAACGTATTTACAGAAACGCATTTTAATACTCGTCAATATAATAACAACGAATAACGATAACCGATAGGCGATAAGTACCTACTTATATATACATTTTTTAATAATTTAATACTATATATTAATGCGTGTTAAAATTTAGCTCATGACTTCACCACGGGGTTTTTGCGTATTATTATAGGTATAACTATAGTGAAAATAAAAACAAAAAGGCCAAATTTGTTCTTACAGTTTAATAAAGTGTGGAAATCATGTAAACGGGTCGTAAAATGAATAACGGTACTTATAAATTATATAACTATAATAAACAATCACGTTGATAAAATGATATGGTGTAGCTGTGTAGGTACTCTGGACTATAATCTATGTAAAACACAAATATATTTTACTACCCAATATTGAATATACCTACACATTCCGCGGTGGTTACGAAAGTAAAGGTTGTAGGTAGCTGCACATTAATAACTACAAAAGTATACAAATATCAAGTATGTTAATAGTCTATCTCCTCCTTCGTGACCCACAATAAATAATATCTATAATATACTCATCAATCGTGAATTTGCAGGATTACACCTAAGCGGTGTGGGTCAGTGCACCGAATCCTAGGGACTAAAGAACTACAGCACTATGAATCCTATAACGCGTATGATAACGACATCTATATGAGGATTACTCATTGGTGGTGTAAATTTCAATTGCTCGAATCTATATACGTTTTAAAAATACTAATAAAACCGAATAACATAAAAAAAATATCTTATGTTTCACAAAATCTGTAAGCAAAACCGATGTGAATTTATTGTGCCAGCGAATAATACATAAATGCAATTAATACTGCAATCATTATACTTTCACGAACAATAAATACTATATTGAGGGTTATGACTTATGAGTATGAAATATTGAAAAATATATTTTATATATTTTTTTTAAATTTTGTGTTTTTTGAAATGTTTCGTAAAACCGTCATTAGATGGTCGGACCGATTCATACTTGATTAGTGAATATCAATATTTAATATCCGAACACGGTGTAAAGAAGATATATATCAGATAAATAATTGTTATATAGATAATTTATTAATGTACGATGTAAGCAATATTTTTATAACATTTTCCACTTAACATTCAACTATAAGTAGAGGTGTTTACTGTACTTTCTTCTATAGTTATAAATTACAATAATTGTAATTTAAAACTGTTTATTTTGTTTTTTATTTTTCATTAAAATTTAATATTTCATGAAACTTTCATGAAATATTTCAAAAAAATAAATTTCATGATGTTTTAGAACCCTAACTATATTACAAATTACCCTGCAGGCAGAATATAATTACTGGTTAGTAGTTTCTACTTTTAAAAAAAAAAAATATTTATCAACTATTTCCGTGATTTGATATTCTGATTTTATAATTTCACTTTTGATAACTCCGGATCAGATGAAAGGATTTTATACCATCCTCATCAAGGTTTATTGGCCAAACATAGTTACGCCAGTGAATTATAATATTATAGCGATACGTATTTATCTACAGTATACAGACTACACTATCATAACTACGTACACGCTGCGGGTCTTGACTGGTGCACGTGTCAGTCATCACGTACTCATGTATCGTATACGAGAAAAAAATAATGTTATTTTAATTTTAAAACTGCGACATATCATATTATCTGTACCAGAGCGGCCTCTCGCTATTATATTATAATATTATACTGTCTGTACGACTGTACTGATCGTTTTGGCACGGTAACTGTTGGTAAATAACACTGTCGGTAAATAATGAAATAACGCACATGGCACAAGCAATAACTTTTTAGTGCCGAAATCATTTACGTGCTTATAAAAAACTATATTTATTATGATAGTATAATGATCCAAAATAAATAGAAATACTCGAAAACAGTCACTATAATAGTCTATTATAATTTATAGGTATTTATTTAAGTTAAAAATGCAAAACGAGACGCTATTTGTATAGTTCGTACAAATAATATTAGCTACAATTAAATATTATAAATTAAATACGACATCGAAATAATAAAATTAAAAAAGCTGGTAATTAGATATCGCTCTGCTGTGCAGTAGGTAACAAGTGGGTTAATGTAATTGATGGTATTAAATTTGAATTCAATAATATAATATAATTGTATACGAAAAAACGATTCTGAGCGGAGACGGCTTGTCAGTATATATATAACCAGTCTATAGGATATTTTATATTACCTTTATTTAAATTGTTATTAATTATTATTAATACGGTAGCCGGTAATTTGAATTAATATTATAAAATTACAAAAACAATAACTAAAATCGTTATTCTTGGTTATTTAATATGCAATTTGTCAAGCTTTTTGACCCAACAAATAAAATGATTAACATGAAAATACCTGTAGAGAAAAAAAGTAAAAACATTGAAAACTTAAAATGTCCAAAAAGGTGTGAAAATTTCATGTTTTTCATCCCTCAAAAACATAGGTAGGTACTTACTCACTAGAGCGCTTAACAAAAATACATATATTTATTATTATACTCATATCCATTTAAAAATACCAAGATGGATTTTGTAATTCGTTTCACAAACATTTTAATTTTTAGAATATAACCATCTTGAAATCGTCGATGTAAATATAATCGTGTTCGTGTTCACTGCATTTAACATTTCTAACGTAGACACTACTGCAGTACTGCGTAGTACAATAAATAACAACAAATTAATGATTGATGTTCGGCTGCATAAAATAATATGCGGTCAACACGCGTGTTTCTATTTTATTGTTTGTTTCTTTATTGATTTTTATTTTTTACATAAGTTATATAAACATAAGTATTAAATGCGAGTACGCAACTACACCAAAGCCCGTTTCCCGTGAAAAATTTCAAAAACGTAATTATTATATTACATTTTATAATTTCATACAGTAATAAATGTATAGTTTCTGATATTCTGCAGCCGACGATAACAAACACAGGGTTGATACATTATTATTATGAAAACATCATAATAATATTGTGCCTGCGGTTGTAGTTGTATAGACTGCAGATTATATTGTGCACAACCCGGCGGCGTATACCTCCGACTTGATGGGATCCTGTTACCGGGTAACCGACGGTGGTCTTTGTCGGAGAAAAAAAAATTGGTCGCCGCGTGCAACAGGTGTGTCCGTCGGCCGGCGAAAGCGACACGGCGGAGAACCGCGACGATTGTCTGCATGCGATCCTGGTAGTGCAGGACTCTTAAACAATGCCCTCGTCGAGGACGTCGACGGACGTTGTGAGCTCCGATCAGTCAGCTCTTGAGCGGCGTCGATTGCGCTTGTGATCCTGGTAGACTGTCACGTTATCGAAGTAGGAAAAACAAATGAACGAACTAAACGTACGAAAAACGAACGAACGAACGAACTAATTTCAATTAAGTTTCTTTTTTTCTCACGACAATTTTTGGCGAAAAAATAGATGCTTTCTGTGGGTGCGTAAAATTTCCCAAAATATTTAATCAGAATCGTATTTTAGCAAAAAAATATTTTATTCTATTAAAATAAAAATATTTTGACCGAACCATATATTTTAATCTGAAAAATAATACATCAGAACCGTACTTCGTCCGAATAATAACAATAATAGCTAAGCTCGATAGCTCGGACAAAATACATTTCAATTAATATATTTTTCGTAAATATATTTTCGGATATTTTATAGGTGTTTTTTTACCATTTATAATTTATTAAGGAATAGGAACGTGTATAAGGACTTGCAATTTTTATTTATATTGGTATTTTCTATACTAGAATCAAAACACTGGATCTTTTTCAATCAATCATTAGACATTTGATTGTATGACTTATGTTGATTACATTATTTTTTATTTCTAGATCATAAAGTTGGAAAATGAAGTTGGAATACAAGGTTCCTCATAAGTTGTTCTTATATGTTTTTCTTAAAACTGTTTTAGTTATTTGGTTGCAATTCGAAAATTGATAGAAACTTTAAACACACTGTTATTGTCTATTGATTATTATAATTGTATTTATACAATATTTCGAGTTTGGTCCTTTCATCAAGATTATAATATAAGAATATTATTTAATATCGATTTTATAGTAAATTATTATCTTCGTATTCTAAAATCAAATTAATCACACGATTAATAAACTGTGATTTCGAAATACTATACGACTGCTGATAACCGTGATAATAATTTTTTTTTTTGGGACTTGGTGTCGATTTTATTCCAATAGATATTATAATTTTTAATAGTTTGATTATTCGCTTAATAAAGTATAATAGTATAATTAATTACGAGTGAGAAGAGACCAGGAAGTGTACGCGTTTTTATTCCTGGATTCGTGTCATTATAATATAACCCAAAGAAAACATTTCGTAAACATTTTATATTTTCCATTTCAATTCGGAAACCTTACCGGTTTCCTAACGAATTTACACCCATTTGGTGGGTTATTATTATTTTTTTTTTTTGTACTCAACGTACTTTTATATTATGTACCTACTTGTTTTTAAAACACGACAAATGCACATACTGGACAGTGGACATTCACAATTGTTGGCAGTAGTTAGTAGCTACTACGACGCCTGTAAAAACAAAACAATAATATCTAACGAGTTACGGTCTATTTACCATCGTATATAAATAGACAAATAGTGTTGTACGCGTACTTTAAGTTTTTATCACATTATTACAAGCTCATCGTCGTCACTCGACGAAAAACAACTCGAATAAAATTAATTAATTTATCACACTTCAACTACTCGAGCGTTGATTTCGATAATTCGGTGACGAAAATATGTTTCCGTTTTAATTTCCGTCGTTTTCGACGTTACGCTATCGACCGGCACTGCGTTTTCTCCTGATATCCTGTTACGCCGACACGCCCGACAATTGGAATACTTTGTTTTTACAATTCATTGCAATTTCGTGCGCACCAACGTGATAAGAGACTCCTATTGTGACTAGATTTGAAATTATCACAGCCCACATTAATCTAGGTTTCGTGCGTTCGAGTACGATAATTTTCTTTTTTCGTCCTAATTGAAATCATCATGGTCGCAAAATGTTAATTTTCTTGGTTTTGTTTGGTGTTATCCGCTTAAAGTACAATAATAATCTATTTGAGGCTATACGATGCTCTACAGTTATAGGTGTTGACTGTTGACTGTTCCTCGTCATTGTGTTCAATGATAAATAATGACCGTCTATAAATCGGCCTATATTACTATAAGTTTATTTTATTATATATTTATATTGCTATTACAGTAATTTATTTTACAATTAATAGAGTGAAATACGGTAAAATGACAGATAAAAACTATTTATATATATTATTTTAGAATTTTTGAGTACATATTGAACTATTTATGAGAAATCTTGTATTTAATTTACAATCCTTACCTATACAAATTGAATATTTTAAAATAAATAAATATGATTAAATATTTAAATATTATATAATATTATATAATTTAATATTTTAACATTAAAATGATTAGAAAATGTTGGTGATTTTGAGTGTGCCTAAGGGTCCTTTAATGTTTTAAAATATCTATGACAAAAAGTAAAAGCTTATAAAGTTGATTTTTGTATATTTTGTTATAGGTAGAAAAACTTATGAGCAATCTTGTACGTAATACATTTTTAACAACATTTATATAAAAAATGAACCATAAATATATAAAGTCTATATATAGCTTAAAAAGGGTCAAAATATTTTACATTTTACATTACCTATATTTTGTCATAATATATAGAACATTTTATGAAAATTTCAAGTATTGAAGGTTATTCATTTTTGAGTTTGGTATACCACAAAACAAAATTGATTTTGGCAAAAACTTGTTTTGCAATTTCCTTATTTTTTTTTTTTGTTTTTGAAAAATACTGGGAAATTTAAATGTTGACTAAAAAGTACTTACTAAATCCAATGTCTACCAGAAAACACCCACAATGTCGAAAATCTAAGCATTTTTTCTGCTGTACAAAAAAAAAACCTCCACGACCCACATCACTGTAAAATCAATACATTCATTATTTATCGCTCCACTCGGAATCTAAAATAGGTAATAGGTATCATTAATAGTTGAATTGTGAACATTTAATTTAGTAATTTACCAATCAAATTTTAAAGGACGATGCAAAAATAAAAAAACCTACAATTAGATACATATAAATCTTAGCCCTGTAGTAATACCTATATGTTTTTTAATTAGTACTTTTATAATTACAATTTATGCACTAAGTCTGACTACTCTCGCCGTTATTATTATTACTTAATATCATTATTGCAGATGACTTGGTCGGCGATTTTGACCTATAAAGTGTCGTCTCTAATGTGTAATGCGCAAAATAAACGTCAAAAATATGTAATTTATTTTATAATAATACTGAAGAATTATTGTATAGTAAAAATACATCTAGAAATTTTCGTCATCCCAAGATGAAAAATGTTTTCTTTGAATTTTACGTCGACTGTATAGTTGAGTAACGTTACTTATTTTAGATTCACACGAGGCCAAGAATCTGTTAGTTTTACAAAAATAATAATATTATTTCATTTCATAAGTCATAACAGCATATTGGAATAACGCGCAATAAGTACACAACATGCTCTCTTCCTAAACCACCAATTTCAAACATTGACGTAAACGTTCTATAATCTGAGCTCAAACGTACTCTTTGATCGTTCATACATCACCTTCGAATTTTAAATAACAATAAATACACCACCAATTTTTAACTGTTGCAATTTGTTCAATAATTATCATACGCTGTATGACGTAAATCATGCAATTATGTACTATGGTTTTTTTTTTAAAATTATTTCAGCTGTGTAGTGTGCTCGTCAATCGAAATTTTTATTACCCACCAATAAAAAAATTATTTCCAAGTTGTAGTAACTAATAATCATCTTATTGAAAAAAATAACATGACACTAATACCTATATAATACTCGCCTATAAGAGAACAAATGCTCATTTTTTGTATCCGTTCAGATAATTTGTCATATTTGCGTGGTTTTAAATATTTAGGATCTAGCAGATCTAATCATTTAATAGAAACCAAAATTTCAACGTTACCATAGCGCTTTTAAAATTGCGTTATTACTTATTACGTGTATTGGTAGGTACGCATATAATAAAAATATAAACATTTTAAAACTGTGTTAGTTGTAATCCAATGATTTACACTAACTTAGATTTAGATATTAAAATAAAATAACAATTAATAGATGATTATACATTTACATTTCGAGTGTAATCTATTTCGATATGATAGACATACGCTTATGTAAAGGTTAGTAGAATTGGCATCAGGAAGAGTAATTCATTCTCTATACTTTGCCAAAACTATTTTCAGTTTCAAATGTACCTAGTCCGCCCGAGTGTAAAGACCTTTAGAATAGAACAAAATAAGGCGATAGTAAATAATGAAAATGAAAAATCAACCTACAAATCACCTATATAGCTAATGTCCTTTAATGGGGAACTGCGAAATTATTTAAAAAGCAATTTTATTAAATAAGTTGATACCACGACTGACGAGCGTTATTATTTTGACGGACTTCGTAATATTAGATAACTATAATACCTATTAATATCTATATATAAAATTGTATAAGATCGAAAAACAGAAGTAAAAGCAGTAGTATAATTTATCAATTACCTACCTACCTTATAGATATAATTTTGTTTGCAACGTTTTTGGGATGTTTCATTTTTATTCGAATACCTAATTCGAACAAATTAATTATTCTTATAGTTTAATTTTTATAGATGGGTAATGTATATTATTGTATAGACATATGGAAGATAATGTTTTTCAATAAAATCTCGAAACAGTCGAAACAAGAGTTCCTAATAAGAAGTAAGAAGTGTAGTGAATTTTATGATTTACAATAAAATAATCAGGTTTATATATTATGTATTAAGTATTTCTGTATGAACAATGCTTTCAAATGTTCAACTTGGTAGGTAATTAAAAACATCGACTAAATATTAATATTGTAGGAATGCATGAAATATATTTACTATCTGTTAGTAAAAATGTAGAACGTAACAGTTATTTATACATTATACAACACTTAATAAATTAGAATATTGTATTACCTATAAGTTACAAATACCTGATATTTAACAATTATATATGCAATGAATACATTGTATTAAATAATAAATAATAATTTAAAAGTTTAATCTGAGTATACATAATGTAGCATGTGTATAGTGACACTCTGTAATTGTGCTGGTATAATATATTAATTTATAGGTATCATTTAAAACATTAACATTTATGATATTATATTCTGTTCAACGTATATATTACACGAGTTATTCTAATTCTAAAACAATCAGATGATTATTTATTAGTGTATTACCATGTATTTTTATTACGTCTTATAATATTACTATAACTTGTAACTATAATAATATTACATTTTTATAACATGAATAGCGAAAAAATTGATTTACTTACCTATAATAAATTAAGTACCTATTTATTTTGTTATTTTTTTAATTCATTGAAATATGTATATTTTATACTTCAGATTTAATTTATATATCTGTAGGAACGTAGGCTAAAATCGATTGACACTTTATACGATTGTCAATTATATTGAAATAATTATGTTTTGTATAGGTAACATACCATATATAATTTTAAATATAAAATAAAAAATAACTTATTACTATCGAGTATCGAAATTTAATATTAAATAAATACAATTTACGAATGTATAATTATTGAAATAATTTATCAACTAGCCAAGAGTCACTAATGGGTCATGGGTGGCTACTTTAATCATACCTTTCATGTCATATACTACTCTCATCATATAAACTTATTGTACTAATTTGTATAGATTGTTTATGTCAATAAAATATAAAAAAACTAATAAAAATTACTACGATGACGTTTTGTTTGATATTATTGACATTTATACTTTACACTCATTAATTATTAATTCCGTCACTTGGTATTCATGAATTAGAAATTAAATGTTTATTATTTTACTGTGTTTAAGTTATAGTATATTTACAGGTAGAAAAATGGCTCAATAAGATACAAGCAATGATGCGTGAAACGATTAGGCATAATTTTTTAGAAAGTACCTTATCCTATGAAGAGAAACCAAGAGAACAGTGGTTGTTTGACTATCCTGCTCAAGTATCGTTGTGTGGTACTCAAATTTGGTGGACTACGGAAGTAAACATTGCATTTGCGAGGCTTGAAGAAGGCTATGAAAACGCCCTGAAAGACTATCAAAGAAAACAAGTGATTATAAAAAAAATATTTATAAAACAACACGAACACCTACGTCGTGTGTGAAAATCAGTTAAACAGGTTAAACAGGTTTTTAACTAAAAGTTATAGTACTTAGTAAACCAAAATATCAAATATGTTATAATGATTATGATTTAATTTAAGACATGAAAATATTTAGGGTGTTTGTGTGGATGATGGTGGGCGGAGGGGTATGAATTGTGGAGCTGTTGAAATATTTTGATACAGAACTCATCTGGTCATCCCATTACCAATTTCCGTATTCTGTTTCTGTAACATAGTATACACAAAATTAATACTCAAAAAGTCATTACTCATAAGTCATAACTACTCATAAGTGACACATAACAATTATTATAGATACCTAACTAAATAATAAATTATAAATGATAAATGCACTTACAGAATATTGTCCAGTAGGTAAGGTACTGACTTTTTGGTTTTATCAAAATGAAATGTATTAATATTACTTTAAGGCCTTAGTACAAAGTATGTTATTAGGTAATCAATATATTAGTTTGAACTAGAAATTATAGTTTAAATTAAAACACCTAAAAATAGAGAATTAATCATAAATCATAATGCATATACCTAGTCTACGGATTTTAATTTGTTGATACACAATAAACATTACTCACTTGAATTATTGATCACCGATAAGGGACAAGGAGTTTTTATTAACTCTTGTTTTCATTAACATTTATATTGATAGGTATATTAAAAAATCTGATTATTTTACCATTTGGGACATATTATTAAAGCAAGCATCTTATTAAAATAATTATCATAATAATTATACTAAAAAATTAAAAACGATAATTTTCTATTTTCATAAATATTGAATAATAATGTATTACAGTCATAAACATCTTAAAAACATAACATCTTAATATAATAATATTATTATAATCGAGTTATAGCTACTTGTGAATTATTTCAATTTAAATTTGATTCAGTAACATTTATTTTTAGCGTTTTGGAATCTGCTTTTAATGTTTTTATAACGAGTGGTATATCTTACAGTCCACCCATATATTATTATTGGTATCTTTCAGATAGTTCTTATTGTGTGTTTACCAAATGTGTATTCGTTAATATATAGATTTCTCAACTGAACACACTGATATCATTATTATTGGGAGAATTGACCAGACAAGACAGACAAAAAATAATGACAATTTGTACGATTGATGTGCATTCTAGAGACGTCGTAGCTAGATTAATACAATCAAAGATTGAAAATGTTCTAGCATTTCAGTGGCAATCGCAACTCAGACACAGGCAAGTCTATACTTATAACTACGTTAATTAAACGCATATAACGTTTTAATTTTAGGTGGGACGAAAAAGAAAAAGACTGCTTTGCTAATATCTGTGATGCACAATTTCGATACAGTCACGAATATTTAGGAAACACACCGCGTTTGGTAATCACTCCTTTGACAGACAGATGTTACATAACCTTAACGCAAGTAAGTATCACATTTTACGATAATTTTTTGAATGAAATAAAAGAAATTGTTTTTTTTTTCATTTATTAGTCATTACATTTGGTAATGGGCGGAGGACCTGCTGGACCCGCTGGAACGGGAAAAACAGAGACAACTAAAGATCTCGGTCGCGCTCTCGGCGTCATGGTTTACGTGTTCAATTGTTCAGAGCAAATGGATTACAAGGTATAAAATTATGTTATATATATATATTATAAAGCGTGACCAACAATCATAACTGTTTCACAAACAAATACATAAATTTCAGTCGTGCGGCAACATTTACAAAGGATTGGCTCAGACAGGGGCCTGGGGTTGTTTCGATGAGTTTAACAGAATATCTGTCGAAGTGTTATCAGTGGTCGCTGTCCAAGTGAAGTCTATTCAGGTATATGGTATTAAAATATTATTATGCTAATTTAATATATGGGTTAAGGTATTAAGGTATTATTACTAGCTATTTTCAAAAACTCAAAATATAATATTAATTCTTCGTTTCAAATTTCAATGTTAGACACTAATATGGCTATAATAGTAAATACTATTTTTCCCTCCTAGGATGCGATTAGAGAAAAAGCAATCACGTTTAATTTTATGGGAGAAAAAATAAGCTTGATTCCGTCTGTTGGAATTTTTATTACGATGAATCCTGGTTATGCTGGTAGAACAGAGTTACCGGAAAATTTAAAAGCACTATTTAGGTTAGTAAATAGAATAAATTAAACAATTATTTATTTCTAGATAAAAAAAAAAATTGGCTAGTTTTACTTAATAAGCAATTTCAATATTAATATAGACCGTGCGCCATGGTGGTACCAGATTTTGAACTAATCTGTGAAATAATGTTAGTTGCTGAAGGATTTCAAGAAGCAAAAATTCTTGCGAGGAAATTTATAACTTTATATACGCTGTGTAAAGAGCTGCTTTCCAAGCAGGATCATTATGACTGGGGACTAAGGGCCATAAAGTCTGTGTTAGTTGTGGCTGGTTCTTTGAAGGTGAACTATTTATACTATTCGTAACACAAAACGTGTCATTAAAATACTGTAAAAACAATATAGAGAGGTGATCCCGGACGGGTCGAAGAAGAAGTGTTGATGAGGGCTTTAAGAGATTTCAACATACCAAAAATTATTAGCGACGATGTCCCAGTATTTATGGGACTGATTGGGGATTTGTTTCCGTCACTGGACGTGCCCCGTAAAAGGGATCAGGATTTTGAAAAGACCGTTAAACAAGCGGCCGTCGACTTACTGTTACAACCCGAAGAGAATTTCATACTCAAAGTACTGACCGTCGTGTAGCTACCTATAGACTATAGCGTCAGTATAATAAAAACGTTTTAATTAACAGGTTGTACAGTTAGAAGAGCTTTTGGAAGTTCGTCATTCTGTATTTGTAGTCGGAAATGCGGGCACTGGCAAAACCGAAGTTTGGAAAACACTATTTAGGACTTATCAAAACATAAAACGAAAACCAATTTACAACGATTTGAATCCAAAAGCAGTAACTAATGATGAACTATTCGGTGTTATTAACCCTGCTACCCGAGAGTGGAAAGACGGTATATTTCAATTTAATAGTGTTTTAAAAACATTGCCAAAATAAAATATATAATAACTATTATTATTATTATTACCTATCTATGACATCATAATATATTATTATCAATTTAAAACCCACAAATAATAATGATTTTTTTTTTATCGTTTACACTGTTTAAAGGTTTATTTTCTGTTATAATGAGAGAACAAGCGAACATTCCGAACAGCTTTCCCAAGTGGATTCTATTAGACGGTGATATTGATCCGATGTGGATTGAATCGCTGAACACTGTGATGGATGATAATAAGGTATAGTCCATATAGATTAATAAAATATGACAAAAAATAGACCGATTTGAATCATCTGTGTTGTATAGGTCTTAACGTTAGCTAGCAACGAACGTATTGCCCTAACTCCTTCGATGAGACTCATTTTTGAAATATCCAACTTGCGGACGGCTACGCCAGCCACCGTATCCCGAGCGGGAATTTTATACTTAAATCCGCAAGACTTGGGATGGAATCCGTAAAAAAAATAAAATATTAATTTATAAAACCAAAACAGTTTGCAATATCAGTTCACGTAATTTACAGGTATGTGACGAGTTGGATCGAGACCAGAGAGCATGCCGTAGAGAAGAGTAACCTCGTGATCCTGTTCGACAAATACATACCACCGTGTCTGGAAAACATTCGTAACAGGTTCAAAAAAATTATACCAATAACGGAGATGTCACATATACAAATGCTGTGTCATTTGCTCGAGTGCATTTTAGTGCCGGCGAACACGCCGACGGACTGTCCGAAAGAATGGTACGAACTTTATTTCACGTTTGTGTGCATATGGTCGTTCGGAGCGGCTATATACCAAGAACAGGTGAGAACGAAGATCGGTAACCGTAAACAATAATATGGAAAATTACAAATTTTTAACCCGACGAGTTGACGTGAAAAAATGTATTATAGGTAGGTAGGTACTTACAGTTATACAGTTGTAATGACTAATGAGTAGCTTATTGTTTTACTATCGCGATGTTTGGGCGGCATTTATTTACCATCGCGTAAAATATTTTATCGGATAAAAACACTTTTGCCCCTTGAAAAAATGTACACTGGCAACAAAAAGCACACTAGTAAACGATCAATAAACGCCCACCGAGCATGTACGACATCTAAGCTGTCAATGTGGTAGACGGTAGTGGTGTATTGCTGTCCATGAGTACGTAGGGAGTGGCGAAAACAGGGAGATTATACCTAAACTTTCGACAAACCCCAATAAACAATACACGGGCGATATACAACACATTAATATTATCCTACAAGGTTATAATATAGCATTGGTTAAATTTTTAAATATAGAGTATTATACTATGTACGATCATTGGTGTTATATCAACTATATAAGTATTTATGAAAAAAAATCAAGGGACTGAAGACTCCCACACCTCAATAATTTGATATACTTGAACACACTTTGCGCGTATGTACTCCGAAGGGCTCCAGTTGTTTTTTTTAAAAATGGTCTTCAATTTGTAATTTTTTTGACACCCATTGGTTATAATATGAAAACCACTTGGAGGCTACGGCAACGAATAAACCTGTTGTTCTTATTTTTGCCACTCAGGTGGTCGATTACAAAGTTGAGTTTTCCAAATGGTGGGTGGCCGAATTCAAAACCATTAAATATCCGTCCCAGGGCACTGTGTTCGATTACTACATCGACACGGAGACCAAGGAGTTCCTGCCCTGGACTCACGTCATCCCGAAATTCGAACTGGATTCGGACATGCCCCTGCAGGTAAAATAATGTTTAATAATGATAATATATAATTTTCATTGATCGGTTGACGTTTTCATACCGGCTGTTTCGTTTCCCGCAGAGTGCTTTGGTCCACACACCGGAATCGATAAGAACCAGGTTTTTTGTGGACCTTCTCATGGATCACAAACACCCAGTGATGCTAGTCGGGAGCGCGGGCTGCGGAAAGACGGTACTGATGAATGAAAAACTCGCCAGTCTCTCAGAAAACTATGCAGTGACCAATATACCGTTCAACTATTATACGACTTCGGGTAATCGCAGATATCTGACGTTATGATAATATTATCATCGTCATCGTGGTGATAGGGCTTGTAAATTTCAATCGCGTTTGTGCCAAAAAATGACTCGAATGTGTAGTAAAAATATACCTATATATATACAGATAAAATTATGATTTAATTCAAACTTGGTAATTACTTTGAAATAATTCAATGTCATTTACCATTAAACACGAGTTGGAAAAATTGGTATTATGCAAATGCGTTGGAACTTATTATGAGCCCTTATATGCCCTTATATGAGCCCTGGTTACGATCGTTGTTAAATACTTATATATAATTTTATAGTTTTTCCTGTGCTTATATATTTTATTTGTTTCTGTTAATTACAGAGATGTTACAAAAAATACTCGAAAAACCTCTAGAAAAAAAAGCTGGCCGAAATTATGGACCACCAGGGAATAAAACGCTCATATACTTTTTAGACGACATGAATATGCCCGAAGTAAAATAATTATTATACAACATTATTATTAATACTAATAACAATAATACACAATATGAATATAAATTATATATTTATTATGGACTTAGTAAACGTTTAGAATCTCAGAGCATGTAATTTACCGTTTTAATACAATAAACGTTTTTCTGCAGAATATCTAAGCATAAAAACATAATATGTGCATGCGATGTGGTGAAAATCGGGGTTCCCTGTTTTATGATTGATAATTGTTTAAAATTTCAGGTAGATTGCTACGGAACGGTTCAACCACACACTCTGATACGACAACATTTGGACTACGGCCACTGGTACGACAGAACTAAATTGTCGTTAAAAGACATTCATAACTGTCAATATGTGTCCTGCATGAATCCAACTGCAGGAAGTTTTACCATCAACCCTCGACTACAGCGACATTTTTGTGTCATCGCTGTGAGGTATAATAATATATTAAACCATGCTTTTTTAACAAATCATTGTCTGTTCAATTATCTTATTTTCATTATATTCACGCAAAAAACGGCTTATATAAATACCATATTATACTATATTCACATACACGGTGTTTTACATTTCTGTTTCAACATTTTTGAAAAACAAAAATGCGACATTTCAAGGGTCCCCCAGTAGCTGCAGAAACGAGATCGGAGCATTTTATTGTAATTTATAATACAATAAACTGAGTAAAATTTTAATTTAATTTAAAATTAATAAAAGTACCTACATTTGAAGCGATAATATGATATGTTACGGTTGATTGTTTATTTCTACGAATTATGTGTTAGGTACTCAGATATATTGCTCATTAGACACTAAGAAATAAAAAATCAATTGATTCATTAAAACTATAGACTGTCGAAAAATGTGTGACTTCTCATTTAGTTGAAATACTTTTGATCTTTATTAATTACACAAAAAAAAAATACATTACAAAAACAGTTTAGGTATACTCATAAAAAATATATATTTTGTATCAAACCAGTGTAAAATAACCACCTATATTAATAACTATAAATTATAATAAATTACATTACATCTAAAAATATTAAAAAATATGTATATTTATGGCAATATTACAAATGCATATTATAGATTATATAAATGGCAATTATATAAAATAATACAAATAAAAAACTAATTAAAAAATAAAATTAGAAGAAATAACCTAGTGCATATTATTAATTAATAATACATTTGTTAATTATTAAGGTTATTATTTTGTCACTTTTGTATGATAATATTATTACTATATTATAGACCAAACAGTTTAAAAGAAAGACAGGTTAACCAGGAATGTTGTACACAAAGTAGTACTTAGATAATTTTTTAGTTTTCATCATTTAAAATTTTAAAAATAATAGTTCGACGTCAATGTTATCTACCTCATTTAAAACAGTTTATTTTAATATGTTTTTAATGTATATAGTATATTTTGTAAGTAAGTCACTGATTACTAACAATAATTTAATATAAGATGAATAAAATGTAAATTCAGAAAGTATTTATCTTGGTTTGTGCTTAATTTCTACATTTCGATACTTCACCTATTACTTTTAAATTTTAGCGAAACATTTTATTTTCAATCTCATATGAATGAATCTATTTTAATTTTTTTTAGAAAATATTAATTTGATTGTACCAAAGAATTAGTAAAACATTGATTCAATGTATTATAATTACTGAGCCACAGTAACGTTAGTAGCTATATATACTACAATAGGTACTATTTATTTCATTCTCACCTCATGGAGCTTATATCCAACACGGTAACATCTATAGATATTTCTTTCACAATATTCATGGCCGTTAGTTTAAATTTACTGATAAGTTTTGTTTGATTTATTAATATTACCCAATTAGTACACAAATATTTTTAATCAATTTTAATCATTCTTACGGTACAGTTTTCCAGGGTCAGAGTCGTTGACAATGATTTATGCTTCAATTTTAAATCAACATTTCGGAAATTTCGAGTATCGAATCCCACAAGTTGCCTCAAAACTAGCTGATAACGTAATCGAAGCTACAATCTGGTTACACAACAAAGTTAATTCGGTTTTCTTACCTACCGCCACCAAATTTCATTACATATTCAATCTGAGGGATTTATCAAATGTTTTTCAAGTATTTACATGTTCTATAAAAAAAATGTGTTTTTCTCTTTACAAATCACGTAGGTATGAAGTATAGTTTTTTTTAAATATTATATTTTAGGGTCTGCTCTTCAGTACGGGAGAGTGTCTGAACTGCAGTGCAGATCTAATGCGACTGTGGATGCACGAATGCCAAAGAGTATACTCAGATAAATTAGTCGATGACAAAGATTCAGACGCTTTTACTAAGATACAGACTGACGCGTTGAAAAAATTCTTTGATGTAAGTTGTTCACTATTATACTCATACGTATATAAGCTGAATATATTTTACTTGTATAATATTTGAACATATGGTCATTGCCATGGGAAAGCTTTAAAATACTAAAATTGTATTACCTAACAATTTAAATATCAATGGATCTTTTTGATGTGCCTTCAAAATGAGTTTTAGATGGTATCATTAAAATACTATTTTGTTTATTATTATTTAATATTGTACTAAATATATATGTAAGTGCCTTATAAGTTTAGAAGTAGGCAATGAAACTTACACCTAACACTACTTTTATTAAAAGCTGGGCAAAATAATGATATTTTTAAAATGAATTAAGTTCAGTTGATACAAAAAAATTTAAAAGTTTGAAAATATTTTTTTTTGACCCAGTTAAATTGAATTTTAAATAGAAACCAACAACTAAATTAATAATTTAAGTTAAATAAATTGTTTTTGTTTAAAACAAGTATATAAATAGCCAACGTGTAGTTTAAAATAACAAATATAAAACATAATATTCAACGCAGAAAATGCATTTACTTTAATAGAAAAAATGTACTTGTGTCAATTTTAAATCAAATTGTGACATAAATATTTTATAATTTGTTCTCTTGAGAGTAATTCTTAAATACCCATCTATATTCAATGGTATTAAAACCAAGTTATTTTTTGGCTGATGGCAACAAAAATAAGTACATTTGAGAAATACATTTTTAATTTCTAATTATGCACTTATCATCAATTATCATTTTATAATGTTTAATTTATTTATTATAGTTATTATATATTTATAAATTTTATATTATTAGTAATAAATAATAATATGTGATATAAAAAATGATATAATATTAAAATCACAGTTCTTATTTATAGGAAATCGATGAATGCGCAGTTTTTGAAAAACCAAATATTTATTGCCATTTTGCTCAAGGTATTGGTGAACCTAAGTATTCATCGGTTAGAAATTGGACAAATCTTACAAAATTACTGGAAGAAGCTCTAAACTTATACAATGATTTGGTCGCCGCTATGAATTTGGTGTTGTTCGAAGACGCTATGATGCACATATGCAGGTTTGCATGAAGAATCATAGGCTTACAGTTTTGGATGTGATTGAATATTTACGTAACGAGTTCTGTGGAAATTTATAGAATAAACAGAATATTGGAATCACCAAGGGGCAGCTGTTTATTAGTAGGGGTTGGAGGTAGCGGAAAACAGTGTTTAGCGCGTTTGGCTGCGTTTATTTCCAGCTTGGAGGTAGCTCAAATTCAACTACGCAAAGGCTACGGGCTTTTGGATCTTAAAGTGAGGTTTTAAATGTAAAAAAATATGTTTATTCATAGTAGACAGTAAAATATTAGAGGGCAGGCATTAACTAGTCAGAAAGTTTTTTTTTCTAATATAAACTGAATACGTAGTTTGTTATTTTTCTAAAAAAATTAATAATAATTAAGTACTTAGTTAAAGTATCTATTGTATAATAGCTTTTAGCTTTTCAATTTAATTAAAACAATAATGGGAACGTTAAATTAAAATAAAAGTTTTATATTATGTATCTATAACAGTAGTTAAAATACATTTTTTTGTTTAATATACAATTATTTTAAATAAAAATAAACGAATAAATATTTTTTGATTAAATAATTTAATTGAAAATAAATTTGTACTAATCTGTAATTCCTTAAACTACTATTAAACTACTACAACAGCTATTGTGCAATAAGATTTATGTTTAGTAAAATGTTTAGTAAGTATTTAAAAAAAAAATGAAAATTGCTCAGTAACCACTATAATATGTGTGACTTGAACAGAAAAAAAATTAACTTCCTAATTAGGTTAGGTTAATATTTATAAAATTTAATTTTTTTGAGTTGAATGTATTGCTTGTTAACTATTAATTATAAATTATAATTTAGGATAATTTTTTTCATTAACTTGCCTACCATTGTATACACTGATATAATTATACATAGATGGAATTGTCCAGTTTGTATTTGAAGTCGGGTTTGAAAAACGTAGGAATCGTTTTTTTGATGACTGACGCTCAAGTTCCATCGGAATCGTTTCTAGTTCTGATCAACGACATGCTTTCGACAGGCGAAATCCCAGAACTATTTCCTGACGATGAGGTCGAGAACATTATAGCCGGCGTTCGTAACGAAGTAAGATTTTACATAATCGTACAAAATTGTTTATAAAATTATGACTTTATGTGTACATTGAGATAAAGATAGGAATCGCGATAGTCGTAATGACATTTGTATATGCAATTAAAACGAACAGGTCGATGGACGAAGTGAGAGGATAATAAAGTCCCATGGTAGTGTGATTTTCTTAATTTTTGAATATTTATTGGCCTCTGGTATAATGTAAGTATAATATACTAGTTATATTAATTTATTATTGTGCATAATAATATGTGTATGAAATGTGCATTTTTAAGCAAGCTCACCCCCATTTTTTTCTTTTATAGTACATTTATTTAAATTCTTATTTTTAAAATTTTTAAGTACTCCTTAAGACCATATTTTCAAATTCTCGGTATTTTTTTTACTAATTAAGAAGTATCATGTGGTTGTATAAGCTTCTATTTTTCAAATGTGAACTTCTCCTTTTTTACTGCGAATTTTATTATTTAGCGGATGATTTTCTCGAAAATATTCTTTAGGTATAAGGTATTTAAATCAAACTTCTAATGAGTAGTTTCTGAGTTATTAAAATTTTTAAACTAAAAATAATTACAATCCTTAAAAATGATTTAACAAAAATATTAACTATATGACATGTAATATTAGATGTAGTAGATCTTATTATACTTGGACCAGTTTTACAAATTATTTCTATTGATAGATAAATAGAAATTACTAACATTTTCAAATAATCTAAGCTCCCAATATCATCTTAACCCATTACCATAGACATATTATACTTTGTACTTATACAGAGTTATAAAATTTAAAAACTACTCATTCTTTACTTAGACACATCAAAATTCTTAAAAAAATAATCTGCTGAATAATTAAAAGTGAAAAGGAGGGTTCTGATTTGAAAAACAGAAGTTTGTATTACCATTTGCCACAGAGTCATTATAAAATTGTTGAACTGTAAAATGATTTCAATAATTTGAATATTATTGTTGCATTAAAAGTCCTATAGACTTGTCATAAATCAAAATAATATAAATTCCAACTTCCATATTATGTAATCGATATATCGATAAGTCCTTATAAGGTATATAACCTTTATAAGGTAACTACTATTGTATGTATTAAAATGTATACAGATTGCAGATACTACCTATATCGGGATCAGTAGAGTACAGAACTTTTAATTGGAGGGGGGGGATATATTATGTTCACTAACCTTTTAAGATAAATCACAGGGTAGTGCTCGCCGCACTAATATAATATATAAAAAAATGTCTATTCTACAATAACCAATTATAAAAAAAAAGGGCGGGTAAGTGGATGTCGCTCTGCTGTACAGTAGGTTACAAGTGGGTCACTGTATAATGGATAGTATTAAATTTGAATTCAATGATAATATCATTGTATACAAAAAATGATTCTGAGCTGAGACGGTTTGTCAGTGTGGATATTTTATTTTATATTTATATTGTTATTTCATATTATTATTATTGTTATTAATACGGTAGCCGATAAGTTGAATTAATATTATAAAATTACATCAAAGTAACTAAAATCGTTATTCTTGGTTATTTATAATATGTAATTTGTTCAAATATGATCATAAAATAGCTATAAAAAAAAACTGTCTGTTTATATTTTTGAGACTTTTAGTAACAGGATAAACTACTTACGTGGAACTTTGTTTTAAATTTTAAATCCGTAGCTGTAAAAGTTAAGAATTTTATCAATTTTTAATTAAAAAATATTTTTTAATTTAAAATTTGATTAATGTCAAAAATCGAACTTTAAATGCTTATCAAAAAAATTGTATTTTAATATTTTTTGGCTACTATTGTTACAATATTTTAGGAGCCTTGTATTAAATTGCCAAGCTTTTTGACAAAACGAGTATAATTTTATTGACATTTATAGAAAAAAAAACGAAAAAAAACTGTAAAAAGAATATGTCCGTAAATAGCTCAAAATGAGTCAAAATATTTTGAAAATTTTATCAAGTATAGGAATTGATTAAATAAACATATGATATAAATTTTAGGTATCTATAGTCATTTATTTTTGAATTACAGCAAAATAAGGAAATCACTACATGAGAAATCGAGTGAATTCCCAATGTTGAAAAAATTTGAACTTCAAACGCTCTTAAAAATTAAATTTGACTTTCAGGTAGATATTTTTTTTTTTGAAAAAGGTAGGCAAACTTTTGAAGAATCTTGAATTTAATTTTCAAACCTTAGATTTAAAAGGAATAATTTTTATGAATTTCTAACTGAAAATATTTTGCACATTTTCGTGATTTTTACGAATTTTGCTAAAATTTGACCTTTAAATGCTTATAAAAAAAATTGTGACTAAAGATTTTTAATATTTTTCAAGAGTCATTGTAACAATATATTAGAATCCTTGTATTTGTTTTAGAGTTATACCAATATCCAAAATTTTTTTTGCGTAAAAATTCCTATTTTTTCTTAATTTTTCTTTTGAAAACATTTTAAAAAATGACCTCCCGAATGCACTGACTAGATTCACTTTCCCATCAAACATGATACTGTTGAAGAAAATCGAAGCATTATTTAGGCTACTTATCGTGTACACAGACACAAATAAAAAAATAAATGAAAAGAACACACATCATTGTAAAATCAATACATTGATCGCTCCACTCACAATCTAAAATTAAATATATTTCCAGTTAATAATAATCAAAACATAACAAAAATTGTATTTTTATAACAGCCAAAATTTAAAAAGTGTTTAACTTTTTAATATTCTTACTGAGTACGTTATATTAATACAATACAATTGAACAGGACATACTATAGTTGGTTCCAAAATATAATCCAGTTTATTGTAAAAAGTTTTAAAAAAGTAATAAATCGTAACAATATTGTACTCGATTAGGTCAAGGGTGCCGGACAGTTGGACACGCGCGAAAATTGTTGGAAGTTTTTCATCGACCGGGTTAGACGGCAGTTAAAAGTCGTACTGTGCTTCTCGCCGGTCGGATCGGTGTTGCGGGTTCGTTCCAGGAAATTTCCAGCACTGGTCAACTGCACGTCCATCAACTGGTTTCACGAGTGGCCACAACAAGCACTCATGTCAGTGTCAAATCAGTTTTTATCGGAACTCGAAGTGCTCCCCGTAAATTACTATTTTACTTTTTCTACCGAAATCGTTCACATTTACCATTGCCGGCGTTTAATATGTGACGTATGCTCTTGTTTTAGGAAAACTTCAGAGAATCCGTCGCTAAGTTTATGGGTTACGCGCACACGCAGGTCAACATTATATCGCGAATATATTTACAGAGTGATCGCCGGTACAACTACACCACACCCAAATCGTTTTTGGAACAGATATCGCTCTACTCCAAGTTGCTAAGGCGAAAATCGGCAGAGTTGGCTAGCAAAATTGACCGACTTGAAAATGGGTTAGAAAAACTGAAAAGTACAGCCAATCAAGTTAGTTTACATTATGCACACGACTCCATAAAAATAAAAAAAGAGATTTGTAATTTATTTTATTTAAAAACATTGATCACCTGTACGGATACTCTATTGTAACCTTGTACATAAGTACACAAGTACTGCGGTATCGTTAGATTATAAGTTTAGGAACCCCCAACCTGGTTATTGAGAATTCACACGATGGTCATTGTAACGGAGTGTTAAATACTTGAATTTTAATTCAAAAAATAAATCATTGTACTTATACAAAAAACGATCTGAATTGCAACGGTATTATACCGTATCTAGTGTATTATACATTCTAACCGGACCGATGAATATATTCAAAAATATTTATATAATATGCTGTAATATATAATATTACATTTTACAAATGCCTACAAATAGCCCACAATTTGTATAAATATTTTAAAAATTATATAAAAGATAATAATTTATTTAATAGGTAGTGAAATGTTCAAATTTTTTCTATATTTAATATTTATTAATATCTTTATTTTTATATAATAACTAAATAACAAAATTCGGTTAAGGATAAATAGTTATTATATCAATTTTCTGTGAAAATTTATTTTTGAATTATAACAAAAAAAAACAAAATCATTTTTAAAAACTGGTTATTTGTAGAAAATTCCCGTTTTTCCTAATTTCAATTTATTGTTTTTCTGTTTTATTCATAAAAATACTGAGCAATTCCTCTATTGCAAAACTTGTAGGTACTCATACACTCATACAAAAAAAATAACCATTGAAAAATCAATACATTTATCGCTCTGTTCAAAATCTAAAAATATGAGTTAAGAGTTATGAACCAGTTTTGGTCAGTCAAACGATTTATTGTGATGCTGCTATTTAGTTAAACTAAAATGTGTTAAATGCATATGTCATTTATTTATAATTTTGATTTCAGGTAGATAATTTAAAAGAAAAATTAGCAATTCAAGAAATTGAATTAAAAATTAAAAATGACGCAGCCGACAAACTCATTCAAATAGTTGGTATTGAAACCGAAAAAGTATCAAAAGAAAAAGCATTTGGTACGATTTAAAGTTAATTAAAAAATAGAATGTTTTACATTTTAAGACATTTAAACAATTTTATACAGCCGATGACGAGGAAAAAAAGGTCGGTTCAATAGCAGAAGAAGTAAAGAAAAAACAACGGGATTGCGAAGAAGACCTCGTAAAGGCTGAACCAGCACTACTCGCTGCTCAAGTTTGTATTTAAAATATATATATAAAAAAAAAAATTGAAATTGAAATTAATACTATATTATACTATAATATATTATATTATTACATATCCATGACGTACAAAAACTAATGCCCCATTACTTAGATGGTACCCATTAAATTTTTTTTTATTCTTATATCAATTTACCATTTATTTATAATTTAAAAACTGAAATATTTAAATGTAAATAAAAAACTTGTTATATACATCTAAGTACTTATAGCAGTTTATAATTTATATACTTATTATGTTGTTGAAATAAAACTAAAAAATAAATTTTAATTTCATCATATTAAAAACACATAGAACACTAGAATTAAAAAACTTGGTTTAATAACTAAAAAATGAAACAATAATAATTAAGCGTAAAAATATAAAGATATCATCCTAGTGTTAATAGTGTAATAAATTCGTCTATTTATTATTACTTAAAGTGATAGAGATAAGAATCAGTGGTGGCTCCAGGGGGTCTAGTAACCACCCCCCAAGCCATATTTCTAAAATATTTTTTACTGTTTAAAACAAAATTCCAAAAAATATTATAATATCGAAAGTTTTCTGAAAATTATTACTTTCCCTCCCAAATCATGTCTCTGGAGACGCCTCTGATGAGAATAATAATATACTGATTACTGATAGAGGTTACGAGTAGAGTTTATCCATGATCCGTGACATGGGTGCCTTCCTTATATAGTTTTACCAAACATTTTCAATATAACTTAGGTTTATACTTTAGCCTATACAACCCATTATATTATGATGGTTTATACTGATAAATCACTGCTGTATTTAAATAGTATAATATTATTCTTTCATTTTTTTACTCTAGGAAGCTTTAAATACATTGAACAAATCAAATTTAACAGAATTAAAATCATTTGGATCCCCTCCCGGCGTTGTTACAAATGTAACAGCTGCTGTGATGGTGTTATTGGCGCAAAACGGTAAAATACCCAAAGACCGTAGCTGGAAAGCCACTAAAGTAAGTGCTATTTTACAAGTACCTATTATTTATTTTTAAAATGTAAAATATTTAGTATTAATTTACAATATATTATAAGAATTACATATTTATAGCAATTTTAGGCTATAGTTAATTTACCTAAGTGTATAATATTATACTCAAATGACATTTTAATGCAAAATATACGTCTAAATATTTATACATTAGGTACTCATTAGGTGTATTTTGGATATTAGAACACTGGTTTTCCATTTTACCTAAACTATTTAATTTCAATTTAGATTATGATGGCTAAAGTGGACAGTTTCCTCGATTTACTCATTAACTATGACAAAGAGAACATTCATCCCGAAGTTACTAAAGCTATTAAACCATACTTAAAAGATCCCGAGTTCGAACCAGAATTCGTTAGATCAAAGTCCGCCGCAGCTGCTGGTGAATTTAATAATAATCGCGCTGCATAGACGTTTAACAAAAATCAATACCTAACATTGTATTCTATAATTTAATTTCAGGTCTCTGTGCTTGGGTGATAAACATTATAAAATTTTACGAAGTATATTGTGACGTGGAACCAAAACGGTTAGCCTTAGCTCAAGCCAATATGGAACTGGCTCAGGCCCAAGAAAAATTAGCGGTTATAAAGAAAAAAGTCGCTGTAAATATAAAATACTTTGTAGCGGCATAAGAATGATAATATGAATATCGATTTAATACGAAAACTTTTTTCATGCAGTCCTTAGAAGAACAACTTTCCAAATTGACAGCTGACTTTGAGCAGGCCACATCCGAAAAACTACACTGTCAACAAGAAGCGGACGCCACTAATAAGACAATCGAATTAGCGAACAGACTGATTGGGGGCTTGGGGTCGGAAAATGTCCGTTGGGCCGAAGCTGTAGCTTGGTAAATTATTTTCGCGTGTCATAATTTTTCAGGAATTAATTTTTTTTTCGATTATTAAGTTTTATGCAACAAAGTACCACTTTGCCGGGAGACGTTCTGCTCATCACAGCGTTCATATCGTACGTTGGGTGCTTCACGAAACATTATAGACAAGAACTGCTCCACAAAATATGGACGCCATTCGTAAAAACATTGGATGTACGTAATCGTCGTATAGGTTAAACTTATAGAAATTAAAGGATTTCGTTCAATCAAAAACGTTTAAAGACAATAATACGGCATACGAGACCAATATGGTTTAAATGTGACGCGCGGTAGACGCTTCATCACAATTCACTAATTCATAAAAAATAATAAAAATTAGCATGTGTACACTTTTGGACATTAATTATTGTACTCTTGCATAACGCATAATAAATTATATAGTTGTATTGAATAGAAACTTTCCATGCCACTTTTAACATACGAATACTGTTTTTTAATATGGGTAGGTATTTTCTATTATTTTAATCTATTAACTAAATTAGTTTTGATTTAAAGTGATTCAATTGAATAATTTAATTTATATTATACATTGAAATCTTATATGAGAAGCGAAGATCAATTTCTTAAAAACCATTAAGTCTTACAAACAATAGGTGTTTAACTAGTCTTAAATTATTTTTTATTATCATCCTCTGCTTTTTTGTTGTTTGGAATTTAAATATTTATTTCGTTTGTTCTCGGGTAAAAGTATTAAACACACGATCATAAGAATAAGTGTTTAATTAGAATCCTTTACATTTGTAGCCTGCTGTACCAATAACTGAAGGGTTAGATCCGTTGACTTTATTGACAGATGACACTCAAGTGGCGATTTGGAATAATGAAGGACTACCCAGTGATCGTATGTCAACAGAAAACGCAACTATATTATCAAATTCTGATCGTTGGCCGTTAATGATCGATCCACAAGTAATACATTCATTTTTTAAATTACCCATCCATTTATAATTTATATTTATTAGTCTTAAGTAAAATGTACTATAGGTACCTGGTACCTATATGTACATAAATGTTAAATTTATTTTCGTCTTTGGTAAGTGCCTATATTATTATTTATTATGTATTCATTAGTATATTTATTGGCGAATCTGCTTAAAATAATATCTTCCTTATAGAAGATTAGTTTAATATAAATAGTAGTATATGTCTATACCAAATATATTTATATTCAGTATTAATATTTTTCTGCATAAAATACATTTGATTTTACTTATTTAAGTATGTAATCAACATTTGGTGAATTATTGAAATATTAAATACAAATACTAAATAGACATAATAAATTAATATTAATAAACATATATATAATATGTTTGAAAAATCTAATGCTAATAATTAGGTATAGCTGCATAGGTACCTATTTTAAAATACAAGATATATAAGAGATATAAGATATATATCCTATCTTAAATCATTTTTTGTTTGTTTTATTTATTTATCATATACATATTATGTGTATTGTATAATATATCGTATTTAATTTATATTTTAGTTACAAGGTGTTAAGTGGATCAAACAAAAGTACGGAGAAAGTTTAGTTGTGTTACGTCTGGGACAGAAAGGTTCAATGGAAGAGTTAGAAAAAAGTATAACAACAGGAAGAATTGTTTTGCTAGAAAATATTGAAGAAAATTTAGATCCCGTTTTAGATCCTTTGTTAGGTCGTAATCTCATTAAAAAAGGAAAGTAAGTAGGTGCCAATAGCGTGTGACATAATTTATGATTTGACTAAATATTTGCTAGCTAGGTCTTAAAACTATTTATTTTTATTTATATTTATTTCTTATCTTGGATAGAGCCATTAAGATGGGAGATAAAGAAGTTGAATACAATCAAGAATTTCGGCTTTTACTCCATACAAAATTAGCTAATCCACATTACAAACCTGAAATGCAAGCTCAAACGACTTTGATCAATTTTACCGTGACGAGAGATGGTCTAGAAGACCAGTTACTTGCTGAAGTAGTAAAAGCCGAAAGACCTGACTTGGAACAACTTAAAGTAATTTATATTTTTACTTCAGTATTAATGTTGTCATAAATATAATTTAACCATAATTTTACCATTTATACTGTTGATAGGCTGAATTGACCAAGCAACAAAATGATTTTAAAATCATGTTGAAAAAATTAGAAGACGATTTGCTCTCACGTTTGTCCTCAGCAGGAGGTATATACAGTTCATTTTTTTTATAAATAGTAGCTTATTATTAAGTTACGAAGTGTCATTACAGACTTGTACAGTTGTACCTATTTAAAACGTTAGGCTCTACATAGAGTAAAAATATATTTCAATAACACTATACACCTAGAACATTTTGAAAATAATTTTGAACAATATTAGGTACATATCGTTTCTTCGCCATCAGAAAAATAAATTTACAAATGGCTCTTACGTTCTTTGTGGTTATTACGAATAAGTATACTTATATCCGAATTATATAACTCCTAATTTATAACGTTACCGATTAAAAAAACTGCAAGCAGCGGGAAACGAGAGAAATGTATAAATCCTTATTAATTATTATACTTAGCTTACATTTAAATAATACTTGAGATGAAAAAAATAAATAATTTATTTGAAAAAAGGTTAAACTATTATGGGTTTTCAGAAATATGTTATATTAAATGTTACATTTATAATTGTTAGTCCCAAAACTGAATAGGTACGTGTAAGTATTTAACATCGGGAAGCCGGAATGTATCAGAGTTTAATAAATAAAAAATATTTTTCAACTCATTTCATAATATTTGGTGCATTAGGTACCTATAACTAATTTTTACAATATTTTTAAAATCCATGCTAACTTTATTTTTTAATATTTTCATTGTTGCGTATATCACTTTATATGACATACGAATACACCACACACATATTATCCAGATAGGTAGTTAAAAAAAATAATGAACAATACTAACCTTCATATTTAACCAATTTTCGGTTTCAGTTTTTAATACTGAACGATGAACGTTGAAAATACATTACTGATAAACGCTCAATAGTATATAGGTTACCTTAAAAGAGAGAATGTAACCAATTGAATATCATTCGCTAATTAGTATTTACTATATTTTTCTATTAACCTAAGTATTATAATAAACCAAACAATTGTATATTACGGACAAAAATATTTTAACTTTAAAGACAACATATTAAGTGACACGGCGTTGGTGGAAAATTTGGAAACGACTAAAAGAACTGCTGCAGAGATACAACAGAAAGTGGCAGAGGCAAAAATCACGTCGGAAAAGATTGACGAAGCCAGAGAACATTATAGACCTGCAGCCGCGAGGGCTAGCCTGTTGTATTTCATACTCAACGAACTGAATACGATCAATCTGGTCTATCAATTCTCGTTAAAAGTAAAAACGCTCATGAGAGAGCGATTCAAATACGCACATTAAAATAACATAATAAATGATAATATATCGTGTCGAAAACTGTATAGGCTTTCAGCGTGGTGTTTAACAACGCCATTGAAAAATCCGTGCCGGCAGAAAGCGTATCGCTGAGAGTGAACAATTTGATCGACTGTATCACCTACTTCGTCTTCGTGTACACTTCTAGGGGGCTGTTCGAATGTGATAAACTGATATTCGCGTCGCAGATGACATTCCAAGTGAGCGATATCGAGAAAATAATTAATAATATAAATAATAAATTAATATATAGTAAAGTCGTAGAAATATACAAAATACATATTATATCATAATATTATGATATAATATAAATCTTTAAAATTTAAATAGCATTAAATTCACACTTAACGCCAAGACCATATACTATACTAGTAGTTTGTTATCTTTTTATCAATATATTTTTTTAGTATGATGATAATAAATTAAATTAAATCAAATACCTAATTTATTGTTTTCATAGTATAATAGCTACCTACAATATACTTTAATACATTATAATAATTAAAAAAAATTTTGTTTTCAATTTTTCCTTCTTCAACGACTGTAATCAGTTTTTTTTTAGTGTTTAACAGGCCTTCAAGGCCTTCTACACGCTTCAACCAAATCTTTTCACCCGTCACGTTTTCTTGCCATTTCTAACTTCATCCCATCATTTAATTGTTTCGCATCCTCGATAACCCGGTCTATCCATCATTATCGAGGTCTCCCTCTTGGTCTATTTTTGTTTGGGTTCTAATCAAGATATCACGGATAAGACTTGCATATTTACAATAAATATTGAGGCATCACCATTTTTTGGGAAATATCAATTTTATTTTTTTGTCAATATTTTTAATTGAAAGTAAAAAAAAAATTAACATTTGATACAAGGTTCCTCATAAGTTTTTCTTAAAAAAAATTCAAAAATAAACAATTCCACCCTGTGGATTCCACCCCGGAAAATGTACTATCACTAGTAGTGTTATTTTTACAACGTCCATTCCTGAAAGCCTCGAAATAGGTTATCAAGTCGATACCATCACTACAGATTTTAGAAAAGCTTTTGACACTGTCGGTCGCAATATTTTAATAAACGAACTGGAAAGCTTGGGTGTCGGTAATCCACTATTATCTTGGCTTAAATATCTCTACACTTGACTCTCACCGTGATAAAACAGACCTAGATTTTTTATACTCAATTTTAAATGGTTCTCTGAACGTTCCTGGATCTCCTTGCTGTCATTCCTTTCAAAGTTCTTCCTCATTCTTCCCGAAACCAATCCCAATTTTATATTTAAACTCACAAGACCTCTTATGGACTCAATCATACTCTACATCGCATGCTCAGAGCAGCAAACAATCAATAATCTTCAGGACACTATTTTTACTTTACTCAAATACCACTACTTAACTATATTATATGTATAGGTACTCTGTATTATTGCTATCTAAATTATTTCTGTAGTCAATTATTTATGTGTTCTAGCTTAATGTACCTATACAATCACACCTACACCTAATATTATAAATTATAATAATAATAATACATTAAGAATTATTTATTCCAAAAGAGTGATGTTAAAACTAAATGTTTACACTTATCATTGAATTCAAATAAAACACATCAATTACAGTGATCTACTCGATGAAGATACACGCACTCGTAATCTATCACCAAGTTTACGTTCAGAGGAAGTTCCACTGCTTTTTTTATTTCGTTTTTAACTTGGAGTGTATCACGTAAACCTACAATAATATAGCAGAGCTACTTCCCAGGTTTCCTTTCTCATAATTAATTAAATTATTAGTTTAATATTACTATAAACACGCATACTATATGCTTATTGTTTGTATACAAAAAAATGAATGTATGATCATTAACCATAAGTTATACATATATAAAAATAAAGTAGATGCCTAAGTACTTACCGCATGTATACCACTTTTTCTAATTTATTATTGAGTTATAAGCTACTATCTATAGAATTGCTATTCGATTTTTATAGTTTCAGCGTTATTGTATCTGTTATTGTAAACGCATTATAAAATGTAATTACTAATTAATTTTATTAATACAATAATTTGCCTTTTTTTAAATATTAGGAACGATAATTTTTCTTGTATTAATAACTAAGTTAACTAACTATTACATCAATATTTCGGGAAATGAATATTGGTTTCTTAATTTATTTTTATATTCATATCGTTACGATGGAAGTTATTCATAATAAGAAAAATACATATTACAGATATTATTAATGAGTGAAGAAATAGCTCCACAGGAATTAGATTTCTTCTTGAGATTCCCGACAGCTCAGCATATTAGCAGTCCAGTAGAATTTTTATCCAATTCAAGTTGGTCGGGCGTCCGAAGTTTGTCCACTAAAGACGAATTTAGGTATTTTTAAATGTCAAATTACATAAAACAGTAAAGTAATGAAATAGTTTCTAAAATTGTTAAAATTGCATTTATATATTATTTTTAGAAATTTAGATCGTGATATCGAAACATCATCAAAAAGATGGAAAAAATTTGTTGAGTCGGATTGCCCAGAACGTGAAAAGTTCCCTCAAGAATGGAAAAATAAAGTGTCGCTACAAAGACTCATGATGATGAGAGCATTACGACCAGACCGAATGACTTATGCTATGTCGTTAGTACCTATTTCGATTTGTTTTTTGTTTATGTTTTTTAATTTTTATTATATGTTCGATTATTAAATCTAAATTGATTAATTAATTTGTGTTAAGCTAATTAATCATTATCTATTTTGTTCAGGGTATTTATTGAAGAAAAACTTGGTTCAAAGTATGTAGAAGGAAGAAGCGTGGAATTTGCAAAGTCATTTGAAGAAACTAGTCCCACAACACCGATTTTCTTTATTCTTTCCCCAGGAGTTAACCCGTTAAAAGTAATATTCTTATCTCTGGTAATAGTACTTAAGAAATTTTAGTTAGGAAAATATTTAGGTACCTAACCAATAACTCGGCACTTATTTGAATGCATATAATTTTTATTAATTATTTATACACAAAATAATTTTTAATTTAAAATGTTGAGGGTGAACTGGCAAATTTCTAAGAAGCTATAAATGGTGTAAAGATAGTGTTTTGTTTTTTATATTACAGTTAAAACCCGAAATCTGTAAAAACAAGTTTTAACTAGGTAGTCAAAATAAGTTTCCACAAAACACTTTTTTGCAAAACCATAGATATATTATAAAACAACCTGTTTTATATGTCGATGGTAAAATCTGATTTTGACTATTTAAACTTTAAAGGTAGAACTAACCTCAATTTTAAAAAATGTCTTCTTTAAAATACTAGTTTTTATATATTTTATTGTATAACATTATTACTTTTAATATAAATTCTTAAAAAATATTGCATGTTGTTTGATTGAATTTTATGTCTGTATCAGAAATAACTATAATTAAAGAACTAGTATTATAGTACTAGATATAAGTACCCATATTATACTAATGAGAAATGCTTCTATTATATTATAACTATAAGTAGAACAATACCTAAATTGTTGGTTTGTAAATATTTATTTGATTTAAAATTTTAAAAATTAATGCATTAAGTGAACTTAATTAATAAATGTCTTCAAAATATAATTTTTTGGAATTAAATTTAATAAAATAATACAATGATATATATTATAAAAGTATTGTTTACGTATCAAATAATATTGTTTAATACAATATTACTGTTTAAATGTATGAATTTATTTTGTTATAAAATACAATGTACAATGTACATTGTATATTCCGTTCCTATAGTATAATATACAATGTACATTGTACATAATATCATGTTTATTATAATATTACTTGTTCAGGATGTTGAAGATTTGGGACATAAACTAGGAATTTCAACTGCATTAAACAATTTCCATAATGTGTCATTAGGTCAAGGCCAAGAAGTCGTTGCTGAAAGTGCTATGGAAATTTCCGCTCAAAATGGTCATTGGGTCGTCCTCCAGGTACTTATTAAAACCAAAAAAATATAAAATACATCTAAAAATGTGATGAGTATGTTTGAATAGATAAAAAATATTGTACTATTGAAATAATTATCTTTTTATTAAAAGAATATAAAATTATTTATAATTTTAAAACTTATATATTAGCATCCGAATTATGATTACAGTATTATGTAACTATGAACTTAGTGACATCTTTCGTACCAGAGCTTATACTACCGTTATACCAATAATTTTCCAGTTTCTCATTAAACGTTTAGATATAGAACGTGACTTTTTTTTTACACATTTCATATAATACATGTATAAAAAATGTGATATATTATACATTTTTATACAAAAATGATTTGAAAAAACTGATAGAAACGTGTTGATAAAAATATTTTTCGATTTATCACATTTCAAAAATAATTTATTACGAGTTAGAATAATTACAATATTAATACGGCGTTTCGGATAGGCAATTTGGATGCCATCGTTACCGTGTGACGATTTTTTTTCAACTATAGTTACCACTACAATTAGCACTCGCCAAAACGCAAAGTATGGCGCTATGGAAATGTTCTAACTCATAATAAATACATTTTTAATTTAAAGAAGTAAGCAAGACAAAGTTTCTGTCAAAATGTGTTACAATATAATATTAAAAATACCTAATTGTATAACATAATTTATGTTCAAACTATTTATTAACGAAGTTTCATATTAAGTATCAGTGTTCAAAACGTTCATTAAAACATTGAATTCGTTCACGTTCACGTTAAGTGCTTAAAAAAGGAACTCGTTCACGTTCATGATAATATATTTTTTTTAAATGAACACGTCCACGATGTTTGAAAATATGAATGCGTTCATTTAATTTTTTATTTAATTTTTATAATTCGTCATAAATTATATATTATAATAGTATTATTAATCAATATTTATTAAATAGCAAATAAATCCTTAAAAATCGTTCAAATTCATTAAACATATAAACGTCGTTCACGTTCTATTTGAGAAAACAAGTGACGTCCACGTGTCGTTCACTAAATATGAACAAGAACGCGTGAATGTGCGTTCATGAACGCCGTTCTTTCCAAACACTGTTAAATATTCATAATATATTCAATTTTGATTGTTCATTAAATCAATTACTTCAGCTTCTAATCTTTTATAGAACAAAAACAAATAAATGTTTAACGAATGAAAACGTACCTACTCAGATCATAAGCTATGTTTTTTTTAATTTCAGAATATACATTTAGTGAAAAAATGGCTACCGACGCTTGAAAAGAAAATGGAACTACTCGGAGACACAGCTCATCCAAGCTATAGGCTTTTTTTAAGCGCTGAACCAGCAGCCACGGCATCGGCACACATTATTCCACAAGTACTTACTTTTTTTTTACTTGTTTAAAACACGTTTATGTTTTGACCTAAATGCACGCCGCTAGATCTGAGATCGATGTCATACAAAACAACGATATAAAAACATAGTTCTAAACACAGTGAATTGTCTGCACTTAGTATAATATGCAATAGGTAGGTATTGCTCTTTAATAAAACGTCGACTTACAACTGACGATTTTCAAATTGAAGAAATCCAATATCATTAAAAATAAAACTTTGTCAAAATACGTTTATAGTTCAATATAGCTGCTATATAAAACCAACAGCTTTATTTCGCTTTAATTTATGCACAATAGGTACAAATATATACTAATCTAGATTTTCCGTTATTATAAACAGCTAAAGCATATTTAAATTAATTTGGAAAATGCTTTAAGTGCTTTATTTATTTATATAACATTGTTTATATCACGACGTTAGGGAATTTTGGAATCATGTATCAAAATCACAAACGAACCGCCGACGGGTATGCAAGCCAATTTGCACAAGGCGCTGGAGAATTTCAACCAAGAAACACTGGAGATGTCGTCCAAAGAAGCCGAGTTCAAAGCGATTCTATTTTCACTTTGTTATTTCCACGCCGTAGTCGCTGAACGCAGGAAATTCGGTGCGCAGGGGTGGAACAAGATCTATCCTTTTAACGTCGGTACGAATATACCCCTGCCAAAAGTGTAAATAGAGTCGCGGTCGGTTGGCCTATGCACGCATGACCTATATTAAAATGTTATTTTACCGTGTCGTTTTCCGTCCAGGCGACCTAAATATCAGCGTCAGCGTGCTATTCAACTATTTGGAAGCGAATAACAAAGTCCCGTGGGAAGACTTGCGGTATTTATTTGGTGAAATTATGTACGGTGGCCACATAACGGACGATTGGGATAGAAAATTGTGTATCTCCTATTTGGAGGAACTGATGCAGTCTGATCTGGTAGATAAATCTTAATATGTTACGTAGTTGATTTAAATATATCACATAATATACCATAATATGTTTAATTTAAAAGGAGTGGTCAACACGTTAGTCATATAATAATAATATAGTTACATAAATATATTTGCACGAGTATGATATTACCTATATTAAACTCAGAAAAAAAAATAAAAGTGTATGTTGAGGCAGTCAGCAGTTAACCAATTTTTCTACTCTTTACGAATTTAATTTAATTTTAATTTCTGACATTTTTTTTTATGCTATACAAATAATTAAATAATGTAAGAATGTAATAAGTAGTGTGAAATATTTTAGATAAAAAAACTATTATGGGTATAATAATAATTAATGACTTAATATTGATAACTATTTAATATATTTATATACTATAATCAATTCGAAATTATCCTGTGCTTATAAAAAACTGTAATTAAATTTATCTTAAACTGGTTTCTTAAAATTTGAACAATTTTTTTTAAAATAATTTTTGTTACAAATAAATATTGTAAAACAAAATAATAAAACACGATATTGGTTTTAAATCAAATTCTATGTACGGTAGTTAAATTATACTGAAAAACGCAGAGTTCCATTAACCCTTAAAAAAATTGAAATAGACGCTTAATTTCGTTGCATAAATTTCTTAGTTATTTACAACTCTTGTGAATTAAACTATTTAAAAAAATATACTATTATAGTTTTGCCATACTTTATTGATAAAAAATTAATTTTGTTTAAGTTTTATTCAATTGATAAACGTTTTTACTTTATATAACAAACGCGCGTACACATCATACATTTGCCTATAGTCTATACTATTTGGGTCACTCTACCTATTTATTTTTAATCAAACCAGTGTTAAATTGATTTTTTTATACTACAAATTACTATAGAAAAAATAAAGGCATATATTTTATAGGTACCTATATTTTTTGAATTATGTTTTACAATGATTAAGGAAAAGACACTTTTAAGATTATTCTGAATTTATTTTGTTTTTTTAATTGGCTATGTTTTTAAACGTGAATATTAGAATATTTCTATATTTTATTTGAATTTGAGAACTCTAGGATGGAATATTAACGATTAAACGTAATGTCATCTATATTATACTCAAGGCTCTCGGACCTTTCTTTTCGGCCACTCCTTCAGTATACACTACATAAATTATTTCTATACGATACCTAAACCGGTTTTAACCGTTTCTGAGTGACAAAGATATGAATTATTTTACCCTTGTACCTCGTACAGGTCGACGGAGATCTTCACCTCGCCCCAGGTTTCCCCGCGCCACCAAACACGGATTATCAAGGTTATCACAACTACATCGACGAAGTCTTACCTGCCGAGAACCCTGTGCTTTACGGCTTGCACCCCAACGCTGAAATTGGATTCATGAGTACAACGTCAGAAAATTTGTTTCGCACAGTATTCGAAATGCAGCCACGGGAAGCTGGTGCGATCGGGGGTACGAACGTCACTAGGGAAGACAAGGTAAGCGCCTCAGAACTTATAAGTTAGAGGTTATAACTTCGGTCTGTAACTAACCAATACCCAACACGACATGACGTTAAGCTAAATCTGGTGCAAAGGTATAATTTATCTCGACACTGCAAGTATAGTCTTAATGTGGATGAGTAACCGAAAAAGAGTTAATATTTTATTTGTTTTTTTTTTAGGTAAAACAGATTGTCGACGAAACGTTAGAAAAATTACCTGAAGAATTTAACATAATCGAGATGATGGGTAAAGTCGAAGAAAGGACACCTTACGTGATTGTAGCCTTTCAAGAGTGCCAACGGATGAATTTTCTAACTAGTGAAATGAAGCGGTCTCTGAAAGAACTAGAACTTGGACTTAAAGTGAACTTGTGAATTACAACATGTTTATAAATAACCGTCAAAATAAATTATATTTTTAGGGCGAATTAACCATTACTTCGGACATGGAAGACTTGGAAAACGCCTTGTTCCTGGACCAGATCCCTCTGGTGTGGACGAACCGGGCTTATCCGTCCCTACTTGGTCTTGGAGCATGGTTTTCAGATCTTTTGCTACGTATTAGAGAGTTGGAAACATGGACCACTGATTTTGTCGTGAGCATGCGTAACTGTATATATTATTATATAATTTATTAAGGTTTTATATTTTACGCACAGAAATCTTATACTACTTGACTCGTCGTTAAAAAAAATTAAAATAAATAGAACGTCTACGTTGTAATGAATCTTATGGTTAATACAAAATGTATAATTAATTAATGTATGTTATGCCAAATGAATATATTATGATATAAGATATAATGAGGTCTGAAGTGAAAACTTAGGTACCTACTATTTGAAATTTGTGGTGCATTTATTGAATTATGCACCACTTGTCAAATTTTTAATGCGTCTTTATTATTTTCTTTATTATTTGTTACTATAAATTTTTTTAAGAAATTACATTTTTATAAAAGTATTTTTATTCAGATTAATTCATTTAAGTTACAAGTCGCCATGTCAAAAACAAGTCAATAAATGGTTTCATGATGATGATGACCAAATAAAAACTATAAAATGTATACATAGTACCTATCTTAAAATGTCCTAAAATATGTAATTATGTGTAGGTACTGTACTTTTCAATACGATTATCGTTAATCTGTAAAAAGCAATCTGTTTGCGTACCAACCTATGTTGTGTCTTGTGTGTTAGTGGCAAGTTACAAATAATTTACTATTATTTGATGAATAATATACTAACACGTATGATATATACCTACCTAGTAATTATTGCAATAAAATACAAAATATGTACAAATAATCGAATTATTACCGTTCAAGGTCCCCACGTCAGTTTGGCTTTCTGGATTTTTCAATCCACAATCGTTTTTGACAGCTATTATGCAGAGTACGGCGAGGAAACACGAATTGCCTCTCGACAAAATGTGTCTCCAGTGTGACGTGACAAAAAAGCACAAAGAAGAGTTCAGGTAAGTAATTCAGGTCAATAATAATAATTATAGCTACCTACTTGACAAGCGTATCTCAAATGCAAATGTCCGCCAACTACAGACGTAGTTTATTGTTGTACGCTTACCGATGACGATTTTTTAGTGGAGCCGCCAGAGACGGGGCTTACATTCATGGGCTTTTTATGGAAGGCGCCCGATGGGATGTAATGCAAGGGGTCATAATGGAATCTAAGCTCAAAGAGTTATTCCCTCAAATGCCGGTGATTAATGTCCGAGTAAGTGTGAATACGTTTCAAAGTAAATTTGGCAGACAATTCTAGAGATGTGAGTCTGTATACTATACAGTGGTATAAAATTATTTCATACAAGCTATATAATATGTATATAAACAAAAAAGGGGGTCAAGTGGATGTCGCTCCGCTGTACAGTAGGCTACAAGTAGATCACTGTACTATAATGGATGGTATTAAATTTGAATTCAATGATATAATATCATTGTATAGAAAAACGATTCTGAGCGGAGACGGTATGTCAGTCTAGGATATTTTAAATTATATTGATATTGTTATTATACGGTAGCTGCTAAGTTGAATTAATATTATTCATATTATTTAATTATTAACCTAAAATTATCAGTGATGCTATAAAAATATTATAATATATACTTTTACTCGTTAAAATTGATTTTAATATGTAATTCCGTCCAAATTTGAACTTAAAATGTCTATAAAAAATAACTGTGTTTAAATATTTTTTAGATTTTTTGAATACAGTATGTACTATTTATTACAATCTTTATTTTAAATTTTCAATCCTTAGTTAAGAAAACTGAACATTTTATAATTGTTTAATTACAATGATTGATAATTTTGAGATTTTGATAAATTTTGTCAAAATTCGAACTTTAAATGATTATAAAAAAAATGTGTGCCTATGTATTTTTAATATTTTTCAATTGCTATTGTAATAATATATCAGGAGCCTTGTATTAAATTTTCATTATTTTTGGCCCAACAAATAAAATTTTATTGATATTAATAGAAAAAAAAACTAAAAAATTTGAAAACTGAAATCGTCCGTAAAAAGCTGAAAAACAGTCAAAATATATTAAAAATTAGATGGTGTATAGAAATAGCTTATATAAACATTCAGTGAAATTTTCATGCATCTACAGTTATTTGTTTTTGAATTGCAACAAAATAAGAAAATCGCTACATGAGAAATCGAGTGAATATCTAATCTTGTACAAATTTGAACTTAAAATGCTCATAAAAATTTATTATGACTTGCTTATAAACTTTTTTTTATTGATAAAATTAGGCAAACTTATGAGGAATCTTGTATTACATTTTCAAATCTTAGATTTAAAAAGAAAAATTTTTATGAATTTCTAACTCAAAATAAATTGCACATTTTCGTCATTTTTACGTATTTTGTCAAAATTTGAACTTTGATTACCTATAAAAAAAAATTGTGACTACGGATTTTTAATATTTTTCATCTGCCTTTGAAACTATATATTAGAAGCCTACTATTAAATTTTCAAGATTTTTTACCCAACAAATAAAATTTTATTGACATTTATAGAAAAAAAAACTAAAAAAATTAGAAACTGAAAATGTCCGTTAACAGCTCAAAATAAGTCAGAATATTTTGAAAATGATATGATGTGTAGAAAATGCTTATATAAACATTCGGTCAAAATTTCATGTCTCTACGGTCATTTCTTTTAGAGTTATACCAAAAACCAAAATCGATTTTGTCGAAAATTGGTTTTCCGTAAAAATTCCCGTTTTTCCCATAATTTTTCATTTGTTTTTCCAGGCGCTCATGAAAACTACTGGGAAATTTTGACTTTTGACCCCCCAAAGTACCAACTAGATTCACTTTCCTATCAGAAAAGGTACTATTGAAGAAAATCGAAGCATTTTTTACTGTCCTAAAACGTGATGACAGACACAAAAATAAAAAAAAAATAAAAAAAACACACATCATTGTAAAACCAATACATTCATCGCTCCGCTCAGAATCTAAAATGATTAGTTAATATATTATTGAAAAATTAATTTGATATTTAATAACATGATTTACTATGAGTTATAATTACTAACTAGATATCCACATTAGTTTTAATTTATATTATTTCTAGTCACTAAGTATATCAGTGAGTTATTATAGTATAGCATGAATTTAAATATTAGTTTACTCTAAAAATATTCTGGTACTATATTGTGGTTATTAAAATATTTGGTAAAATTTTAAAATTGGCCATAATATAGAAAAGTTGTATAAACTGTGTTCAATTTCCGATAATTTAGGTTACTATATACTTACTGCAATGTTCTAAGTGGTATAATACTGCAGTATTATTCAAGCAAAGAAAAATATACGGTATTTTAATATCTATAGACCATTCATATTCTAATAACATTGATTATGAATACTAGTGTCAATACTACTATTCTGGTATTCATAACCAATGCTAATACCTATATGCGATTTTGTGTACACATAATGTTTAACTTATAGTTAAGTTATAGAATTTAAGTTACGATTTAAATGACGAACGTATATTTACTATATTAAAATATTTAACTATATTTACCTGTAGTTTGTCTTGATGACATTCCAAAATATATTAATATTTTAATTTAATATTTTTTTCTTACGTGATTTATTGACAAACATTTCTTATGTTTAACTTGCAGGCGATTACACAGGATAAACAAGATTCACGGAACGTTTATGAATGTCCAGTGTACAAAACTAGAACGAGGGGACCGACGTATGTGTGGACTTTTAGTCTTAAAAGTAAAGATAAATCATCCAAATGGACATTAGCTGGTGTCGCACTTTTGTTACAGTTATAAGTTATACCAATATCCATACATATACATTATAGCCATAGATGGTCACTTGAAATCGAAAATATCATAACCTTGTTATCTGCACTTAAAATATTATTTATTATTAATTTTTATTATTATTATTGTTAACGCCTAATCATAGGTATTATGAAAATTATGTTATGTTCGATTATTTATTTTGGAGTGAATACATCATAGTAATTATTAATAATGTTATGACATTGTTTGAATTTAATAATAGTAGTAAGTTCATACTTTAAATTTCAATTCAGTCTAGATAAAAATCAATCAAATGGATTGTGTTATAAATAGTAACAATAATAATTATTCAGCGATGTAAAACTGAAGGATCATTCGTAATTTCAAACGAATTATGCATATAACTTATGCATTGATAAAAATATGTATTTATTTAATTCTTATAAATAGGATTGGAATAACTATATGCTCTAAAAACCTCTGAAATATATGCTAAAAACACTAATTAATGACTATGTTTTATATAAATATACACATCCTTATTCCTTAAAAATAAGAAATATGTAGGTACTTACTAAAAAAAATGATGAATCAATAATTATATATTTATAAACCAAAATTCCATGTTGATAATGTTTATTTTATTTTAGTTTTGTTAAAAACAATTCATATAAAGTGTTTTAAAAATATTTATAATTTATAATATATCAATTCAAAGACAAGAGATTAATACTTAAATTATAAAATAACTAAAACCAATTAATAAGAAATAGTTATTTTTCGAGTGAATCTAATTTCATCAAAATTTCAAATTCAGACTCCCATAAAAGATTTTAGTGGAATTACACTCAACTTTTTTTATATAACTATTTTAATAAAACTTTATACCTACGGAACCTTATATGACAATTTCAAACCTTAGGTATGAGTGCCTATTAAAAATTGTATGTGCAATTAACTAAACAATTAGATACTTAGAAAGGTTCGCAATATTGACAAATTGCGTCAAAATTCTATCTTCAATAACGCTCAATAAAAAAATTATTGTAGCTCAATTCTTTTTTAATTCCAGTATTAATAAATGATGAGGAACCTTGAATTAAATTTTTTAACTTATTCATCCAATATAGATATTTTCAATGATATTAATAGAAAAAAACAAATTTGAATGTCTGTATAAAACCTTATATGTATTTAAATTCAAACATATTTTTAAATTTTTTGTAAAATTTGAAAATACTTGAAAAAAAAAAATTACTAGTTTTGTTTCATAAGCATATAGGTACTTTTTATATTACTTATCTTTTTCAGTCACAAACATTTTGCCAACGGGTTGGTCAATTTTTTTATAAAATGTTTCCAGCAAAATGTCATAATCCACCATTTATGATGGACGATAGCATACAGTAATATTACTTTTTGTTTCCTATGTCATGTACTCATGTATTAAATCAAGTTCATATTAATTAATATTATAAAATCGAATTATGTAGATTGTAGGTACGAGCCCAGCTCGTGGATCTTTAAATGAATAAATACATATTTAGGTACAATTATATACCTATATTAATATATTATTATGAACAGATATAATGTTGAACCTGAATATGCTACTTTAATGTTAATGCTCGAAAAAACAAAAGACGATCTAGTATTAAAATAAATTCCATGGTCTTATAACTTGAGTCCTATAGTCATTGTCTTATGAAGAGAAACGATAAAGAGCCCCAAAATTAACCATTTCATACATTATTGAGATTTAAAATAAATAAAATGAGAAATTAATTCAGAAAATAAAATTAGAAGGTAATTAAACCCAAGGTAGTAGACTTTATCAAATAAAAAATACGTACCTACCCACTAGAAAATATTAAGTACCTATTAAATAATATGTATTGGTAATTTTATGTAATTTTCATAAGATTATTTCACTTTGGTTTGCCTACAGGGTTAGATCAAGTCGTAGAGCTCATAAAATTACCGATTGTCTTAAATATACAAAATATATTTTGGAACAAATATATTATTATTGTGATAAGAAAATAATAAGCTTCTTGTGTAATGAAATAATGAACTATAAATCTGTATTTATTTGATTTATTATGATAAAATTTAAAAAAAAAATACATCAAGAGAATATGTTGAATTGTGATAATATTAATAATTAATGATAAGTACGTTTAGAAGTATAATATTTTAATATTTAACCGTACATAGTAACTTTATCATGAACAAAAAAATAAATAACAATATAAATAAACGCTTATGGAAAACCAACTGCGTAAAACGTAATAAATAAACACTGTGACGTCACTTGCAATATGGGCTTCACCTTCGTTTAATATTGTACGGTACGGAACGCAAGCCTTTGAACAATTAATTTTCGTACAATATGACCAATACAGGATATAATAATAAAGATAAAATTTATAATGCATGCAAAACGGTTGGTCGGTACGGTGCTATAGTGACGTATTACACTGGTTGAAACCTTTTAGGCGATGTTGCGCGTAATCATAGAATAATATTATAATATGATGATAATAATAATAATAATAATAATAATAATAATAATAATAATATTAATAGTTATAATAAAAGTAATAATATTAGTAGAGAAGAAAAAACCTCAGTAACTATTTGTTAAACAGAATAACAATGTTAGTGGTGCGAGTACGAGTACTACTTTTTGTGTTTTCCTTTCATAAGTGGAGTATTTGGAAGACGATAGACGTATAGTGTATCGGTTCGGGAGGACGATTGGTCAGCAGCGTTTATGCGGTTTTCGATTTCGCCATTTCCAGTGTTTCCCAATGGATCTCTGTACGGTATCAAGTTGCTGTCGGATACCTTGGGACAGCAATTCACGTTGTAACTGCCACATGGTCTCGGGTTGGCGGAGGGCTTGTTGTTTATGATCTTGCACATTTCATTGAACATGCAAATGCCCATCGAACCGTTGCTCATGACGCACGATTCACCTATACGAAAAAAAAATAAACAAATCGGTTACATTAATATTGTATTAAAGTGTAATAAATTACGTGGTGGTATTGCTCGAAATTTCCTCGAGTCTTAAAATTCGGCAGAGTTCATATGGAATTCGAAGCTTAGTGAATACGATCATTTTGAACAAATTTAATCAGATGTTTTAGAATTCTATAGTTTCCGTCGTGATACCATATTAAATTATTTACCTTAATCCTAAATTGAACAATACGATTTTTTTTTTTAATATATGATAATTTTCTATTTTTGTAATTTTTGTAATTTTAATAATTAATTAAAAATAAATAAATTATATGGTATCTATAACGGTATTACCTACAGTAATTATATGCCACGGCGACGGGATAATAGACCTATACATTTGCTTTTCTATATATACCAACTGCACACATACACAAACCATCATCGTTACATGACTTACCGCATAAGTCTTCGCACATTTCCCTGGTCTTTGGCAGGTCTTGGTTTTCAGTGCAAACGTTTTCGCCGTTCAACGAGTACAGAGGTCGGCACGATTTAAACATAGCGTGGTAAAACCACCCGGACAATTGCCAGTCCATAATTGGGTACACAGAAGTATTGCAATTGTGTGTCGTCGGGTGGTGGCATCGAGGACCTTGAAAAAAAAACCATTTGAAATTAGGTAATATATTCATCTGAAATGGCTTATAGGAGGTTAGTTTTGAATGATTGAACTTTTTTCACTGAAATTTTAATGTTGTATTCACCAAAAATCAATTTCATGTTGAAAAATAGTCACATTTAAAATTTAAGTTGTGCCATGTCATCAGAAAAAAATTGATTCAATCTATAGGTTTGACTATCATATTATAACTAAATACTAGTAGTAACATAAATCACTATAATACCAATATAAATATAAAACTTAGTAGACTGACAGACTATCTCCGCTCAGAATCGTTTTTCATATGCAATGATTTAACTTTAAATTCAAGTTGAACACATCCATTACAGTGACCTACAACTTTATTGCGCGAGTTGGTTATGTTTTTAAATATATATAAATAATACATATTTTAGTTTTAGTTCCATATTTTTTTTCAGAAAAAGAACGAGCGTATTAAAAACGGATTTTTGCGGCATTCGCCTAAATGTTACCGTTAGAGTATTAGTCTATAATGTTTTGGTCGAAAACTTTGTCAAGTGTAATTCATCGTTCAAACATTTTCCCCCTTTTGAATCCACCTGTCTACTCTAAATGATATTTTTATACTATATCTTACCGAGTGATCAGAATATAATGCCGTGACTGTTAAAAATAAATTATCGCACATTGGCAACAGTAAATAAATTAAATGATAATCGAAACTTTTCATTCTAATGAGACAAAAACGTGGCACGTCTTTAAAGGACTTTAAAAAATTAAAATATTTAATTTGGTACAAAGCTTATGTTCCAAAATGAGTACTTAGATATACCGTTGGGAACTTATCCATTATATACTTTTAATGATTCTAAAAACAATATAAAAGTATTATACGTATTACACATTATTATTCTCAGTAAGATCAGCTGCAGATCAGCACGATTAAGGTATTTCTTGCTGCTACGTGTTAAGTGTATAAATATTTAATATTTACCTAACCTAACCTAACCTGACATGAATATAAAACGAGATGTTGACATATAGTATACGACTACGTAAGTGATTAGTAATTAAAAACAAGTAAAAAGAAAATTCCAATAACATGAAATAAAACCTATAATTTCTTGCAATCATAATGGAGTTATAATAGAGTAGGTAGTACTATGATACTATCAAAATATTATTTATAAAAATTAAGAAAATTCAAAAATTCAAAATTACGAATTTGATAGATTTGCGTATATTATACGAGTTAAAGATATTGATAAGGTACCTCCTAGTTATAGTTTACAACAAATTTTGTATTTAATACACTGTTTCAATTGAGACAATACAACCCACTCAAAAATTACAAACACTTCAAATCTGAAAAATATCGTGTTTCTAAAAAAACTGTTACCAACTAACAACACGATTACACGTGATAAAATGGATTAAAATTAATTTATAATGTCAATAATGAAATGAATAAAGCAGATAACCGAGTATAGGTACACACTTATAAATAAAAAAAATCATAAAATAACATATTTTCTCAAATCAACTATGGTAAACACGCTTAACATGATGACCATGATCGACGCACTTTAGGCTTTAGCGGGTATAATATTATAAGATGTTCAACAATGTAGATACGACTGATACGAGTAGATTTATGTACACCAGCTTAATGTAGAGTATAATACATTTATGACATACAGCCAATTTTAATTAAAATCTTCGGATTTTCGGCTATCATAAAATATTTTACGAATAGGTAACGTTGTTTTGTATAGCATTTGATGTAAATATATGATTTTTATTTATTTTTTTAATGTACCATACAATTTGAACGAATTAGTTTATAAAAAATATTATGTATAATTAATACCTATACTATTACAAAACAATCATAACATTATTGTTATAATTATCTTTAAATACTTATTATTAGTATTATCGATCAGATAAGAATTTTACAATATCGTGACAAAATCAAAACCTTTTACTTCTTATAACAGGAGTAAATTGTATGTGGGACACCGGACATATAGTGACTACTGACTAGTAACTACATAGGTATAGGTGTTACACAATGTACATCATTACAACCTACAGCTATAAAACGTATAACTTAATACCATATAGTGTAGGAACAATATTCTAGAATACATTGATATAAATAAAAATAAAAATAGTAATGATATAAATTAAGTGGTGTTACCCAATGTTCGAATAAATTTGATACAAGTACCTACTATTGTCTATCAATAAGGCTGGGTATTAAAAGTTAGCTATTTAAAGCTGAGTTAAAAAGTTAAAGAGAAGTTACTTTTTTTAAAAGTAACTTGTAACTTCGCTAGTTTAAATTTGTTTCATGATATGTAGTTACTATAATCAGTTAAATAATTTTATAATCCTGTTAAGTTATTTTGTTTCTTCTAATATGAACCCCATTGCTATATATATTATATTTTGTATAAAATGTAATTCCTTTAATGAAAAATAAAAAATAAATACTTGTAAATATTATTTAGAAAGTTACATGTAGGAGCCCACTATAACTATTGTGAATACTACAATTAAACTGCCTAAGTTTTGAATGCACTATTTCTGGATTTCAAAATAACGTACAAGCACTAAGTACTACAACGTTATACTAGAACCAATAAAAATATTAGTTAACTTGCCTAGCCGTGAATATTAAATATCATGAACTAAGAAACCTACCTATTTTGTTTTTTATCATGGAGGTAACAATGTATTATAAGGTATAGCGCTTATGTTATACAAATACCTAAATAAAAATTGATATTACTGTTCGTGCTTTGTTGTTAACTAATTTTTAGGTTTTGCACAGTAAAGTACTAAACTATAATAAATAATTCCTATTTTTATAAATTTACTTATTTGATATTACATTTTTTGTATAATTTATTTTCGTTGTAGACTGTAGGTACCTACTGAATTTACTGTTGTAGTGTTATGTATAAACAGTTTAATTCTAATTCAATTCAATTAATATTTAACTACATTGTCAATAATACAAATTATTTTTATGCTCCATGAGACATCGTAATATTTTGGTAGTTTCACTATAGTTTATTAAATTTATAAAAAAATCATGAAAAAGTATATTATACAAATCTCAAATTCAAATTTTGGATTGAATAATTCTAAAAATGCCCAAAAAGTCCTTAAATGCTATAAAAAAATTACCTTAAAATTTGAAATCGTTAAAATTTACAAAATAATAACTTCTTATTCTGATTTAAAAATACGAGAAACATTTATGTTTTAATACAAGCATCACGTAGCTTCGGAAATCAATGCAATTCATCGAAATCTCTGCCTTATAGCCATGACTAATTTTACGGGGTCTGATTGTGTTATCATTTTTTCTATTATGCCTTCTAACTGTATACTCTGTATAAGTTAACACTTAAAAATATTATGCAATCACCTAACTAGTCTCTTATCTAGATAAATTATTCATTGCTCAAAATGGCTTTACTTTTAGCTCTATATTAAAAACGATATAATTATCATCTTTTGTTCTCTTGTTATCTGTAAATTATCTGCATCATAAGCAATAAGCATTAGGGTTATAAGTTATAAGTTATAACATTACAATTATTAAGTTGATTTATAATTTATTTTTAATAGTTGTAATCAGTGTTGGTCTACTTTAATATTTGAGCACCCCAGCACATATAAGTAGTTATCAATAAGCAACAAATCTTCTTTAAAAAATGCAATAAATTCAAAACAGATTAATATCAGAGGTTAATTATTATAGTTTAAAAATATTGTAAAACGTTTTATCTTAATTGTTCAGGTAAAAATATCGAAGCTAGGGTTTTGACTTCCAACTTTAAATTTTAATAATGTAAAAAAAAAATTCTCAAAATTATATTATAAATTTATCTGTACAACTATAATGTCAATATAAAAGTCGGGCGATTAGAAAACAAATCAATTCCTAAGATATTCATGTGTGTACTTACGTGTGATACTACTTTAGGCACCTATACCTATTGTAAACAAATATAAAAATAGTATATTTATCTTTTATATTAATAATTGAAGGATTGGGCTAAATTAAAGTGTTAGGTTTCTTCTTATTGAAGTATTTAGTTTCAACAAAATAATTACACAAAAAGTCTGACTCAAAAAGAGGAAGATGATGCGAATTCAAAAGTGTATATTTTTTTATTTTACGAGACAAATAAAATGTCCGTAGAATTGAACATCCTAAAGCATTATAAATAAAACATAAATGATTCAAGTTTCAGTTTATAATCATAATTAATTTTCATAGTCAAGTAGTCTTATACCAACGATTATTGGGTTGAATCATTTTTTGAAGTCAATACAAATAATACAAATAATTACTATGTACCTAACACATTAGTCATTAATTATGATAAACAAAAAATAAAATCAATAAACATTAAGATAACATTTCATTTTTGCATTGGGCGGCCAGATTGATAAAATCTCTGGACACCCGAGGACCGTTGGGTAACTGGATGGGCCAGATCAGCGGTGGAGTGTCAAAAAAATCAATAATAACGTATAAAAATTTGTTGTAGTTTGAACAACAATAATATCAATTATTTACTTAAAAGATATGAATACCCGCAGTTCAGCCATATATTATCAAATTCATTATATTTATCATTACTAATTTATTACTGTTTATTTTACTGTTCAATATATTTTAAATTATAAGTATAAATGTTTTAGTAACTACAATTAAAAAGGTCTGTGTTTATATTATACAAATACAAGTTTTACTAATGAATTAGAATGAAACTATTAATTAAAGTATACTATATTAACATTAAGCTGTGCATTGACAATGATTGAAGGTGTTTAACTCATACTTATCATTTTCCTATAGTTTAGGTTAAGCTCACTAATTATTGAATCTTATTGTATTATTAAAATATTCTACATTGCGTGCTTAAATTTACGATTACGACAGTAGAACACGCGTGATAGATTCCGAATAACGATTTTCTATTACGATAGAATATTATCATAATATTATTAATATTATTTATTATTATTATTGTTATTAATATTATTATTACTCGTAATATTACCACGGTCGATGATGAAACTTAAACACAATACCTAATATGGACAAAAAAAAACAAAAAAAAAACACGTTATTGCGTTGTGTTTACGCGTTGTTCAAAATATATTTTACGTTTTTATTTATTTACGAATTAAGAATTTATATCATATGAACATACGAATATACAATATTAATCTAATATTGGCTTACGAGTAATAGGTATTACTCATAACAATATAAAATATAAAATAGTTAGCAATCTAACCCGTCGAATGTCGAAACGTAACGAGAAATGCCGTTATACTTTGTTATAAGTACCATCTTGTTATTATTACGCTCGCTGTAATTCAAACTATACCTTTGCATATTAAATATTATAATAATAAATACTTTGGATATTGTTTATTTGTTTCATTTTTTATGTATTAGATGTGGTGGCCCATTACGCATTAGTGTAAATGGATTTTATCAGACTCCTTTTCGAACTAGATAATTAGGTCGATCATTTCAATGAAAATAAAGAGTTGTTAAAATATATTGTTAACTCCTACATTTACTAATTGTTTATGGTGCACAAACTATGGTTAAGTTTAAATTTAAACTGTTGATATTCAAACATCTATCGTTACTATAAGAAAAAAAATGGAGCTTGTAATTGAAGTACATTATTAATAAATAAAAACTAGTTTTACAAACTGTAAGGTACTTAATACCTATATATTGTTCATTCATATTTTCACGATAGTAGTTAATTTATGTTTATCAGTGGCGTCATTTGGGAGAGGACTGAATGGGAAATCCCCCCTCCTTGGTCATTAGCGGGCCGCTGTTGGGCAGAGTATGGGCTTCATATAGTAGCTAATATGTAATATATAATTTAGGTATCCCTCTACATTTATAATAATTATTTAGTCATTGCTATCTCTCAAAAAATGGGTTATTTATGCTTATGATAGTAACCACGGTTTATTTCAGATAACCGTGATAGTAACTAGTATATTGTTTAAAATTATGAAAGATTTGTATTGAGATAAAAATAAAATTGTTAGAGAGTTGCGGCGTTTTTTCAGTTTCATTATGGGCCGTTAAAAAATGTTGCCCCCCCCCTCTCAAAAACTGAAATGACTCTACTGATGTATATACTACCTACTTGTATTCTGTTTTAATTCTGCTATACGTTTAGGTATATACTATATAGGTCTCGTGTGTTAACTATATAAATAAATGAATCATAAAAATCTTTTAGAATAAGAAAATAACTTCCGAACCAAATGGCTCTGATGGACCATAGCAAAAACAAAGTAAAACCGAGGAAGCCATCACTATGCTGTATAATAAATCTTGTCATTGAAACTATAATGAATACGAACAATTTTAATTCAATTATAAATCATTGTATACTATGTAAACTTATTTTGAGCGGAAAAAGTCTATCAGTTTATATATCGAAGGAAAATAATTTTGTCTTATAAATATATTGCTACAAATTATTTTTTTTTTATTATAGTTATACGTTATAGGTCGAATTAATTTTTCCAAAAAAAATTGCAGACAAAAAATAGTATTTATTATACAGCTGTTATTAACTTATAATAGTCACAAATACTAAGGTATCGCTCGCGTAGCCTGTGTAGGTATAGGTTCGTGGTGTATGAATATGTAACTATAAAATTAATCACAATATTTTGAAAATTAAGATGAATGTTTCAAGATTCTACGATTAATATTTTTGAATTAAAACAAAATAACAAAACTATTATATTACTGTAAAATATATCCAATTTCGTCAAATTTAAACTACGATTGCGCATGAAAAATTATGTAGCTTCAAGCTAGACCTTTTTAAATATTACGCAATAAAAAAAACTTATGAAGAATTTTGTATTATATTTTTAAGTATTTTTAGTGACAAGTTCACCTTTAATACAACAGGTAATTCCTTAATAATAATAAAAAAAAGTTGTTCAACTTTCGATAGAGTTTCCAAAAATTTTGAATAAATTTTGAAAATTTTGAAAAATTACCTTTTAAGGCACCAAACTGAGGAGATTTTTGGTCGAGAGAGATATAAATCAATTTTTTGATCGGTGTATCCCAACCAAAAACGTGTACACAGAATAATTACAAGTACATTTAATTTAGACATGTAAAATAAATATATTATAGTTTTTATTTTCAAGGAGTTTCAGCATCGTATAAATTATTTTTGGGACTATGGCCAGGACCTCTCCCGATCATAGCCTATGTATTTGAAGCATTTTTACTGTTCCAAAAGATGGTGACTGACACATCATTGTAAAATCAATACACTCGTCGCTTCACCCAGAATCAAAAATATATAACCGACGATTTTCATCTGATTATTTATGTATTATTCTCTCGCTATAAACGTATACCTTTATCAAACATCAATTGTTTTCATCTACACAACTACACACAGACACTAGTCGCTAGTGATTGCGAGAAAGCAATTGTTTGTGTGGTTAAAAACTAGTTAACTAAACTAAATATATCGAAACAAAGTCTATAGTTTTTGATACAAAAAAAAATGAATATGAAAGAAATTAGGTATTGGTTGAAAGTTGATATTAATATAGGTATACCATTACAGTAGTTTGATGACTCTGAACCGATTTTTTTTAGTGGTGTCAATGGAAAATAACAAATACCGGAATACCCATTATACACCCAACCATTTCTTATACATGTTATAGTGATCGTTAGGTACACAAATGATACACAAAATATGTTGCAATGTTACACTCTTGCTTGTCATTAAACATTATTATTATAACATAAATCCGTACAATATTTTGTATTTCACCTCTAAATAATATTATTTGATACCTTAGGAAAAATGAAACGACAAGTAAGCAAATTATTTATTATTCGTCAGGTATATAGGTAATATAAAAAAATACTAGTTTTAATTTTTGTGGTAATTACCAATTAACTAACCGTATATGGGTTAGGGTACTCGCGGTATGCGTTGTATAACAACTAGAATGGGTTCCTGGTAAAATACATTATAATAGTATATTATTGTAAGTGCGTGCGTTTAATGACTAATAGTTATTATAAATATTACTATTAGCACTGAATATAATTATTTATAAATGCTAGTATTTATATTCAATGCTATGTGTTGTTAGACCCGGTAGTGTGGTATAAAGTATAAACCGGACAACCGACTTCGTCATTCGTATAACTCATCGTATTATACGATTAATTCGGTAACTTTTTAAGCAAATATCTAAATTCTGCACGTTTGTATGGACTAGTGAACAGTGGACTATCTACATCAATAATTTCCAGCGGAAGTAATTCAAAAGATAGGTGTAAATAATCTACTGATTGTGATTTAAATAAAAATTGTGAAAATACACTTTATTTTCGATATTTCAGATAACTGCAGTCTGTAAGTTATCTACAACTTATCGGGAATCTTGTATTATTTTAATTCAAAATTTTTCGCTGAGCACAAAAGTTTTTATCAATAGAAAAAAAACTAAAAAATGTATGGTAAATGCTAATATAAAATTCGGTCTATTGTTATTTATTTTTGAACTAAAACAACATTCATGTTGCATTCAAATTTTCGTAAAACTTCGATAAAGTCGATTACCTTGTGGCTTGTTTAATAGGCAGGACTTACATCATTATTTGTTATGTTAATAATATTACTTATATAGTTATATATCACACTTACAATAATGGACGGTTTTTGTAAAGGTTACATTGCGAATACTTTTGATTGTATAATGCGTTGATGAACTGAAATTCGTCAAAAACCCGTTATTTTTTAAGACTTGTAAATTGATTATAATTTTAATTCGCTTATAAAGTTATCGGTGTGTATAGAGTTTTCCCATTACCGTTATATTGCGATTATTAATATTATTATTAGTTTTGTCATTTCCCACTGCAAAATCGACCTTGGGACAAAAAGGAAAAATGCTAGTTGATTATCTATCATAACATTTATTTCGACAAGGTTTTTCATTATACATGCGCCCAGACCCAAGCCGAGTAACCGGGATTTCGATTTTCCTATAGGCGGAACTACAAACATCGCGAATTACCGTCACGCTGTTAGGATTTTATGTTTTAAGTTGAACATAATATTATTATTATTCTATTATTTTATTTTTATTCCCTTAGAGGATGCTCTAAAGTCTGAAGGGTACTTGGAAATACAACAGTACTCCTTCGATAAAAAAAAATAAAAATAAAGTTTAGATTCTCGTATATAACGTATAATAATTTAAAGGTAGTTTATTTGTTTAATCGTCGATAAAATAAAATTTAAGAAATCAAGACCGATCCGGCGTGTCATGCGGTATGTACGTACCTTTATCGTTCGAGACTTTTGTCGGGTTGGCGAACGATTGCCTTTCAACAAGTGGCGATTTTGAGGCTTGGACGGCGCCGATCAGCAGTACGACGGCAATCGTCATCAGCCAGCGGACGTCGGCAACGGTGGCGGCGGACATGGTTTTGTCTGTTTTCTCTGCTGCGGGTTACTCCTTTCCGGCGACGATTGGCTGTCGAGACGATTAGAGGTATAGACGACGAGTGAGACGAGCGGCCGAAAGGATTTCACGTGACTGACTGTGACAAGCATTCGAACGGCGAGCGGCGATCGCTCTTATAACAAGTGCGTGCGCGCGAGTGTGCGTGTTCATGTGTTGCGCAAACAACGAAGACGGGAGTAGGGAATCGAATACATTTGGACTAAAATCTTATCGTTCGGCCTTTGTCCGGACCGATAAGAGCAGCGACTATTGTGCGATTAAAATATTAAAATGAATAATAATAATAAGAATAATAAATATTACATTTCTCACGAGGCTGTAACGTTATACTGTAGGTAGTTATAATATTATCGTGTTATATTTTTTACACTTTGATCGTTGTTCCGATGTAAACGAGACGACGGCAATAATAATAATCAAAGCACACCTCATCCACCGCCTCCTACACCGCCACCTCCCGTGTCGCGGCCGCTTGTGGATTAACGCTTGTTTGTTTTACTATAATTAATATAACAATTATTATTATGTTTGATTTAATTTGATTTTCTTTTACCTTTTACATTTATCGCGCTTACGCACACAACACCGAGCCGGCCGCGCAGTCCCGAGGTTCCTGACGACGCGTTTGAAGGTGAAAACCGTAATAAAAATAATAATAATGCAAATAAATTATAACAATACTATAATCATCGACACGTCTCGTTTTCGTTAGAATCGAATTAACCGTGTGTGTGACCCAGACAGTAATTGGTAAACAAACGACAAGGGTAAAAAACGACACAGAATGGGTATTTAGTTGTAACATTGTGTTAAGTAAATTGAAATGCTTACAAATTACAAATATATTGGTTGTGTCATTTGTTTTTATAATTTGTGTATATGACGTATAGTGTATACTATTGTAAACATTTTGACATTTGTTTAGTGATTTCTAAACATTCTAATAAGTGATTTTTAGACACAAATCATTATTATTTAAAATACAAACACAATATGCTTAATATATAATTTATAATAATATATTATGATTTATGACATTATGGTCGTCGACGGTCATCCGGCGTATTATTAATCTCATTACTATCAATTTGCTATAATATACCTAGCTCATTGTTTTCCCTTCACCGCAGGGTTATACCTATTATCTAAATATAATGCTATTAAGGACAGTACACATAATAATATTATTAAAAGCCGAGCTCCAATAGTTCATAAAAATGACATTTTTTTTCTTCATAAAAATGACCGCTGGTATAGTCATATGTCAATCGACGTGTTAATTGGCTCAATTATCTCTGAAAAGATATTTTTATTTTCAAATATTTTATTTCACTTAAGCAAATAGGTAATATAGGTAAGTAAAAACACATACCACCGTGTCGTTTATTTACTTGAGATATTTTTCCTTATCGGTTTTTTTCCTATATTCGACCTAGACGCAGGTAGAGCATACACAACATTATTGTTATTATTTTATTTACAATATTTTGCATAGTATAATATATGCATTACAATTGCATAATAAAATGCCATCGGAACATCATCACCGCTGCCGCCGGATATGATGTACAATTTGTTCGGAATTCGTTGTTCGTTATACGGTGGTTACCGGTGGTATACCTATACAATATTATTATGTAATAACAAATAAATAATAACACATCGATAGATTAAGTCTTAGCCTCTTGGATATATGCACTTCACATCGCACTCGTTTCCAAATACATACGCGTGTGTCGTGGTATGTAAGTAAATATAATATAGGTACGTATACGGTATATTATTTTACGTATTATATTATATTATTGTCACCGCATTCCGCCTCGTAAAATAACAATAATAAATAATAATATGTAGGTACCTACGATCGCAATAAGGGTATAATTATACATGATATTATCATTATACAGTAGTTATGTACATCGTTGATCAAGGGCTCTCTCGCATTCTGGTCCCGCCCCGGCTACAATAATCATCGACACCTAATAAATAATAATAACGTTAAAATATAAGCGCGAACAGACTTTTTGAATACATAGTCGGTGAAAAAACGATGGCGTTCGAAAGGTCATACACAATACACATAATATTATTATAAATTATATTCGTATTTTTTTTTTAAGTGGCGTCGCTTTATCGGTGCGTGGTGTTCTAACACGACTGTTATTATACCTATTACTATTATTATTATTTTCACCATTTCCTACTGCGAAAATGACCTTGGAACCTACGAAAAGGAAAAAATGCGGGTTGAAATTAGATTATCCATCGTGAACGTTATTCCGACAAGGTTTTTTTGCCAAAAACTCAAGTCTCTTGTGACAAGAGTAGGGGACCTGTCCTTACAGCTTGTAACTATATACGTACTATATATACACGCCTGCTGATAAGTAATAAACTGCCGGTTATTATGATGTTATTATTGCAAAACTTGATGATTATTATTACTTGTTTATTTATATTTTTATTTGTTATTACATGAGTTTTATACAAATTATAATGATTATTGACTTTAACTGAGCGACTATAGCAATAACTTATAGTTTTACGTATGAGTATTAATTTTTTTATGAAGCCATACAGATGATATTATGTCAACGTGTTTGAATTTCCAGTTTATATGTTTTAATTTATAATACAGCAATATATTATTTGTTAAATTATTGGTTTATCAATAAACACATTATACTTTTTATATTTTATTGATTTTTTCTGTTTTTTTTGCTTTATTGAGAAAAATAGTGTGTTTTAAATAAACATTTGCTTTAACAGTCATTCCTATCTATTCCATTCATTTAAAATATAATATTATTATTACTAAATATTATAATATTGTTTTTATATTTTATTAAATTATAACAGGTACTTATTATGATGAAATTTATTACCTACTACAAAAATGGATAATATACATTTTATTGTTATAATAAATTAGTCATTGGATTTGGATTTTAAAATTAATTATTTAACATTGTGACAAGTATTGTTATTTAATCTTTTTTAATTTTTATACATAATATTTAAAATGTTGAAAAATGGGACACAATTTTCGCTACCACGCCAAACTAAAATATTTAGGCAAATCGTACTGCTGTTAAAAATTCATAAAATGAGGAAATAATTATAATAATTTTATCTGTTTTTCTCACTTCCTCTCTCTCACTCTATCTTCCCGTATATATCTATTTCACTCTTCCAGTCCCCCTCATCATATCACGCCACGTCATACATAATTCCAGAAAACATATGCAGCAAAACTCATAGTAAACTGCAATATCTACGAAGGTATCTCTACAAGATTTTAAGTCATATAAATATATAATAGTCCATTAAGTAAAGTCTTGATTCTTAATTTATGACCTAGGTGCAAGCTTTCAAATATGGTAATCGCATATCTATTTTAATAATTTATTATATAATGTAGGTAAAAGATAAGGTTTAACTAACGTTTAAATTGTTTATCTTATAGTATAAAACGCTAACATAGGGCGCACCCTATGGCGTTTTTATGCGTTATTTAGTGAATAATGGAGCGAAAATCGGACCGTGCGGCGGGTAGAATCAGCGCGCGCCAATGAAAAAATCCGATTCCGCCGAGATTCGCGTTATCGCCGACGCCTTATCAATTTTATTACGATTACGAAAAATGAGAGTTTTTTTTCGAAAAGTCGAGTTTTACCCCCCTCCGGGGCGACGCGCGGCCCCGCTCGGACCTTATTCGCCTTCCCCGTCGGATTTAACGGCCCCCAGCACCCGCGCTTTTTTCGTTTCGACGATTTCTCGGCCGAGATCACGCGCGAACCGTGCGCCGCCGCCGCGCGCCGTCGTCGCGCTTTTCGTTCGAAAAGTCGAGTTTTACCCCCTTTCGGAGCGTCGCGCGGCCCCGTCCGTCACCGGATCGCGTTTCTCGCCAAATCTATAGGCCCCGCGCGACGCTATTTCGTTTACGACGGGTGCCCCGGAGGAGAATTCCGACTGATTCTATTAGCCGTCGTCGATTTTGGCGCCGTTTCGAACGGTTTTTCACACTTTTTCGTCTACCGATCGAGTTTTACCCGTCTTTCAAACGTCCGATCTCCCCGCTCGCGACGTATTCGGAATCCCCGCTAAATTTACCGACGGCGCCCGCCCCTACTCCGTTCCGGGCGAGTGCCGCGGTCGAGTAAAATCCACGACAGCAGAGCCCGCGATGCGCCGCCGTCGAGTAGGTATTACTATATACAGGCCCTGTATATATGCGTAGAAAAGTCCGATTTTTTTCGCGTAAATCGCGTTCGCTTCGTAAAAACGTGGCGGACGACGTCGTCCGCCGTCCGACGCGGTAGACCGCCCGACCCGGGAGACCGCGGCGGCTGACGCCGCGGCGTTCGCGTTTCGCCTCGGCACCGAGACGACTTAATAGGCATTGATTTCACTCCCTTTCTCATCTCAGTAGGTAGGTATGTCGGTTAGGGCGTTAGGCAGGTTACCCGTGGTTCGAGCGTTCGATGCCGGCCTCGGGTCGTGGAAATTTGCGGCGGCCGTGTTAAATCGAACTATTTTTTTTGCGTTTTTTTTTCTTTCATATTATTCGTATTTAACGAAAATTTTATGATTTTTTTTTCAAAATTTGAGTTTTACCCTTATTCGCGTTCCCCGTACTTCGTTCGCGTCGAGTGCGGCGTACAGGCATAGGTATATACATGCTACTCATATATTTATATATTTGATAGACGATATATGACAACAGAAGGAACTGTAGGTACATGCATCTTATAATAAATGTAGACTTTTAAGAGTTGATACGGCGCGGTGGTTGGTTAAGTTAAATTATTATATAATAATATATATCCTAGCTCGAGTCGACGGTGGATGTGACAGAAACGTTCGAATACTTCAACACACAGTGTGTATTACAATATATTATTATTAATATTTAACCACATAAACATTGCTCAATAAATGTAGACAATAAAAGCAATAGCTGTGTATATCAATTATTTGTATTATTTGTATTTCATGCTCATGATTAAATATACAACACCTATACTATGTAGTAGGTAAATATTATATTACAGTTTTACTCTTAGTGTAGCATACAAAATAAACTGCAACAGATTCTAAATAATACAATAATAATACAATAACAAAATAGAACTTTATGTATTTAATTAAAGTCTAGCAATTAAATTGTATAATGATATGGCTATATACTATTTGAAATAACTTATATAGGTTCAATTATGAGTATTATATGAAATAAACTAGCCGAGTGCGGATATCGCCGCCGTCGAGTGGGTATTACTATATACAGGCATAAATACATGCGTCGGAAGGTTCCATTTTTTTTCGCGAATTTCGTCTGCTTATCGACGAGGTGGGATCGCCGGCTCAAAAGCCCTCAGCTGACGTCGAATATTGTATAATATCATATTATTATATTATTATATATATCAATATAAACGATTCTCGCAATGCTACAGTATGACCATTTTTAATTGGTACTGGTCGGTTGGTGGAGTGATGGCGTGCGGGGGACAACTTTAGCAATTTAACATTATATGGGTTTGCTTATTACGTAGGTACCTAAAGTTTATTTAATGTATCATAACATAAAAATATACATATATAATAGGTATTGTCCACGATTCAACCTGATGTTGTGACCTGTTCGTCGCACATTGTCCGCTATCCGACAAAGTCGAATAGCCTACCCTTATTACTACGGCGAACGTCATTCGAGGTGACTGACCTGCTAGACACTCAAAAAAAGACGGCAGCTATATGATTTCCCCGAATTTTTAAAAATTTTTTTCACGTAATTTATCACTTAATTTTGCGTTTTCGGTGACAGTTATGAACGCTGTCCACGATTCGACGCAGTCGGATTGCATACCTGACGACGTGACCTGGCCTTCGCACATTGTCTACCATTGCCTACCATTATTACTTCGGCGAACGTCATTCGAGGTGACTGACCTGCTAGACACCCAAAAAAACGTAGTCGAATTGCCTATCCACGGGCATAACTGAGGGGTTGAGCGCAATAGTGGCCTAACCCACAAAAATTCGTAAATTGAGATAATGATATAATATTGTTCAGAATTAAAAATATTCTAATGCAACAACGGCCTATTTACGATTTTCTTATTTTAAAACTAGATGGCAGCACTACACACGTTGTTGCATTAAGATATTTTATGTTTTGTGATAAAGCAACAATGACCTATACAACAACTGTATGTGGAATAGGCCACTGTTGTTATCATAACATTTAGTCACATTGTTTGATAAGCCATTGTGGTATCATAATAAATAATAATTATTCGTAAAATATAATATAACCGTTAGTAGTTACGTACATTTTTTTAAGTGTGAGTCCGTTCAAGATTAAAGAGCAACCTTCACAAGTTATTGAAAGTGCTCGAAAAAAAAATCTGTTTAAGGTTATTCAGATGAGACAAGAAGATTTCAAATCTACTGTATTACTTGAAAAAGATATTACCAATAGAAAAGTTAATGCTGATGGAGAAAAAGTAAAATGGATGAAAATGCAATGGTTGTACTTTGTAAAAGATAAACCTTACAAAATGTTTTTTAAATATTCTAATAATGAGTTTGTTGCATTTATTTCTGTCAATTTTTCCAAACGTTTGATGGCAAAACCAAAAGTATTAGAACAACTTTATCCCAATGGGCTGGCAATTAGTAATGAAAAATATAATGACCTCATGGAATTATTACAGTTTATTCCTCCAATACATCATGAATTCTATAAAAATTTAAAAAAAAAATAATATTGTTACTTTTTTAAAAATGTATTTTTTAGACTATTATTAATTTGAACTTTTTTTATGTACTTGGTAATTCAAAAATATAAGCCATATTTTTATAAGTGTTTTTTAACTATAAATAACTAATTTTTAAGAACGTTGTGATTTTACAGTTGTAATAAAAATATTAAAAGGTTGAATTGTTTTTTTTTTGTTATAAGTCATATTTTTTAAAGTGATACTAAAATTAAGTTACTATTATTTAATTTTAAAAAATATTGTGATTTTATTTTAATACAATAAAAATATATACATTGTTTATTATTTATTAGATACCTATTTGTAATAACATATTATTTTGACAAAAGGTTCAAATTGGATTATATTATTATAAATTGTAATTATTTTTATTACAATATCAGCTGGCCTAAAAGCATGTTTTATGGTAAGCTATAACTATGCGTGAGCGCAAAAGTGGCCTATCCAACAAAAATTTGGGGAATTTTGTATGTTTTGTTCCCAAATAACTCTTAGAATTATGTCTTAGATGTATTAATATTTAATATGAAACAATAGTTAAATTTAATTCGTTTTTAAATATTGATATTTTTAATCAAATTTTCAGAGAAATTGAAAACGTGTATTACTCACATTAACCATTTGATGGAATAGGCCACTATTGCGCTCAACCCCTCAACTACCGTCCATCTAATGACTGACTTGCTAGACGCCCAAAACTTCACGGCGGCTATACGATTAGCATGGCCGCCCGAAATTCCACGTAATTTATAAATTAATTTTGCGTTTTCGGTGACAATAATGAACGCTGTCCGCGATTCAACGCAGTCGGATTGCATACCTGTCGACGTGACCTGGCAGTCGCACATTGTCTGCTATCCGACGAAGTCGGATTGCCTACCCTTATTAATTCGGCGAACGTCATTCGAGGTGACTGACCTGCTAGACACCCTAAAAAGACGGCGGCTTTATGATTTGCATAGATGCCCGAAATGTTTTGAATTGTTTTCATGTAATATATTACATAATTTATTTTCTTGGTGACAGTAATGAACGCTGTCCGCAATTCGACGCAGTCGGATTGCATACCTGACGACGTGACCTGGCCGTCGCACATTGTCCGCTATCCGACGAAGTCGGATTGCCTATCCACGGACATAACTACTGTCCATCGAATAACTGACTTGCTAGACACCCAAAACTTCACAGCGGCTAACGATTAGCATGGCCGCCCGAAATTTTCAAATTTTTTTTTTTCATTTCCGACCATAACAAACAACTTCGTCCGCGATTCGACGCAGTCGGATTGCCTATCCACGGAAACAACTACATTCCATCGAGTGACTGACCTGCTAGACCCCAAAAAAATCACGGCGGCTATAATTTATGACACCGTCCGAAGGTTACGTGATTTGGCGTTGGCTAATCCACCATTCCTTACAAAATTCCATTATCCTTATCAAAAATCCATTATCCTTATCTTGAATCCACTATCCTTATCACAAATCCACTATTCTTATTATAAATCCAATATCCTTAACACTAATTGTTATCACAAATCCACCTTCCTTATCACTTTTCAATTTTACATACCCCTTTTCTAATCACGAATTCTTATCACTATCTCACCATCGATAGCCTTATCACCCATACACCGTGTCGGCTCGAGTCGACGACTGGACCACAAGACCACTATGGCGTCCGACATGGACAACACTCCTCGCCAACTCCGGGGGGTCTGGGGGTAAGGTTAGGTTAGGCGATTTTGGCCACGGCAATTAACAACGTATGACTACATTCAACGTCATTTGAGGTGACTGACTTGCTAGAAACATAAACACGACATACAGATTTATGATTTTCCTTTCGAAAGAAAGTCTGGACCGTATCAACTGTAGAGCACATCCTCGGGCATGAGAAATGATCGGACCCTCATACCCAAATTTCAAAAGTCACCGAAAGATACCGCCAAAAAGCATAGCCTTATCACTCATCCACAATCCTTATCACGCATCCGCTTTCCTTATCACGCATCCACTATTCTAATCTCCCATCCACTATTCTTATCACACGTCCACTTTCCTTATCACTCATCCACTATTCTCATCGGCAATCCACATTTTGGACCAATATTTTAGGCAAATCGGTTTCCACTGGGAGTAACACTGGGGGGTCTGGGGGTCTCCCCCAGCGACGCTCGGAGAGCTAGTCTTATACTATAAAACGCTAACCCGAGGGCGCTCCCTATGGCGTTTTTCTGCGTTATTTAGTGAACGTCGGACCGTGCGGCGGGTAGAACGAGCGCGCGCCAATGAAAAAATCCGGCGTAACCGTCGCCGCGTTATCACCGACGCCTTATCAATTTTATTTACGAGTTTTCGAGAGATATTCGACTTTTTTTTTCGAAAAGTCGAGTTTTACCCCCCTTCGGGGCGACGCGCGGCCCCGCTCGGACCTTATTCGCGTTCCCCGGGAGATTTACACGCCGCCCCGGGCCGCGCTTTATTCGTCTCGACCCTTACTCGGCGGAGATCGCGCGCGAACCGCCCGCCGCCGAAGCGCGCCGTTTGGCCGTTTTTTTTTCGTAAAGTCGAGTTTTAACCCACTTTCAAACGTCTCATATCCCCGCTCGCCCCGTATTCGGAATCCCCGCTAAATTTACCGTCGGCGCGCCGCCCCACTTCGATCCCGGCGAGTGCCGCGGGCGAGTAAAACCGACGACAGTAGACCGCGGCGTCGTCATTACTATATTACTACTATATATATATTGGATTTTTTTCCCGTAAATCGCGTTCTCTCCGGGAGAACGCGGCCGAGGACGTCGTCCGCCGTCCGACGCGGCAGACCGCCCGATCCGGGAGACCGCGGGGCGGACGACGGCGTAGCGTTCGCGATTCGCCTCGGCGGCGAGACGCCTTAAGAGGCAGAGATTTCACACCAGTTCTCAACTCGATAGGTAGGTAGGTAGGATTAGGGCGTTAGCTAGGTTATCCGGCGGTGGAGCGTTCGATACCGGCCGCGGCTGATTGTGTAAATTTGCGGCGGCCGTGTTAATTCGAAATCTTTTTTTTTTCGATTTTTTTTTTTTAATATATTAAATTAATTCGTTTTAGCCGTCGCCGCGAATTGACGATTCTAAAAGTTTTTATTTATACAAATAAAGTATTGTTACTATGATTTGAAAAAAAACACTCGACTTATATTTTTAAATATTCGTTTGTTTGTTGTTTTTATATCTTATACTGTAAAAATAATGGTTAATTTTCGGTTATTATGTTTTTGATATTAATGTTACATAATTAATATAATAAATTTAGTGTAGCATACAAATACTGCTCCAGATTCTAAATAATACAGTATTAACAAACAAAATAGAACTTTATGTACCTATATTTAATTAAAGTCTGAAAATTAAATTGTATAATAATAATGTGTGACTATATACTATTTGATATAACTTATTATATAGGTAGAGTATTATATGGAACAAACTATTTATATTATAAATAATAAATTAGGTAACACTTGATTTTATTATCTACACCTATACTGTTTAAAAGTTTTTAGGTTAGATGATTGTTTGAGGTAATGTAATTTGGTAATTTAAATTTTATGTATGATACAAAATTGCTGCAGATTCTATATAATACTATAATACTTTATTATAAACTAATAGATCTTCATGTATTTAATTAAATTCTGGCAGTAAAATTTTATAATGATATTGCTATAATATTTGATGAACTAGGTTTATACTATGACTATACTATAGGTAGATATGTTTTATTCATCGTGAGCATAAAATCAAGTTAATTTATAGACAATTGATAAATAACTATATATAATTGATATCCACAGCTATTTGTCAACGCATCTAAGTCAGACAAGGGCTCGATTATGTGGTTAGATAGTAATAAATATATAACATACTATGTACTATGTAGTAGGTACCTACTTGATATGTTACAGTTTATATAAATTTAGTGTAGCATACAAATACTGCTACAGATTCTAAATAATACAATATTCATAAACAAAATAGAACTCTATGTACCTATATTTAATTAAAGTCTGAAAATTAAATTGTATAATGATAATATGTGACTATATACTATTTGATATAACTTATATAGGTAGAGTATTATATGGAACAAACTATTTATATTTTAAATAATAAATTAGGTCACACTTGATTTTATTATCTACACCTATACTGTTTTTAGGTGAGATGGTTGTTTGAGGTAATGTAATTTGGTAATTTAAATCTTATGTATGATACAAAACTGCTGCAAATACTATATAATACAATAATAATTTATTATAAACTAATAAATCTTCATGTATTTAATTAAATTCTGGCAGTTAAATTTTATAATGATATTGCTATACTATTTGATGAACTATGTATATATATAATTAACAATATATAATTATTGGTCGATATGACTATACTATAGGTAGATAGGTTTTATTCATCCTGAGCATAAAATCAAGTTAATTAATAGACAATTGATAAATAACTATATATAATTGATATCCACAGCTATTGGTCAACACATCTAAGTCAGACAAGGGCTCGATTATGTGGTTAAATAGTAATAAATATATAACATACTATGTAGTAGGTACTTGATATATTACATTTTATATAAATTTAGTGTAGCATTCAAATACTGCTACAGATTCTAAATAATATTAATTATGTACCTATAATTAAAGTCTGAAAATTAAATTGTATAATGATAATATGTGTCTATATACTATTTGATATAACTCATATAGGTAGAGTATTATATATTTATATGGAACAAACTATTTATTTATAATATGTATTTATGTGTAGAAATTCCGATTTTTTACCCGTAAATCGCTTTTTCTTCGTTAGAACGCGTCGGAAAACAGTAGACCGCCCGACCCGGGAGTCCACGTATAAAACGCTAACATAGGGCGCACCCTATGGCGTTTTTATGCGTTATTTAGTGAATAATGGAGCGAAAATCGGACCGTGCGGCGGGTAGAATCAGCGCGCGCCAATGAAAAAATCCGATTCCGCCGAGATTCGCGTTATCGCCGACGCCTTATCAATTTTATTACGATTACGAAAAATGAGAGTTTTTTTTCGAAAAGTCGAGTTTTACCCCCCTCCGGGGCGACGCGCGGCCCCGCTCGGACCTTATTCGCCTTCCCCGTCGGATTTAACGGCCCCCAGCACCCGCGCTTTTTTCGTTTCGACGATTTCTCGGCCGAGATCACGCGCGAACCGTGCGCCGCCGCCGCGCGCCGTCGTCGCGCTTTTCGTTCGAAAAGTCGAGTTTTACCCCCTTTCGGAGCGTCGCGCGGCCCCGTCCGTCACCGGATCGCGTTTCTCGCCAAATCTATAGGCCCCGCGCGACGCTATTTCGTTTACGACGGGTGCCCCGGAGGAGAATTCCGACTGATTCTATTAGCCGTCGTCGATTTTGGCGCCGTTTCGAACGGTTTTTCACACTTTTTCGTCTACCGATCGAGTTTTACCCGTCTTTCAAACGTCCGATCTCCCCGCTCGCGACGTATTCGGAATCCCCGCTAAATTTACCGACGGCGCCCGCCCCTACTCCGTTCCGGGCGAGTGCCGCGGTCGAGTAAAATCCACGACAGCAGAGCCCGCGATGCGCCGCCGTCGAGTAGGTATTACTATATACAGGCCCTGTATATATGCGTAGAAAAGTCCGATTTTTTTCGCGTAAATCGCGTTCGCTTCGTAAAAACGTGGCGGACGACGTCGTCCGCCGTCCGACGCGGTAGACCGCCCGACCCGGGAGACCGCGGCGGCTGACGCCGCGGCGTTCGCGTTTCGCCTCGGCACCGAGACGACTTAATAGGCATTGATTTCACTCCCTTTCTCATCTCAGTAGGTAGGTATGTCGGTTAGGGCGTTAGGCAGGTTACCCGTGGTTCGAGCGTTCGATGCCGGCCTCGGGTCGTGGAAATTTGCGGCGGCCGTGTTAAATCGAACTATTTTTTTTGCGTTTTTTTTTCTTTCATATTATTCGTATTTAACGAAAATTTTATGATTTTTTTTTCAAAATTTGAGTTTTACCCTTATTCGCGTTCCCCGTACTTCGTTCGCGTCGAGTGCGGCGTACAGGCATAGGTATATACATGCTACTCATATATTTATATATTTGATAGACGATATATGACAACAGAAGGAACTGTAGGTACATGCATCTTATAATAAATGTAGACTTTTAAGAGTTGATACGGCGCGGTGGTTGGTTAAGTTAAATTATTATATAATAATATATATCCTAGCTCGAGTCGACGGTGGATGTGACAGAAACGTTCGAATACTTCAACACACAGTGTGTATTACAATATATTATTATTAATATTTAACCACATAAACATTGCTCAATAAATGTAGACAATAAAAGCAATAGCTGTGTATATCAATTATTTGTATTATTTGTATTTCATGCTCATGATTAAATATACAACACCTATACTATGTAGTAGGTAAATATTATATTACAGTTTTACTCTTAGTGTAGCATACAAAATAAACTGCAACAGATTCTAAATAATACAATAATAATACAATAACAAAATAGAACTTTATGTATTTAATTAAAGTCTAGCAATTAAATTGTATAATGATATGGCTATATACTA